>CM045556.1:4840336-5440336 GCA_024721245.1 Mitragyna speciosa | reverse complement strand
AAGGAACAAAGCAAAACAATGGCTTGATTCATATGCACCTAATACTTTCACCAATTAGGCTGAATTACATTGAGCATTTTTGAATAAATACTTTCCAACGGGAAAAACTACACGATTGAGAATCGACATAACAAGTTTTACCCAAAACGAAGGAGAATCATTATATGAGGCATGAGAAAGATTCAAAGAACTATTAAGAAGATGCCCTCACCATGGCCTCCTGGACTAGTTAATTGTACAAATATTCTATAATAGACTTAATTACCCCCACAAAAATAAATATTGATGCAGCTGCAGGTGGAGCACTTATGGAAAAATTTGCCGAAGAAGCTCAAACTCTTATTGAAGACATGGCGGCAAATCACTACCAATAGGCAAATGAAAGAGGTAACTCTAAAAGAGTTATAGGTATGTATGAACTTGATGCTATTAGTATGTTAAGTGCTAAAGTTGATTCGGTTTTTAATATGCTTAACAAATCAAATAGTTTTAGCTCTCATGTAAATGTTGCATGGTGTATAACTTGTGGTGAAAATCCTGATGCAAGTGAGTGTTATGAGCAAGTACAATATGTTAATAATTACAATTTTTCATCTCAAAATAATCCTTATTCTAATACCTATAATTAGGGATGGAGGAATCACCCTAATTTCGGGTGGAAGGAACAAAAACCCGCCAATCCACCAGGTTTCTCTTCACGTAATAATACTTCCGAATCTAAATCTTCATTGGAATTAGCAATAAAAAAATTTGTGAATGGTACTTGTGACAGGTTTCATAAACATGATGTAGAAAATTTCAAGAGGTTTAGAAAGTTAGAAGGAAAGATTGAAACAAGAATTAGGGAGCTTGATTTCAGAATAGGGCAATTAGCGAAAAATATGAACTCTAGGAATCAAGGGGAATTACCAAGCAAAATGAAAATAAATTCTAGAGAACATCTTCAAGCAATTACCCTTAAAAGTGAAAAAGAGTTAGAAGCACCAAGTGTTAAGAAAGGAAAAGAAAGTGAGAAAAATAAGGAAGAAAATGAAAAAGGAATAGAACACGAGGAAAAAGAACAAAATTACTCCATTGAAATGGTTTACATTCCACCTAAAGTCCCATTTCCACAAAGATTGAAAAATGAAAAACTTGATAAAGAATTTGAAAATTTTGCTAAGGGTTTTAAGCAACTTCATTTTAATATTCCTTTTGTAGATTATATTTTGCAGGTTCCAAAATATGTAAAATCTCTCAAAAACTTGATGTCAAAGAAGAGGAAGTTGCATGACTACGAAACCATAGTTTTTACAGAGGAATGTAGTGCACGAATTCAAAATGAGTTGCCTCCCGAGTTGAAAGATCCCGATAGCTTCTCAATTCCATGTACAATCAGTGAGATAGATTTCTCAAAAGCCTTGTGTGATTTGGGAGCTAGTGTTTCATTAATTCCTTTATCGGTTGCAAGACAATTAGGATTAAATGAACTTAAATGTACTAATATTACCTTGTAATTAGCGGATAAGTCTATTAGACATCCATTAGAAATGTTGAAAAATGTGTTGATAAAAGTACAAAAATTCTACATTCCAGTGGATTTTGTGGTGTTAGACATGGAAGACGATATCTCTATGCCAATTATTCTTGGTAGGCCATTTTTAACTACTGCAGGTACTATTATTGATGTCAAGAACGCGAAGTTCAAATTTCAAGTAGGAGACAAGGAAGTGGAGTTCAATTTGAATGAAATGGAAAGATTCTTCGCTTTTTCTAATCAAATTTATTCAATCATAACGGAAGAGGAATCAATCCAAGAGGACACACAAGCTTATCTTGGAAATGATCCTCTAGACTTGTGCTTGTCTTTGGCAGGTAAATTGATTGAGGAAAATGAAGAAATGGAAGAGGTAGCAAATTACTTGAATGCTCAAATGCCTTACAAAAAGAAGGAAGTCTTTGAGGGTTTTGGACCAAGTAAGGAATTTCTACCAACTTCAATGGAGCAAACACCAAAAGTGGAACTTAAACCACTTCCTAGCCACCTTAGGTATGTATTTTTTGGTGAAAATGAAACATTACCTATAATTGTGAATGCTAACCTTGATCGTAAGCAGTTAGATAAATTATTAAGAGTTTTAAGGAAGCATCAAAAGGCCATTGGATGGACTTTTTTTTATTTAAAAGGAATAAGTCCCTCCTTATGCATGTATCGCATTTTATTGGAAGAAAACTGCGAACTTCTTGTAAAAATACAAAGGTGACTCAATCCAAATAAAAAAGAAGTGATAAGAAAGGAAATTCTCAAATGACTAGATGCGGATATAATCTTTCCTATCTTTGATAGTACTTGGATAAGTCCTATACATGTGGTGCCTAAAAAAGGTGAAATGACTATTGTCAAAGGGAAAAGTGATGAACAAATTTCATCTAGAATTGTAATCGGGTGGAGAGTATGTATAGATTATAGAAAATTAAATGTTGTAACTAGAAAAGACTACTTTCCTTTACCCTTTCTTGATCAAATGTTAGAAAGAATATCGAGACATGAGTGACATGAGTATTATTATTTTCTTGATGGTTATTTCGAATATAATCAAATTGCTATAGCACTCAAAAATCAAGAAAAGACAATTTTTATGTGTCCATATGATACATTTACATTTGAAAGAATGCCATTTGATTTGTGTAATGCACCCGCTACATTTTAATGTTTGATGATGGCTTTATTTTTTGATTACATTGAAAAAATTATGAAAATATTTATGAATAATTTTTTGGTGTTTGGTTCATCTTTTGAAAAATATTTACATAATCTTGATCTAGTTTTACAAAGGTGTAAAGAAACTAACCTTGTTCTTAATTGGAAAAAATGTCATTTCATGGTTAGAGAAAGAATAGTGTTGGGGCATAAAATTTCTACTAAGGGAATTGAAGTAGATGATGCTAAAATTAAAATAATTGAGCAAATGCTTCCACCAAGTAATATAAAAGGGATACGAAGTTTTCTTGGACCTGCAAGCTTCTATAACAGATTCATTAAAGATTTCTCCAAAATAGCAAAGCCATTGTGTGATTTATTATGCAAAGAAATCCCTTTTTCTTTTAATGATAAATGCTTGGAGGCTTTTAAAAGATTGAAGAAAGAATTAGTGTTCTCTTCTATCATCACTTCACCGGATTGGTCACTACCATTTGAATTGATGTGTGATGCAAGTGACTATGCAGTTGGGGCAGTTCTAGGGCAAAGAAAAGACAAAAAATTACATGTTATATCATATGCTAGCAAAGTTTTAAATGCTGCACAAATTAACTATGCAACTACCGAGAAAGAATTGTTGGTTGTTATTTCTGCACTAGACAAATTTAGATCTTATCTAATAGGATCTAAGGTTGTTGTCTATACGGACCACGCAACTTTAAAATATTTGTTAAATAAAAAGGATGCAAAATAAAGACTAACTAGATGGATTTTATTATTGCAGGAATTTGATTTAGAGATTAGAGACAAAAAGGGATCCGAAAACGCGATGGGGGACCATTTGTCAAGAATTAAGTACATTCTTACCAACAATCAAGTTCCAATCTAAGAAGATTTTTCAGACAAATAGGTAATGGCTATTACACAATCACCATGGTACGCCGATATTGTAAATTATTTAGTGAGAAGCGTAATACCTAAAGATTTAAATTATCATAAAAAGAAAAAGTTAATGTATGATGTTAAAAGTTATTTTTGGATATAACTTTTATACAAACATTGTGCGGATGGCATGATAAGAATATATGTGGTCGAAAATGAAGTAAATAGCATTTTATACCACTGTCATACTTTAAAAATCGAAGGACACTTTAGTACATCTAAAACGGTAGCTAAAATATGGCAATCGAAATTTTATTAGTCTTCTATGCATTTTGATGCTAGAGAATATGTAAAAAAAAAATATGATACCTGTCAAAGAACCGGTAACATATCTAGGAGACAAGAAATGCCACTTACTACATTCTTGAAAGTTAAATTATTCAATATTTGGGGGATTAATTTTATGAGGTCATTTTCTAGTTCTTTTAATAATCATTACATCTTAGTTGTAGTTGATTATGTTTCCAAATGGGTGGAAGCCATTGCTTCATCAACTAATAATGCTAATGTTGTACTTAAATTCCTTAAAAAGAACACTTTCACAAGGGTGGAGTCCCTAAGGCAATTATGAGTGATGAAGGTAAGCATTTTTGTAATAAGCAAGTTGACTCACTTTTGTCTAAGTATGGTTGCAGGCACAAAACTTCATTACCCTATCATCCTCAAGCAAATGGACAAGCTGAATTAGCCAATCGGGAGTTGAAGCTAATATTGAAAAAACAGTGAATAAATCAAAAAAGGATTGGGCAACGAAGCTCGATGATGCTTTATGGGCTTATAGAATAGCTTATAAAACACCATTAGGAATGTTTCCATATCGGCTACTTTTTGAAAAAGCATGTCATCTTCCGGTAGAAATTGAATACAAGTCATCTTGGGCATAAAGACTATTAATTTTGATTTAAATCTTGCAGGTAGGAAGAGGCTTTTGGAGTTAAGTGAATTTGGAAGAATTCCGACTCAATTCATATGAAAATGTCAAAATGTACAAGAAAAAGCTCAAATTTTGGCATGACAAGCACCTAACTCCAGAACAATTTGAGATAGGTCAAAAAGTTTTATTATTCAATTCAAAACTCAAATTATTTCCAGGAAAATTAAGAGTAAGGTGATCGCGACATTTTGAAGTAACAAAAATATTTCCATATGGAGCAGTTGAAGTAGTGAATCAACATGGAGAATACTTCAAGGTCAACGGTCAAAAGTTAAAGTCTTACCTCACCGGACAATTAATTCCTAAAGGAGAAAATTATCCCTTAGGAGAATCAACTTCATGAACCACAAGAGGTGGATGGTTAAGTTTTTGACCATAACTAAAGCGCTTGTTGGGAGGCAACCCAATAATATGAAATTTTGACGCATAAAATGGTTTTGAGCAACTTAGTTTTATCAATTGAAACTTGTGCAAACTGATTTTGAAGTTCAAAACATGATAAAAATCAAATTGAACTTTTTTGAGGAAAAAGTAACTATTCCATTGGATAATGAAATTTCAAAAGAGACTCTTTATAATTTTGCTCAAAAGTTTTGAAAATTTGATGTTTTTAATGCATAAAAAACATGTCGACAACTTTGTTTTCATCGCTAAAGTATGTTTGCAACATTAAAATAGTCACAAATTTGAAATCAAAAACTTTGATTTAAGGATCTAAGATAGAACATAAGTTGCAGAATTTGTTTGGAGCTATTTTGAATCACTTCTTATTTGCTAAATGATCATATTTATACTGACTTTAAAGCATAAATCAAACTATGGATGATAGTTTACATGTTTACAAAAGTCTAACTAAAAAGAAGAAGCATAATTAGAACAAATTTGCTCATAAAAATGGTTGAAAAACCAACCTAAAATATCAAGAACAAAACCAGATACGCGCCAGTAGAGATACACGGCTGGCAGTCGCGTATCGCTATCTGCGTACAAGTTTCTAAGAACTCATCACAATACGCGTCAATAGCTATGCGAGTGATAGTTGTGTATCGCCATCTGCGTATCGAGTTCTGGGAAATGTGGCAGATACGCGACAACAGCGATACGCGGACGATTCAACAGGATACACGAACATCAAGTGCATATTGACTACAATTTTTGGCAAATAATAGGGCAAACAAACAGGTATTCTTCTTCCCTCTTTTCTGCAAAACTCTCTCAATTTCTCCTCCCAATTCTATCTACGTCCCTTTTCTTTCAAATTCACCACAAAACCTCACCATAAACACTACAAATGACATACTTTATTCAAGATTTTTCATCAAATCTACACGAAAAGGGAACAAATTCACAAAAAATTTTAAAGAACCCTAAATTTTCTTTTCACTGTGGTGTCACTTAAAAGCTATTCGTGAATAAATTTTCACCCTTGACACATTATTAAAGCATTTGCATTACATTTTAGGTAAGATTTCATCCTTACAACTTAAGTTGAAGTTTTCGAATTCCACTTTGATGTTCATATGCGAAAATGAGGAGACATTAAATTTGTGTTATGCTATGTTAATTTTTATGATATAGATACCTTATTTGCACTAGATTGAGCATGGGTAACACTTGCTTAGAGTAATGTGGAGCATGAACATGTGGATTTTGAATAGAACAGTGAATTGTTGTGAAAAAAGAGTGAAATCATTACTACATGCATTTGAATGAAACTAGGGTTTAATTCCTCCATAAAAAGACATTGTTAACATGCACAAAGAGTTAAATTAAGCAATATTGTGTTAGCATACCCAATTTAACAAAAGAAAATTCAAAGAGAAACATAGGCAATTGTCTTAGACTAAATCAAACTAAGTGGAGGACATTTTGAACCAAATGTATAAAGGGATGAAAAGAGTAGAACTACCATAGAGGAATGAAGCAACATTTTAAGGTATATCATGAAAGCATGAAAATAACTCTATTTTAATAAGTTACAAGCACGCAATTGGAAGTTGGGATGATAAAATAGGGGTTAGAAGACATACTAAGATTCATGCTAACTTACAATCAATTTCAAGGCTTGCATTCATTCTTTAATCAGGAGCTAACTGTACTTGTTGTTTTAGACAAAAATATCTCGAAAATGCGATAGAGCACAGGTTGTACAACAAGAAGAGGAAGAACCCGTACCCCAATTCGACACTCGGTGTTTCACATCCTTAGAAAATGAAAAATGGTACAATGCCCGAGTACATAAAGAATTGATTAAGGAAAAAAGATTGGACAACGAGATAGATCAATTCTTCCATATAAGTACCATTTTTGCACGAATGTGATGGGACCCAATTCTCAATCTACCAGAGCTCATCTACCCAAATTTGGTGCATGAGTTTTATGCCAATATTGATGACAAGGAAGAACATAGTGTATCCTACCTGCAAACCACAGTCCGTAGAAAAAGGATTGTGTTGCTACGGTCCTATATTGTAGAGATGCTACATTATAGAAATGAGGGGATGGATGTGGATTACAAGAAAAAATTCAAGTGGGATGAGCAAATATGGAACATTCAAGAAGCCAAAAGACGGTTTAGGGTCCAAGATAAAGTAACTCGCTATAGCGATTATGAAAGGACCGGCCTCTATACCAAACGGTTTGACAATGCTTATCATATTTGTATTTTCATTTTTGCTCATAATGTTATACCTAAAAGATGTAGCAAAAATGAAGTTAGGAATACCGACTTGTACTTGTTGGATAAAATGGTAAATAGGTAATGAAACGACTTTTGTCGAATTCTCTTGCCAAGTATCATTATCAATTACATGCACATTATTGCATGAACTAGAGTTCCAAAAACTTGTTTTGGTTTTCCCAGGTTCTTGACTAGGATCTTTGAATTCTACGGAGTCAACACCCAAGGAGAAGCCCTCAATTAATTCCTAAGCAGACATCATCACCATCTCCATCCTCCGCCGCATTCGTTTGAAGGATCCAAGCGTGTTAGAATAAATTCCTAGACAGCAAGTAGGAGCATACCCCGGGAAGCACCAATAGGACATTGAAGAATCTTCCTATCATGCTAGGCCTTCCTCATCTACACAACCTAGCCCTTCTACCATAGCTCCTCCAAGGCGACGCACAATTTCATGGCAGCAATTGATGGAAGAAATGTAAAACATTCGCAATGATAAAAAAGAATCCTTCCAATCCATCACACAACAACTTGACACTATTCATGGACGGCTGCACACCTTAGAGCAAAGATAAAAAGACCAACGTGACCAACCTCCCTCTTCTTAGTCATTTAGGTCATTTCCCTTAATTTTTGTTAAAACATTTAAGTTTAGTTTTGATGTGAATGTTACATTAACTAATATATTTTTCTTTGATATTATTCATACTAGTGAACTATTCAAGGTCTGTGATAGTTTGTTCAAACTGCTCAAACATATAAACAAGGGAGTTTTAATTACTTTTATATTTCTATTTCTCCTATCTTACATTGAGCATATTGTGTAATATAAGTGTGAGAAAAAAAGGTTTTGGGAAGTTATACTCATGTGTTTGACAATGAAGAACATGGAGTGTAGAAAAAGGTTAATTGAAAAATTCGTATGTTCTTGTGTTTGACTGGAAGTTTAATCCATTTATAGGGAAAAGTCCGTCAAAATTTTTTTCAAAATTTTTCCAATCTAATTATTTTTCACTGGTTTTCACAAAAACAATTTCAAGATTTGGAAGGCTATCATGATTTAGCTTGGTTTTTGAAAAAAGTTAGCTTATTAAAAACATCTTTTATTTATTGGACTAATTACATATAATTCCTTAAAATAGCTTGATTCAAATAGAGAGTAGTAATTATTATGTAATAAAAATTCTTGTTTTGAGGAAAGTATATTAGAAAAGGTAGAACTGATTATGACTAAAACAACACAAGTTTATGTTGATTTTTTTTCTTTATTCGGTCTTACAAAAGAAACAAGGAATATAGAAGGTTGAGAGATCCAAATGCTTTATGATTATTAGTTTAAGGGGAAAAACAATCAGAAAAAGAAGATATGATGAAGAAAACAATTGATATCTAGTACTTAGTAACCGAAAATCTTCATCTCAAAATTAATATCGATTTTCGCGTCAAACGATACTTAGAAAAGAAAAGGCAAAAACAAGTTGAGAATAGAAAAATTATTGAGCAATCGGGGATCTTCATCTAAAAATGTCGATCTTTGCGTCAAAAGTTGATTTTTCACTCTCAAAAAAGCAATTGAACAAAAGGAAAAATAAATAAAGTATTGAGTAACCGCGGGTCTTCATCTAAAAACGTCGATTTTTGGATAAAAAGACAACTTCATATTGTGCCAAAGGCATGTGAAGTATCCCTCTTTTATGACATAATCTTAAGGTGTAAAGACTACTTGATTAGCCATATACATTGCTGTTTGTAAGACTTAGTAAAACAAAGAAACTTACTCCAAACAAGTGAAATTTATGATATAATTACTTTTCCTTTATTTAATATTATAAGTACTAAAAAAATAAGGTGTTACATAATAATTATTTATTTGAGCAGTTTTGGGCAAGATTATTTGAGAAAGATACATGAATTATTTCAATGTTTGAATCATGTTGTTGATATCTTGATTTTCAAATTGATTGAGAACAAGCAATGATTCAAGTGTAGGGAGTTTGACAAGTGAAAAATTTGTCCATATTAATATATATATTAGTTGGTATTTTTAGTTAAGTTATTATACTTTTTGACTTTAATAGCATGTTTTCATTTAGTAGGGTTTATTTTTCAGAATTAAAGTTTTTGCATCTAAAACTATTATTTTGAGTATTTAATTTACAAACTAATATTTATTTTGCAGATTCATCAAGGAAGGTCAAGATCAAGGTGATTAAGTGAAATAGGCAAAAGAATTATTTGGAAGATGAAATGAGCAAAATATGAAAAATTAAAAAAAAATCAGCAAAAATTCTAAGGAAGTCATGAAAAGGGATCAAGACATTTGGAGGGACAACTCAGTAAAAATTCACACAAGCAGGATCAAGAAACGTGATCCGCGACTGACGATACGCGGACGACCAGCCGCGTATTGCTAGCCATGTATCGCAACCGACTTGCCAAATTTTGGCTGTTGCAACTTGCTTCATTCTCCAGCTATTTTTGTACGCTTTTAAATTGTACACAGGTTTTGTAAGTTGAAAATTGCATTGCAAGTACAAATGGAGACTTTTAGGCCTTCAACTAGGGTTTTTATCATTCCAACTCATTAAATGTAAATTGCAAATTGAAAAATGACTTGTAAGATCTATGTCTATAAATAGAAGTCACTTATGAAGAGTTGGAGAGATGCTAGGATAGGGAATTTGTAAAGAATTGCTAGAATTCTCAAGCCATAATAGAAATATTGTGAGCTCAAGAGAGTTTTTTGTTCCAAAAATCCTTGTAGCAATTTTTGTGCAAGAAATACAAGTTTTGAAGCCATTTCATATTGAATAAGCTTTCATCAAACTTTGTTTATTTCATTCCACTTGATTGTTATGGCTAGTTGTTTTCAATTCATGTGTATTGATTTGGAGACAACCATGTTGAGCTAAATTCTATATTCTAGAGTTTTGATGATACTAATGTATTAATGTTAAGACTTGTTTTTTATTAACATTTCCCTTTCTTGCTCTTGTTTTTTTAATTATTCAAGCTTTAACTCTTTATATTTGAAAGGCCATCACATACAAAGCATCTAAGTTATTAGGAATCAATTAAGTTTGTTCTTCATAATAAAAAATGAATGATTGAGCTTAAGCACTAGCACATGTAAATAGTGTTATGCTTATAAGGACTTGATGAAGCAATTCATGCATTACTAAATCCACTCTATCACGGTAGTACGTAGATTAAATCAACTCATTGTGAAAGCAAGTTTTGATATATATTTATATAATTGCATTACTAAACAAAGCAAGTCCAACGTGACAAGTGATAATCTCTACAACTTAATATCAATCATTAGTGGATTCATAACCTTTGAATTCCTTCATAAATATTCTTCTACCAAAATTCTTACATTCTTACAAGTTTCTCCTAATTACTTTTATTTTCAACCCAAACTTGTTCAATTTAATCATTGCTTAGATAATAAAGAATGTGATAAAACTCTAGTAATTACATCTTGTTGGTTCTTTGAGGGATTCGACCCTAATTTCCTATACTATAACAACCCGTATACTTGTGGTAAAAGTTGAGAGATTAGGTTTTATTACTTGACTTTTGTTTGTATACTTTACTTGATTTTCTATACCTAATTTACACCAAATCACTAACATATTTGCTCAGATGACTCGCCAAGGTCTTTTAGTGAAGTGCATGTCATATGAAGTTGGTTTTTGACCTTAATATTTTCAAGACTATTTATTTGGATACTTTGCATATTACTACCAACTAAGTATCTCTTATATTCAAGACCATATCTCGTATTATTAAAGTGATCGCATCTTTGTTTTGGGATGTTACAGCCACTTCTACGTCACCAATTTCCTACCAGCTGAGCTTCTACTTGTTCTGGATAATGGACCATATTTCATTCAAGGGGACCTTTTCACCACTCATTATTATTTGCCCAAAATTTAGTGCTTCACAACATATGCGGCACCCAAGTCTTCTTCTGAGTATCATTCTTGGATTGTTACCTAAATTTTTTATAGAAACTAGTGGTTGTCAGGCGGCTAGTGTGCTCGACAAGATAGCAGAGTCGATCTACAATTTGTGCTTCCCTTCAATCTTTTCTACCTAAGCACACATATCTAGGTCAACCTTGCATAAACCTATGTGTGCACTTTAATTCGGTAAATATTGTCTACATCGACTATTGGTATGAATGCATTTAGAAGTTTTGTCTTAAATGTAGGGTCTTGGGCCACTCTTTTCCAATTGTCCTTTAATGAATCTCGTTATATTGAGTTTTCTTAGATCACAATCCCAGGAAATACGCATTAGTCTCGACATCTTACAAGCTACGTTGGCTTCCATATTCTCAAAAAGTATTCATGCTTATTATCACCATTCCAAGTGGAGAAACACTACTGTGCACCATGCTCTCTTAATAGCCTTGCATGATGGCCATATTAATTCGTTGCCTTCAAAGTTCTTGATGGGTTTTGCTACAACCATCACATAGATCAACTTGCTAACTAGTCAAATTCTTACCCCTACTGATAGTACTTCACCCTAAATTCCCACTATCACGAAACACTGGTCATCTTATATCCACGACGTCACAACCTGAGCATCCTCTTGCAAAATCTTTTTCTGCTTGTTCTCAAACTATCTTCTATTGAGCTAGCAATTATGATTCTAATATACCAAAAATTGGAGATAATTACATGATACATTACTGGCATACCTATAACAGATTGCTGTCTAGATTGGAACCGAATTGGCACTCTCCAAAAGCTACTTTGTTAATGCTCATCAAGTTGCTAATAAGATGGATACTGATGATACCATGTAGTTGCCTACACATTGTGAATTTTGTGTTGATTTACATATTTTGGAGGATGATTAAAACTTGCATTTATTGAAATTTAACTTACAATCAGACCTATGGTGTTTTGACTGTCTCCCATGTCATATTGTTCCTCAAGTGGGTTATAAAAATACTTGACAATAATTACCATGAACTTTTGTTTGACAATCTTGTAGACCAACCCATTTCATTTCCCCACCAATGGCACACTTCATTTGGTCTCAATTTTCTCTGAAAATGCTTCAAATTGTTGTCAATAATATTTCTTAGGTTGATCCAAGACTAGAGTAAGTCCACACCATATGTTGGGCCTTCTTTTATACTTTCTTTTTCGGCATATGATACTACTATTGGATTAATTTTTATACTAAGACTTTCACTCTTGTCGACGTCTAGTATGGGATCTTAACTTCAACATAGGCTACTAATTCAATCTACTACAAGAACTTTGTCTATTAAAGAGGATGGGCCCATACATTGATACGATCTCATGGGGGATTAATGATGAAGATGAGGAGGGGATTACTTCAAATATCCAAAGTGCGTTAGCTAAACTTGTCATTAATGATTATGGATCTTAGTTTTATGTTTTAAGATATCTCATGAGTAATAGTTGTCTCATATCAATAGTATGAGTACTACTGCTCATTTTTGTTTGCTAATAATTCTTTACTCATATTGGAGCCAAAATAATAGACTAGTTAAATTATGTATAGGAAGATTGGCAGGGTGAAGGCTAAAGAGTGTAGTGAGCACGTAGTACTCGTCAACTCAGTACGCACCTATTAAAGGGGCAACACATTACCTCAAACTAGAAGTAAATAGGAATATTGAAATACAAGTCATTAGTTTTATAATAAAGTTTAGGAAATAGTATGTACTCTTCATGGTAGATTTTGTTTTAAGAAGTTCAAATTTAATCTTACATACATTAAATACGTTATAGATGGATTTCAAAGCTGCATTACATTCACCATAGATACATAAAATTTAGTTCACCAAGATTTATTATAAAATGGATATTTAACTTAAAGAGTAAAATAAACGTTCAAATCTTCTTAAAAAATAAAAATAATATTTTGTTGACCCTGTATCTATATATCTTAAAGGAAACAACACTTAGAATCATGTTAAGCCCTCCAAATTGCACATGCAATTTCCGATAGAAAGGTTGCATCCCAAATTATTAAATTAATTCACAAGGAGGCTCAAGGGATATCAAGCAATAAACTCAAAAAGTTTATTTTTTTGTGAAAAGTATCAATAGGTAGCACATTTTTCTTAATGATGCTACTTAATCCAGACATAATTGCCAGTGCTACTTAATCCAGACATAATTGCCAGTTATATTGAAAATAACATTGATTGATCTAGCCTCATTAATAAACACAATTAGTTAAAAACTAGCAAAAATCAATCAAATAGGTAAGATTAGGATTGATTTTTTGTTTTGGCATTTTTATTCTTATGAATAATTCTAGCAAAAATTGACCATAATCGATCACTTCAAATGGACAATAAACCAGCAAGAAAACTTATCTACTTATTATTTAAATCTAGCAATTATTTATCATAGAATATTATTATGAGTAATATATACTGAAATCCTAATATTGCTTTCTTCCAGAAGGGAAGAGATAACTCAACAACAGGTGGAGGATATTGAAATAGAGCATCAATAACCGTTCTGCTCGAGCAAAACTTCTAACTGAAGTTGCTCATTTTTTTGAGCGTATAGTTTGTACTTGACTTAGTCCTCTAATCTCCTCGCTTTACTGAATTATAAAAGAGGATGAGTGGTGGTTCAGATAAATCGTACTAGTAATTAGCCTAGAATAATTGGATCAGACTTCTTTTCTGAGTGAGCTAATCGCCGAATAGAAAGAGAGAAAATGGGTAGCATAAGAAGAGAGATGTCATCCACTGTAAGCTGCCTTGTCCCCCTTCAACTACAAATATAATATACACATACCATAGACTCTCTAGCTAAACGACCTTCATCACTTTGTGCTTAGCTCTTTTTAACAATTCATTCTAGACATATTCCTTTTCTGGATAACATTTGATTTGATAGCAAATAGAGTTACTTTGCTTCCTTCAAACCTTCAACAAACATTCCAAAGACCAAGATTTGCTTTCTTTAATTGTACTAAGCAATTATTGGTCTATACATTGATTTTTGAAAAGACATTTGGCAATGCTTTAGGCTATTGGTTTTTTTCCTATATCCCTCTTCTCTCTCTTGGCTTTTCTTTAATAGAGTATATTCAATTGGAAAAGAAGGGCATCTTAACTCATGCGCTCATGAACTCATATGTAGCCTTAAACTATTGAAATTAGGAACTAGTTTGAAAACTTCATTCATGAGCTATCTTACTAAAAGAATTCTAGTTTCCTAAACCAGCCATCGAAAACAAGCTAGAAAATATATATGCCTTTTAATAATACTAATAGCATCTCTTTCTATACTTACTTCACTAGCAAGGAATTCCTGATTGTCATCAGACGGAAGAAGGATTGGAGTAAATCAGCTAAGAGCTAGATTCGATAATCTAGATGCGACTGCTGTTATAGCACAAAAGACTAGGAAAAGGGAAATAGATAATTAAAGGAAAGAGGTATTCATCTCGTGGACAGCTTAATGAAAGAGAGCATATGAGAATTTTCCATCCTTTGCAGAAGCAGAAAATCAATCGTTTGAATTGAAATGCATGGATTAGAAAGTTTTCGCGACCCAAAAATCGTGAGGGAAAAGGGTGCTCGTGGGGTCGTTGACTGTCACGTCTGAAAAGACGGTTCAGTCTCGGTGACCCTTTCGAAAATAAAGGTTTTTAGAAAAACTGTGCGTGTGTGAGAAAAAAATCAAATTTTAGTAAAAAAAGTGTATTTTAAGAAAATGGTATTTTAAAAGAAAACAAGGCCGGGACTAAAAGTGCGACATATTTGGCCAAATAATTTTTGAAAAAGGGTTTTATTTTAAAAGAAAATGGAGTCGCCACTTGGTACTGAGTTAGGGTGTACCAAGTCACCCGAAAAATCGTTTAACAAAAATAAAAATAAAATTTTAGAAAAAACATTTTAAAACCCTTTTTCGACTCCGGTCTATGAAAAAACGAGAGAAAAAGGTCCGGGAGTCACATTTGAAGAAAGGGAAGGCAAAGGCTTGCGCCTAA
Organism: Mitragyna speciosa; assembly: GCA_024721245.1. NCBI lineage: Eukaryota > Viridiplantae > Streptophyta > Magnoliopsida > Gentianales > Rubiaceae > Mitragyna > Mitragyna speciosa. The sequence goes on along the minus strand of CM045556.1, from coordinate 5,425,090 downwards.
GGCACCCTTTCAACCTAGCCGAGGCTAGTTGCGAGGTTTAATCAAAATTTCCTAAATTAACCCTATATTCTATCGCGTTTGGATGTATCTAAATGAATGCAAATCCTAAGTCTAAATGTAAATATCGGGAGGGTCGGAATGTTCCGTCGAGGTTTGGTCGGAATTATCGCATTAATTACGAAACCCGAGTCGAGACCTCGAAGGTGTCACGAGTGTGAATGCAAAAATGAAATGCAAAAAAGAAAAGAAAATAATAATATATATAATAAGTGGCCGAAGAAAATGGAGGATGCAACATGACGGGTACGGGGACTAATAATTCGTGACTGAATGTTTCTACTCACGGAGGGGGGAACGGCATGTACGCCACCGCTTCCCATGTGAGTAGACGACTATTTCTAGTCGAATCACACAAATGTTCTAATTTCTAAGTAAAATGCAACCTAGATGTCATGCATTTTAACAAATGTGTCAAAATAATAATAATAACCATAATAATAGTAATAATAGTAATAATAAAATCATGCCGAATGGAAAGAAGACTAAGAGTGTGTGAAATGAGATGAAAAATGCACACGGATATATCTAACACTAAAATGTCCTAAGGGTCTAGCGTTGGACTAGCCCGTTCTAAAAAAATCCCACTAGCGTTGGACTATCGGGAAAAGAAAGAAGCCACAACTAGCGTTGGACTAGTGTGGTGATGAAATACCATAAATCATGAATTAAACGTTAAAGTGTGAATTAAGAGTAAATTAACATATAAAAACATACAAGATCATATAAGAGCACATAATACATAAGCATAATATTCTAGATGCAAAAATCCTAAGGAAAGCGATAAAAGAAATAAACACATAAGCACGCAAAAGCAAATAAATCTAACTATTACACCGGGAGGCTTGATTTACAATTTGAGGGGGAAAATTAAAAATGCCCTATCTATTACATTTTCTATCTAATTACATAATTTTACTAAAATATGAGAAAAATAACATAACTATTACATAAATTAGCTAAATACAAAAATATTATATTTTTATCAAAATAACAAATAAGAAATAATAAGACTTAAAATGAAATCGTATGAAAGAAATAAATAGATAAAGGACATACCAAATAGGACATATGTGAATAAAACACATAAAAATCACGTAAGACACATTGGAGCACACAAAAGGGAAATTAATAAGAAATAGTGATACCTCTCGAAGACCCGGTACAAATACTACTCAAAATGAACAAACAAGTCAAGGCACCTCGATATAAAAATATATAACTATTGACGAATTGAGATAAAAAATGAATTCTAGCAACTACGGGGCTAAAATAAAATTCAATAAAACTCAAGGGGTAAAACTAAAAAATTCACATAAATGGGGGACAAAAATGTAAATTCAAGCAAGTAAAAGGGCACAAAATATAAATTTCAGCAATTAATGGGCTTAATTGCAATTAATAAAAACTTGATTGAAAGAAACTTAGAATTAGGGGGGGTCAATTTATAAAAGCAAGGACTCAATCGCAAAAATTAAAACATGCTTCGTGCCATAGTAACAAAAACTAAAAGCTAGGCACAAATAAATACCTACTTATTATAATAAAGTAAACCATAAGAAACAATGTCAAGCCAAATTACAACTAATCAATTAATTAATTTAGTGAATTAAAAAAAAAATTTAAGGACACATCAGATTTCAATCACAAAATTAAATAAAGTTAAGAAAATATCATAACAAAAATGCTAATTACCCTCAACCCTTTGACCGAGAGGGTCTTCTTCCTTCCCCCGTCTCTATTCTCTCCTTTCTGGAATCCCCTCCCCTCTCTCTGTTAATTTCTATTTCTCAAACCCCCTCTCGTCTCTCTCATCTTCTTCTCTCCCGCACCCTTCTTCTCTCTGGTCTCATTCAATCCCTCACTTTCTTTTTCTCTCGCTTTCTTCCTCCTCCTATTTTTCTTCTCCTCTCCCTTTTCTCTCTTTCTCTCTCGCGTGCTCTACTTTCCTTCTTTCTTCCTATTTGTCTTCTCTGTTCTTCCCACCGCCCATCTCTCCTTTTTTCTTTCTCCATTTTCCCCAATCTATTTGCTTCTCTCTTCTCTCCGTAGCTCACTCTCCTTCTCTCGTCACCCTCTCTATCTCTGCTCGATCGATAGGGTGAAGACGCACTGTCCCTAATTGGGTAGAGAGAATGGTTTGGGTTGCTGAGAAGGAAACGGTGAGAGCGGAGATAGGTGGATTTGATTTTGAACGATGGTGGTTGAATTGAGCAGTTTTAGACTACGGTTACAGCTACGATGCTGTAGCTTTGGAGATTGATTTCGTGTGGATTTAGGGGTTGCAATCAGTGGGTTGATTGTGCGTGTATTGTATGTAGTGTGTATGGGAGTGTCTGTTTTAGTGTGTGAAATTATGTGTGAATTATATGTGAATTGTGAGTGTGTGTTTACTGACTGCGTGTGCCTGCCTCTGGCTACGTGTGTGTGTGTGATTTGTGTGTCCAGGTGTGCCTCTGTGTGTGTATGTTCATGTATTGTATGCAGTGTGTGTATGTATGGACTATGTTTGTGTGTATGCAACTGATTGGGCATGTGTGTATGTTCAGTTTGGTGATGGAGGGGAACGAATTTGGCTGGGGTTGTGGAATGGGGCTGCTGGTGTTGTGCGATTTGGAGGGTTTCGGTGAATTCAGGAAGGCCTGTTGTGGGTTTGATTCTTGGTGGCTTTGAGTGGGCAAAGTAATTGGCTTGGGGGCGTGTGAACGTGAGAGTTTGACTGTGATTGCTGGTGGATGTTGGCTTTTGGGTAATGACTGGTGGTGGCTATGGGTTGCGTTATTAGTGACTCTGGCCTTGGGCATATGGTTTGTGATGGTTGAAGTGGTGTTGGAAGTTGAGAAAAGTGATTAAGGGTTGCTTGAGAGGCTTTTGGTGGTTGTTTTTCTGATTTTTGCTGCAATTTTTAGACTAATTTTGTGTGGGCAGTGGTTCTTTGTGTTATTGATTGGTGGTTCCTGGTGACAGGGGAAACGGAATGGTTTTGCTGGTTTTTTGTGTGTCGTTGAATGTTATTTTCTTGTGGGTTTTTATTTGTTTGTTTCGGTGGATTTATGGTTGATTGTAGTGGGCATGGGCGTGAGAATTTGAGGGTGGTGATTATGACTTTGGTTGAAAATTGTTGGGTTGCTTCGGTAGGGGAGAAATTGAGCAAGTAGCGAAGAAGCTGTGGGCATTCTAGTGAGCTGGAGGATTGGTAGTGGGAGAAAAAAATTGACGGTGGAGAAGGTGGTGGTCTGATGGTAAGAGAGAGAGAGAGAGAGAGAAGATTCAAGAAAAAATGAAGGAATCCAGGAATTACCAAAGCTATTTACAAACACAAAAACAGTAAAATAACAAAAAAAAAAAAGCAAAACAGATTCAACTAAAAATCCCAATATAGACAATCGGATAATATAGACAATCAGATAAACAAGAAAAATGCAAAAAATAAATGAATTAAAATAAAAATGTAAACTAAGAACTTACCTTTTCAATGTTAAAGCCAAGGTTTGATGATGAACAGTGAAATTACTGGTTGAAGACAATGAATCAGCAGTAAAAAAAATGAGAAACGGTGGCTAGTGTGTGTTTTTAGGTGTTTTTTGTGTGTTTTGATCTTCTAGGGTAAAATTAAAGTGTGGTTTAGGGTTTTTTTTCATTTTTCCTCCTCCTTTCTGGTGATTAGGGAGAGTATTTATAGGTCACTTGTCTTGTTGGCCAAGAATGCTGTAAAATAACGGAAATGCCACCGGTATTAAAAAATGCTAATTTTATTAAAAAAATATTTTTTAACCCAAAAATTAAAAAGAATCTGACAACAATTTCTAATTTTTTTTAAAAAGAATTCACAGTAGATTTCAAGATAAAAAAAAAAAACTAGAGCTCAAAACTAACAAAAACGCACTCAGGGTGTAAAATGACGATTTTGCCCCTACACAACGAAAATACACAAAAAATAGATATTAGCCTCAAAAAATTACCAAAAATTAAAAATAAACTTAAAACACTGGAAAATGCATTTTTTACTCAAAATTTTACAAAAAATTAATTTAAACTGTAAAATGACGATTTTGCCCTTAGACAGTGAAAATTCACAGAAAAATAGTTATTGTCCTAAAAAAATTATCAAAAATTAAAAATAAGTTTAAAATACTATAAAATGCATTTTTGACTCAAAATTTGTGAAACATGAATTTAATTTGTAAAATGACGATTTTGCCCTTAGGTAATTAAAATTCATAGAAAAATAGTTATTGCCCTAAAAAAAACTTATCAAAAATTACAAATAAGCTTAAAACACTAGAAAATACATTTTTGACTCAAAATTTGACATAAAATGAATTTAAACTGCAAAATGACGATTTTGCCCTTGGGCAATGAAAATTCACAGAACAAATAGCAAACATCTATGAAAAATCAAGGAAATTAAAAAAAAATGCTTAAAGAATTAAAAAAATGAATTTGGAACTAAAAAAGAGCTAAAATGGTATTCGCGGGGTGAAATTATCATTTTGCCCTCGTGATAGTAAAATATGAAGAATACTGATTAAGTCCAGAAAAATTATAAAAAATTAACAAATTCACATAACAGTAAAAATATGAATTTAAAGCCCCCAAAAGCTGATAGAAAAATATTTACAGATAAAATTACTATTTTACCCCCAAATTATTGAAAAATTAAAATTTGGCCAGAAATGCAAACCTGCCCCTCCAATGTTTGAAATAAATAGTGTGTTAAAATTTGGTGTCTACAAAAGTTTCATTCAATCCATAGCAAATAACACATTTTTTTTTTGATACTTTGGAAAGGAAAGACCTAACTCATGAGAGACATTTTAGACACCTTCTTACTAAGGAGAATGGCCCAATAAATGAAGAAACATCCCTAGTCAAAGAATCTATTCTTGCTTGCTTGACGACCCCCCCCCCCCCCCACACACACACAACCATATATATACGAATGTGACAATAAACTATTTTAGATAATAAGTTCTAAATTCAAATTCAAATATAAAAGTATAAAATTCATATATATGCTAAAAATTTTTAAAGGCACAATCGAGAATACATTTCTCATAAACAAGCAGGCATCGAATATAACACCATCTTTTACTTTTTCCTCAGAGATCTTATACAACTGTGTATGGCATATTAACAAGGAAGGAAAAAACTTCCACTTATAGAATATATAACTTTACCACTCATTATATGACTTTAAATTATGTGATTAGCAATATCAATAGCAAAATTGCTAAAAAATTTGCTTTTACAAATAATACATGAAAGATTATCATAAATTATTGTTTACTAATGACTCAAATTTTTGCTTTAAATTTTTGCACCTATGAAATGTTATAATATTAATATTTGTTGTTTCTTTAATAGTAATAATCTATGTATTGCATTAATATTTTTATATTATGACATTTTTCTCTAATTATTGGTAGATATAATATATTTAGAAAATTAAAATTTTCCAATGCTTAGTGTTGTTTCAAAAGAAAGAATTTTGTACAAAAGCGATTGCAAAGTGAGGCAAAAAAAAAAAAGTAAAGATTTCTATGTATAATTTTTGAATGTTTATTTGAAAGAAAAGAAGAAATTCAAAGAAGATAAGTAGACTTTGGTATTTATTAAACTATTGTGTTGTTGCAATACTTTTATATTATAATCATACAAATTTCATAGAAATTAAATGTAGAAAAATTACAAGATGATTAGATAAATTTTTCCCACTTAAAAAAATCTTTTTGCAGACACAATATACAAAAACAAATTACCTACAATTAGGCATGGCCACGTTTTCGGAACCGTCAATTCCGGTTCCGGAATTGCCCTTCTGATTCCTTAAAATGGTGGAACCAAAACTACACCATATAAGGCAGTTTTGGGGACGGTTCCGAAACCGGCGGTTCTGGTTCTATTTTTCAAGGAACCAGAACCGCTCCTCATAAACCAATTCCGAAACCAGAAATGTGCATTAAAAAAATCATATTTTATTTTATTATTATTTTATGAAGAATTAATGTGCGATATAAATTTTATGAATAAATACACTACATTATCAAATGATAAAAAATATATTACATTTTCAATGGTAAACATTTTAAGTAGAAAAAAAATACATGATATTTCTTGATAGTGATATTTTTTTATCAAACCTATACTATTAAAATTAAGATTGAATATGAAAATAAATATTAATTACTTAATCATCTTCATTGCTTGCAATAGTACTAGAATCCGTTGTGTTATTGAATTCATCCTCTTCCTTGTTTTCCATTTCTATCTCTTGTTGTCTATATTCTGCTCTAGTCCAATCATTCACAAATGCTTGAATTTCTAGTGATTCAGGACTTAATCTCGACCTTGTCTCATCCAAAATACTTCCACCGGCACTAAAAGCTTGTTCCACTGCCACTGTTGATACTGGAGTTGCCAAAATTTGCTTAGCAATGAGGGAGAGAATAGGATAATTCTCTGATTTTCGTTTCCACCATTCCATAACTTTGAACTCCTTAGTTAAGCTGCTATCATCATGCTCAAATTTGATAGTTAGATATGATTCAATTTCCGTACTAGTATTAAGTGAACCCTTTGTCGCTTTGACCTTTGAAAAAGTAATTTATCACCAAGTTTAACAGTTCCTTTACCTTTAGAAATGTTACTAGTGTTACTAGAGGATTCATCCAAAGTACTAGTAGGAAATCGATCACTATAAGCAATAAAAAAAATCATTATATAAAGAGCAAATAAGTTCTTTAACTTCAAATACCATTTTATTAATATCATAAGTATAATTATCACTACCATATATTTGTTTATAATATGAAAACAAATACTCATGCAAACCATCTAATTTGACACGAGGATCAAAAACTGAAGCAACCAAATATATGGGCAGGATACGTTCATAATAGTTACTCCATGTTCTAAACATATCCATAATAGGTTGTTTTAGAACATCATCATTTTTAGCTTCATTTAAACAACCAACGATATTACATGCCTCAGTAAGAAATAAATGAGCAGTAGGATAATATACACCAGACAAAATATAAGTAGCATCATTAAAAACTGTTAAAACTTCTAAAATTTTATTGCAAACAATCCAATTATGTTCATGCAATATTATGTCGATCATATTAGTTGCAAAAAATGCTCATAATAATTCACTATATTTGCTAGATTGGTTGAGTAATTCAAATGTTGAATTCCAACGAGTAGGAACATCCCTTGAAAATCTTTTTGGATTTTTCCCATTTGCTCTACAAAAAGCATTCAACTGTTTCATTAATTTAGGGTGTGTCCACAAATAAAAAATTATTTTTCTAATAGGTCTGATATGATTTTCAAGTGTTCTTAAACCATCTTGTACAGCTAAATTTAAAATATGGCATGCACATCTAATATGAAAAATTTACCACCTAATCCGGGTTGACAAAGATCTTGTAACTCTCCAATAGAAGCTGTATTTGCATATGCATTATCGAAACAATTGAATTTTTTTTTTTTTTGCATAGGCCATATTCTCCCAAAATAATACTAATCATTTTAAAAATATTTAGGGCTGTATAAGATTCATCAAAAATATCAAAAGCTATAACTCTTTTTTGTATATTCCATTCGTTATCAATCCAATGACAAGTTATAGCTACATAAGAATGTGTTTGCCAATGATCACTCCAAATATCAGAACATATAGATACACGACTATCTAAATTTAAAAATAATTGAATTAGTTCTTTTTTTCCTTGAGAATAAATATTTTTAAGTGTTCGTCTAAGAGTTGTTCTAGGAACACTTTTAAATCGAGGATTTAAAGTATTTTGATAATATTTTTTAAAACCCAACTTTTCACCAAAACTAAAAGATAAATGTTCAAAAGCTATCATTTTTGCCATTTCAGTCCTATTTCTTTCCTCACTATATCGAAATAAAGAAAAGTTAGAAGTAACAAACCCGATAATTTGTTGTTGTTTTTTGTCGATACCATAATCTTGAGGATGAGACGTTCTCATGTGCTTGTGATACTTTCCATAGCCATCTCTTATTTTGTATTGGTAACATCTTTGACAAAAATTACATCTTGCTTGAGTTTCACCATTCATGTCAATTTTGGTGAAGATATCGAACTTAGGAGCTCAACTTTTTTCTCCTCTGGTTTTAATTGTTTGCTGTTCGAAAATTGTCTCCATGTGTTGGCTTTCTTGAGTTGGAACATCAACGTCGTCAACTTCAATTGGGTTGACGTTGTACAAAATATTTTTGCCTTTGCTTGTTGATTTTGAGGATGAACTCCCACCACCAACACTTGCCATTTGACAATAGATAAATAAAACTAAAAATTTGTAAATAATAATTGAATACTTATAATTATATATACTAGATAAATTGATTAAATACTATAATATAAACAAATTGTGAGTGAGCAAATTAGAAAAGAAATAGAAAAATTAGGAGGTAAATGAAGATTCAAGTATATTTGAGATAGAGGGAGAGAAGATAAATTTTGGTGTGAAAGAAAAATAAGAGTTAGGAAGTATTTATAGGAAAAATTTGTAAATAAAACAAAAAATGCAACGGCTATTAGCCGTTGCAATTGTGCCATTTCTTTCTAACGGCTATTAACGACTTTATAGCCGTTAGAAAGAAATGGCTTTAAGACAATGTAGTCTCTTTCTTTAAAGAAAGAGACAATGCAATCTCTTTCTAATGTTAAACGTGTTTCAGTCATTTTTTTTAATTTTTATTTGTTTAATTTTTTTTATTTTACGGTTCCAGAACTGCCGATTCCAGTTTCGAAACCGCCGGTTCCGATTCCGGTTCTATTTTTTTCAAAACCAGAACTGAAACCGTAACCTACGGTTCCTTGATAGTTCTGGTTCTGGTTCCGATCCGAATCCAATACGGTTCGGTTCGGTCCGATTCGGTTTCCGGTTCCAAATGGAACCATGGCCATGCCTACCTACAATGTGCTTGGAAAAAATATTTATACAAATAATGGGATTATGAGAAGTAGATGGAGTCCCTCGACAAATTAATGAAATTGAATGTAGAAACATTTTGGGCAATAAATATGAGTTTTTTTGTTCGGTTTAGAAGTTATTTTGGGAGTTAATGTAAATTTTAACATGCTTCAAGAAAGAAAATAAGTTCAATAATTGAACTTAAAAATAGAGAGAGTAACATGCAATCTAATGAATTTGGTAAACTTTTAAAAAGAAAACAATAGGAAAAAAAAATTTACACGTACAAAGTTTGAATATCTATGCCACAATGCCCTCAAGATTACTAGGACTGGCAATGGATAGGATATGCATACCTATACCCTACCTACACAAAAAATTTATGTCTCATCCTTTTCCCTTGCCTACTACTTTAGTTCCTATTCCTGGCTATTTCTACGCTCCACTTCTCTTATGGTCTTCAGCAGGTGTTTGCTCCCATAATTTATTTTCGACAAGAAAGGAAAGATTTATTAATAGTACATATTATCTATATACAAATTATGTGAGCAGGCACTATCCCAAACATTCAACACCTGTGCAAAATTTAGGTTTGTAGGAAAAGTTTATTTACTAGTCCATATACTAAATTATTTACTATGATATAAATTATATATTAAATTATTTACTATTAGGTAAATTATATAATATGTTCAATTATTGATTCAATAAATATATTATAATCTAATAACTAATAAATTTTATACTTGTTTTAAAAACATAGAACTCGTTTGTTGACTGCTCAAAAAATCAGCTTGATAATATATCCTTCAATGATTTTTTGCATCTTGCTTTTAAGTGAAGAAACTAATGTTACAATTGAAAATAGTACATAATTTGTCTCAACCTACAGCTTTCTATGTTTCAGATTTCACACCACAAAGAGGATGCGTGGAGGACAAAGTCATGGTGTCATGGCAATCATGGTGGTAGAACATTCTTCAACTGTCAACCCAATCTGTTCACTCTCAAAAATACACTAGTAACCTGCCTTAACTGTAATGGTAGATTGTTTATATATCTCTCAAATGTTTTTCTCTAAAATATACCAAGGAAACCCATAACTTCCTACCTAAATTATTCAGCACCATTGCCACAACTTCTCAACCAACCAAATTCTCATGGACATCGAACACTAGTGCTACTTATAATCCAACTCCTGATGCTATTAATCTTATACTTCATAGAGAATATCATGGTCCTGATGAGATCAAAATTGGAGATGATAAAACAGTCTCTGTCTCTCTCAAAATTGGAGATGATAAAACAATCTCTATCTCTCGTATTCTTAGTTCTACTTGTCATAGTTTTGATTATTCTTTTCAATTACAAGACTTGTTGCACATGCTCTTACTAGTTCTAATATGTTATTTGTCTCTACTTTCACTAGAACTAATAATATTTTCTATAAATTTTTTCTAGATTATTTTTTGATTAAGGATATTCCCACGAGATCAATGCTATAAACCGGATAGCTTGATAAAGGTCTCTATCATTTGTCTTTGATGTATGAATTATCCGCCACCAGTTCCAAACATGCGTATTTTTCCAACTTGTCAACATGGCATTCATGTTTTGGCCATGGCAATTCTCACTTCGTCACTTCTTGAGCCAGTCTAATATTTTTGTTCTATCAAATAAATTACCTACTTAGTGTCATGCTCGTTCCGTTAGTAAAAGTCACAAGTTACCTTTTTTGATCTCAAGCTATCATGCTCAAGAACCTTTAGATTTAATTTGTTATCGTGTACAGAGGCAATTCCCAATATTGCCTATTGATGGCAAATGTTATTAAGTTTTATTTTATGATTATTTCAGCAAATATTGTTATATTTCCTTTCTTAAATCTAAAATTTTAAGTGAATTTGTGAAATTTAAACATGTTGTTGAAAAGTTCTTTGGAGTAGATTTATCCAATTATCCTTCTAAAAATAGTATTTTACATCTAGTTCATGTCCTTACACACCAAAAAAATGGTCGTGCTGAACACAAACATCATCATATAGTTAAAAACAGATTGTCTTTATTAAATCATACTTCTGTTCTACATTATTTGAACTTATTCTTTTAAGTTAGCTATGTATATTGTTAACAAATTGCCTACTCCTATTCTAAACAACTCAAGTCCATATTTCATATTGTTCAAAGGTCAGCCTAATCCTCACGAATTTAAAACCTTTAGTTGTCTGTGTTATCTGTAGCTACGTCCTTATGCTTCAAATAAATTTGCCACACACTACTAAGTGTGCTTTTCTTTATAACAACAAAATATATAAAGGTTATTATTGTTTTAATTTGTCTACCAAGCAAGCTTTAAGATCACATCATGCAGAGTTTGATAAACATGTCTTCCCTTTCAAAGATAATGAAGCAAATCCACACATCCAAAGGTCTACTCCAACTACAATAATATTTCCCCAGTTACCAACAAATACGAATTTTCCATCCTTCATCCAATCTAATAACCAGTAGAGCACTCATACTTTTACTCTGTCAGCTATACTACAACTATTAACGAGTTATCAATCACAACTTCTCTTTCATCAACATCTGACGTATCTCTTGTTGTCAATTTGACCAAATATTTAACAACAGTTGTTGATACTAGTTCTACACATTCACCAACTCAAAAACAGCATACTATGATCACATGGTCTCAAATTAGTTTTCTCAAATCACGTGTTTTCTTATATGTTTCCTCCCGTTCTAATGAACCTAGTTGTTTGTTCCAAGTAATTAAACAACTTGAATAGTGTAGAGCTATGATTGAAGAATTTGATGCTTTAATTGCTAATCACACTTGGGACTTGGTGTCATTTCATGATCAACAGAACATCATCATATACAAATAGGAGTTCATGAATAAATGCCATGCTAATGGTATGTTTAATAGAAATAAGACGTGCCTCGTTGCTAAAAGTTTTCAACGATATGGTATTGAATATCATGATATATATATATATATATATATATATAGCCTAGTAATTAAACCAGCTATTGTGCGGTTAATTCTTAGTCTTGTTGTATCACATGGTTGGTCCATTAAACATTTGGACATCTCCAACACATTCCAACTTATTAATTTAAAGATTTTTACATGTATCAATCACAAGATTTATTTATCAAAGTCATTCCACTCTTGTCTGCAAATTATGAAAGTTGTTGTACAGTCTCAAACAAGCACCTTGCCGGTGGTATAAATGTCTTACACTTTTATTCTCAATCTTGGATTTAAAGGTTCGAAAACTGACTCCTTTCTTTTTATTTCACTAATGACAAAGTTTAGTTATGTTGCCTCATTTATATTGATGATATTATCATAACTGATAATGACTCAAAGGCAATAGAATCTCTTATTAAGCAATTCGGTTATGAATTTAAAATCAAAGATCTTGATTAGTTGCATTATCTCTTAGATGTAGAGGCTACTTGGATGAATTTAAGACTGCTGTTAACTCACTCAAAATATACTCATGATCTATTACCAAGAATGAAAAACGCCAATATTTTCAGCACACCAGCATGTTTAAAGACTATGCTATCTGCTTTTCGTGGGAATTCATTTCGCGATGCTCATTTATATCGATATGTTGTTGGAGGTTTACAATATTGATCATTAACAAGACTTGGTATTTGCTATTCTGTCAATGAAGTATCTCAATTCATGCATGCTGCTAAAGACATTCATAGGTCAAAAGTAAAACGCGTACTCTGTTATCTGAAAAGGACTATGCATCTTGGTTTTTATCTTGGTTTTTTCATCTTTAGATCTTCCTTCTTTGCAATCAATGCCTATAATGACTCAAATTGGGCATGCTATATTGATGATAAAAAGTCAACGACAAGTTTTGCTATATTCTTGGGATGCAATTTTATTACTTAAAGCTCTTGCAAACAACGCACAACTTCTCATTTGTCCATGGAATTAGAATATTAAGCATTTATAGTTTTAGTTCAAGAAATTTACTAACTACGTTCTTTACTCAATTAGTTACGTGTATAAACTAATGACATTCACATCTATGATAATATAAATGCAACATACTTGATTACTATAATTTTTCACTCACGTTTCAAATACTTGGAAATTGATTATCACTTTGTTCATGACAAAGTTTCCATGAAGGAATTATTTGTGAATTTTATGTCCATAGATGACCAAATTGTTGGTCCTATCACAAAGCAACTATCAAAAGATCAGTTTACTGCTCTAAGAAAAAAGTTGATCGTTGCCACACTCTACGATCAACTTGCAGGGAGGGTGATAAGGATCATCATTTGTTTGAATGAACACGTGATATCGATGTGCTAATCCTCTTCTAGTTAACTTTGGTAATACCTATCCTAATGGAATCTTATAATTTGTTCATTGCAACTAACTCACTGTTGTAATTAGTAAATACTTGATACATTAATAAGAAAATTTAAATGATTATCCATAAACATTGTTTCTTCATCTATAATATTTTCCAAAACATGTTTTCCAATTACTTTTATCTATTTTTAACCGTCTTTTTTATCGAGCATACAAGCATATTAGAAAAAATGTAACAATATTATTCTAAGAAAAATTTTGTCTAAGTCTTTGGGCATGGGTTATCTACTCAATTCTTCCTTGTTAGCTGAAGATTAATATATAAAAATTGTAGCAAAGTATTTTCATCTTATCCTACCATTTTAATTTGGCTCCATAATGGAATTTTTTTTTTGGTGGGAAAGACTAGTTTAAGAAAAAAAAAATTAGCACAAATGAAAATAATTTGGGATAGTAGTGTAAATATATGTTTTGGTTAAGCTAAAATGATGAAAATACTTGATTAAGTATTTTAGTAAATTTGTGGATTATTGAAATGAAGGGAAGTATGCTACATACGGTTTCTTTTGAAATTTTAAAAGCTAGTTCTTATTTTTCTAGAATACGAGTAACATTTGTAAATTATATTTACTTTTTGACAAAATCATCCACGATTTTTACATTGCTCTTTTCAACAATACATGGTTGTGCTAGCCATTTAAGATATCTTTTTTTTTTTTTTTTGGATTTCTAGAAATGCAGGGCCCATTACACTGGAAGTAATCTAGGGAGAGCAACTCCACATACATCAAGACTTAATATTTTACCCATCATGTTTGGAGGATTCTTGAATCTGGTTATTCTTGGAGTCAACCTCTTTCCCATCTTTGCCAGGTGGTCTGCACATCCATTCCTTTCTCTCCATTCATGTTGTAGTTTGTATTTCATTTTCAACTTGAGAATTTTCCTTACTTCGTCAATTAAGTTCCAATACTGGCAATCTTCCGTGGCCCCTCTGATTAAGAATAACACAACTTGTGAATCAGTCTCCATAATCACTTTGTTGTACCCCTTTTCCAATACTATTCTGAGTCCTATTAGAATGGCCTACAATTGTGCTGCAACATTATTTGCCTTCCCTAAGTTAGCACTAAATCCTTGCATCCATAACCCTTGGTCATCTCGGAGCAATTCTCCTGCAATAGTTGCACCAGGATTTTGAGTTGAGGCTCTATCCACATTCATCTTAACCAATCCTAGAGGAGGCTTCTCCCAACTAATATGCCTTATTTCTCTTCTGCCATTCATCTCCTTCCTGCAATTTAGCTCTTTAACTACAATGGCATGGTTTATCAGTTGGTGTGCTCGAACCCTTATCTTCTTATCCACTCATTGATGTATCATTTCATTCCTTGCTAACCACACCCAATAAACTTTCTTGTTTCTTCCAACCATGCTTCTACTCAAGTTCTAGTCTATCCACTACACTATACTTTTCTCTTTAAACTCCCTCCATTTCGGTGGATGTACCAGTCATCTTAACATCGTATTTATCCATTTGTAATCTCTGAGCACATGCATAGCTATTTCCAAACATGCTCCACATATCTCGCATTTCCCATTTGGAAGCATGTGTCTTCTATATCTTTTTACATTTGTTGATAGTTAACCATGTCCAACTATCCACAATAGGAACTGCATTTGTTTTCACATGAATATTAATGCTACCCTTTCATATATTTTGATAGTCATCACTAACTTTGAAATAATTTTGAATATATTTAAAGGTGTCCTGAATGGGCACCATTAAATTAGGAAAGTGTTCCTTTTCTTTCTTTTGTTTAATGAAGTTAAATTAGGAAAGTGTTAAAGAGACAATAAACATGATTGTGTGCACTTAAATTATTAAAAGTTTTCACATTTTTATTCAAAAATATTCTTATCAAAATCTATTGATTGCAAAATCTTACACCAATAGAGAAAATTAATAGATTAATTTTTCTTTTTCACATTATTGTACATTAAGGAAGCAATAAAGTTAAAAAATAAACCAAATCAAAAATAAAATAAGTCGTATTTAGTACTCTTAATTATTGAGTGGCAGCAATGTTCTCTAATTAATGCACAACTTTTTATATCAATTTTTTTGTGATAAAAAATGGAAATGTAAGTAATGCACAACTTTTTATATCTAGTCCATCTATTTATCATTTATTTCTAATAGATGGGCAGTAGTAGCTGAGTTTTATAGATAATATGGGCATTTTGGCTTGTAGCTGTATTGTATGGCTTTGGAGAAGCAAACAAAAATAAGCTCAAAGAAGTTACGGGTGAGCTTATACTTACTCCCAATCTCTTCAATTGGTAGGTGGTAGTCTAAGCAGTCTATTTCTCATATTGCATTACCATAAGAAAATAAAATAATTGTTAAAACAAATAGATTGCTCTGTAACTTAGAACGATCTTTCGAAAAAAAAAATTGTTATAAATTGTATTTTATGTATGTGCATGTGTATGTGTGTAGATATATACATATATATTATGCAATATTAGTATTAATTCTATATGATTAAGACAATTTAATAGTGCATTTATAAAACTAAATCTTTTCTACATTGGTGTATAGAACATGCATACCTAAATTGAAGTAGATTCATGCCATGTATGTAAAATTAAAATTTTAAATCTAAATAAAGAATATGTGACATGTACGTAGACCCACTTATGTAGAATACTTTATGTGAATAATATAGGAGAAAAGGTAATCACATTTGTAATACCAAACTAGTCCATGCATTTATGCATTTAAACATAAAATATTACATAATTAGGGTTAACTCTTTTCCTTTTTAGTAAAATCAGTTGAACTATATTTACATGTTCCCGTTCCAAATTATGCCTAGCAATTTTGTTACTGATTGTCTACAATAAACCCAATTAAATTGTGCATATTTATTATCAAAAGTGCACTATACATTTTTATTATTGGTGATTTTATATGATTACCCTAATTGAACAGTGAATATAATATGAAAACACTACTTGTACATTTATGCATATAAACATACAAGGTAAATAATAAAATAATAGCAACAAAATTCAATTAATGGGAAATGAATAAAACACCTATATTTTCCATCACATTCATCTTTCAACAAAGTAAACTGATTATGATCTCACAAAGTTTGATATGTATAGAAAACTTTGATAAGGTTTATTGGGAGGACCATACGAATATTTGTTTACGGTTGGAAGTTAATGAAGGTATATTTAAAATAAATATGACTAATAGCGAAGAAAGATAATCCTTTCAATTAAGCACTAGTGCAGTCATCCCTTGTCTTTGTTGATGTCCAAGGCATGTTTAATAAATACAAAGCAAGTGAAGAAATGGAATATAATACAAATCTTTAGGTTTTCATACGTCTTTAGCCTAAAAAATTCTTTGAGTCAAGCAATTGTAACATCTTAATAAAACACATTATTAATGAATGCAAATATATATATAAATATTTTCACAAAACATGTTTTCACTAGCTTTGGGGAACGATCAAATAGAAATCTAGCTTTTAAGATTTCAACTCTCAAAACATCATTTTTTATTTCAACAATCCAAATTGTTCTAATTAGATAATCTATTAACAAAAAGCAAAATTATATCTACTATATAATTGAACAAAACATGTTTCCATGAGGATTTGGAGCTTGCACAATTATAAATTTGTTAAGCAAGTTGATAGAATGAATTGCTTTTCAAAGTTTGAAAGGTTAAAGTATAATTCAAAATTTGTTGTTTATGGTAAAATTGCTTAAGCAAATTGTTCGTGTAGATTATTCTAATAGTATTTAATTATTTACAAGAGTCATTACATACAATGAAATAATTAAATGTACACTCTTTAAAAACTACATTTTCAACGATATACAAATTATTCATTTTAAGTCAACATATTTTTCTCACGATCCATAATTTGTTAGATGAAGTCCAACCAATTTTACTTGTACTTTTGCTAGCATTTCTTTTACTAACTGTAAAACTTCCAATCCCATAACATTACCTTTTTCACTTTTTCTTTTTCTTTTTCATCCTTGCAAAAACCCAAAAGAGGAAAAAATAAAAAATAAAAGAAGGACGAAAAAGAAAAGTTGAAAAAACATATAAAGAAAAGAATCTCAATAAAGAAAAAAAGAAAAGAGAGCAAAAGAAATATGAAAAAATTAATACAAACCCTTTCTTTTTTCCCTCCTTCTCCCTCTCCCACCGTCTAACAAGACTAGAACCCAACAAAGAAAGCCAAATCACTAACGGCCTTTGCCTCAGCAGTCAGCACCACTGCGCTTGTTTTCTAGTAGGAATTGAGAAACTTCCCTTCGGCCCACCGCAAAAGAAACTATTATCTGATACATCTTCAGGAATAGAAGGATTATTATTTATTATTTAGAACTTCTACCTTTATCCTAATATCAGGTTGCTAGATTTTTTCCCCAAAAACCCTGTACCTTTTTGCTCAGTTTCCATCTCGTCGAGTCTTGAAACTGCTAAATTATTTAATTTCCTTCAAAACCCACGATTTTCTTGCTTAGTTTTCATCTGGGTCGCCCTCAAAATTAGGAAATTTTCAATTGATTTTTGGTCTTTTTTGCCTTGACCTGGTGAATAACAGAATTTTTACAAGTCTTGGT
This sequence comes from Mitragyna speciosa, assembly GCA_024721245.1. Taxonomy (NCBI): domain Eukaryota; kingdom Viridiplantae; phylum Streptophyta; class Magnoliopsida; order Gentianales; family Rubiaceae; genus Mitragyna; species Mitragyna speciosa. The sequence continues at coordinate 5,407,066 of CM045556.1, read as the reverse complement.
TTGAAACCCAATATTTATTTGCTAATTTTTCTCGTGGGGTTGGATTAAATTATCTAAATTTTTGGTGATATTTTGTTGCTTTTTGTTTTTATAGTGTAAAATATGATCCATATGTGGAATTTTCATTGAGACCTAGAATCTTGTTGCTTGTGGTTTTTTGGTCTGGATTTTGGTTAATTTTGGAGCCATTCTTTGGATGATTATTGGTGGCAATGGTGAATAATAATCTAGAAGATGGGGAGAGGAAGCAAGCAGCCTTGTCTAGGGGTGGGAATGGAGGAGGGGGCGGGGCTACTAGGTCATGGGGAACCACAGTTTCCGGCCAATCTGTGTCGACAAGTGGCAGTGTGGGGTCCCCCTCAAGCCGTAGTGAGGCGGCAATGGCGACGCCGGTTGGTGAGAGCACTTTCCTTAGGCTAAACAACCTTGACATTCAAGCTGATGATGCTGGATCTCAGGGGGCCGCTGGGTGAGCCTTTTGACTCTCTGCTGTTCTTAACATCTGTTGTTGTATTCGTCAAATATTGTATTTCTTATGTGGTTTGTTATTGATTCGTAAAATCAGTTGAATTTTTGTTAACTTTGAGTTATTAAAATTGGTGATGGACTATTATGGAATTGTTAATGAGCGTGTTCAATTAAGTAGAATACTTATATTTCAAGGATCTTGTTTTAATTTGCTTCTATATTGGATCAAGTCTTTGAATCTGTAGTTAGTTTTCTCAGTTTTACCGTGAAGGTGAGAAATAAATTGGGTAGTGACGATGTTTTAATGAGGTGTATCAATCTGCTGGAAACTTGTTGTTGGCCTGTTTTGGATAGTGAATTATGAATATTCTGTTGCTACTTGTTTGCCTGTTCTTTTCTTAGTTTACTACTCTAAACAGTGTCTCATAGTCGTTCAATGAATCAGTAGCAGGAAGAAGAAAAGAGGTCAACGTGCAGTAGGAGCGGATAAGACTGGTAGAGGGCTTCGACAGTTTAGCATGAAAGGTACTTATTGCTTTATACATCTATTTTTCAGTTTTTCTGCTTCAAAAGATGATTTTGCTTTAGCTATGAATAGATTTCCGATCATATCAATATTCATTTGGCTGTGTTGTCAAATAATGTGAAAATATGCTTTCCTGGAGGTTTGTATTTATGGATTAGATTTTGAACCCTTGTCTAATTTTAAGAAATGTTTGTTCTGTCCCTTTTGCCTAGTTTGTGAGAAAGTAGAAAGCAAGGGGAGAACTACATACAATGAGGTTAGTTGCCCGAGATTTTTTTTTTCTTATTGTTTTTTTTCCCACTTTTTAATCCTTTCTAGTCTCATAGTTCAGTCAAGTTTCCTGTTCTTTGACCTTTTTTTCTCTTGCTTGCGGTGTTGAGAATTTTTATGGACATTAGGTGCTTATTTTTTCATAGCCTCCAAAGAGTTTATGAAACTTGTGAGTTGTTTTGCTAGTGTTCTGCTGTTGTTATAAACTTTTAATCTAGTTATGTGGCATGCTTATCCTGTAGTAGAACAGCATAACATAAATTTTCGAAAAGCCAGGAAACGTGGATCTAATCAAATGCTGGTCGTATATTTTATGAGAAGTGGCCTTATGTTTGAAACAACACTAAAATTCTAATTAGTGAATTTCATGAATTTGGGACCACAAATAAAATACTCCTATTTTTCATCCATTGCTTCTGTAGAACTGCTCTTGACACTCTCATTTCATGTTCTCTCTGAATCTTTTTATGCCTAATTGAACTGCTTGGTCTTTGAGAGTGTTATACCTGTAGGCTGGAAGTTCAATTTTTAAGTGCTGCTAAATTTCTTGTGACAGATCATTGCTTTCTTTTCTTTTAGTTTTTTCCATTTGGTGCTTTTGTAATTTTGAGAAGATTCCTTTTGAAAGCTAATCTTGATGATAGGCGGAATTTTGGCTTTTCTATAAGCAAGTTTATAGAAATATGGCGTTCTCAATTGAATACTGGAATTTTAAATTGAAGGCTTTTGATTTGCGATGAAAAATCTGTAGTATTTTTTGAACAAATGTCTAGAAAACTTGGAACTGGGTATGTTGTTTTTTAAAACTCCCGGTTGTTAGAAAGAAGCTTTGTTAAATTAAATTGGACATCCATGATCATCCTATCCTATCATAATTACTCTCAAGTAGTTAAACTCATATGAAACTAAATAAGAGTAAAATCCTAAAACCAACTAAAAGGATTAGTAATTTAAGTCACTAAGGAACTCAATCAGAATATTTCCTTAATACCCAAGCTACTGTATGTCAGTATCCACTCCACTGTTACCCGTTAACAGAAATTTCGTCCAATAGAAATTCTCTTGCATTAAATTATGTTCTCTTCTTTTAGTCTAAAAGATGATCTTATTATTTACGTGGAAATTTTTATCTGCTGTGCTGCCATGGTAGGTGGCGGAAACCTTTAGGATTTGTGAAGAATGTCAATCTTTAAGAGTTACAGTTTAGGAGCCTTTATTATCTAAAAGGAAAGGCTAAAGGACTTTTGCTTTCACTTTTCTAACTTGAGCTATAAAAAGATGTAATTGCAAAATTTGCTTAAGAAATTGAAATGCTATTTTCATCTTTAAAGTTTTGAAAAGCAAAGGCTGTTTTTTAGGGTTATTACTTGGTCGTAGGTTTCTTTGGCTTCACATAAGTTCTGTATAGTAGCTCTTTTTGGACTTTATATAGGTTAACAAAAGCAGCTTTAAGTATCTCACAGTATAAGAAATGCTAGAATCAACTAATTTGTTGCAACTGTAGCGGTGAAATAGTAGAAAATTAAACAGCTGACAGTTTTTCTTTTCTTGATATGCGAAACTGATACGAGTTATGAATTAATTCTTCTTTCCTGTGGATATTTCAAATTTTGTTGTTTGGTATGATATCCTTCTATCAGGCGTTTAAACTAAGTCTAGGATCTGCTTGGAGAATTATGAGCTTAGTAGGATATCCTGTTATTGGGCATTCAAACTAAGTCTAGGATCTGCTTGAAGAATTATAAATCACATTCCCTGGAAATGCTTTATGATTCCGCTTTCCTTTGCTTGAACTATGATTTTGTCTCTTTTTTATATGATTCATCTATTCCAGCCAGAAATCCAAAGTCTGAGTAAGTATTTGTGTTTCAGGTTGCTGATGAACTAGTAGCTGAATTTTCAGATCCTAACAATAGCCTTTCATCTCCAGATCAGGTTTGTCAACATTTTCCTGTATTATTGATAAGAATATTTTAAATTTTAAGCTGTTATGACAGAGGACAAATTGGAAAGATTCTAATTTTCTTTCTCCATGCATGGACAGCAACAATATGATGAGAAAAATATACGACGAAGAGTTTATGATGCTCTGAATGTTCTTATGGCAATGGATATAATTTCTAAAGATAAAAAGGAAATACAGTGGAAGGGTCTACCACGTACTAGCTTGAATGATATTGAAGAGTTAAAGGTTTGATAGTGAATAGCCTTCTTTCCATTTTCCTTGTTCTTTGTTACTGGTTTTTATTTACTTTTATAGGGAGGTATTTTCACACTGTACATGCCAACGTGCATTAATTCAAAATGTTGTAATTGCAGAATGAGAGACTTGGACTAAGGAATAGGATTGAGAAAAAAGCAGCCTATCTGGAAGAACTGGAGGAACAGGTATGAATTACCTCAGTTTCATATTTGTCAATTTTCTGGATTGTTCAATTAATCATTTAATTTAGTGGTAATTACATGTTTAGATTTACTAGTGACTGATGTTTATATCTGCTTTTCACTTTTCACTTGTGAAGTTCATAGGTCTTCAGAATCTCATACAACGCAATGAGCAGTTATATGGGTCAGGCAATGCTCCCACTGGTGGTGTGGCTTTACCTTTTATACTGGTCCAGGTAGATTTACATGTCTATTTCCTTACTGTTACTATTTCTTGCAAAAGGATTAGTCAATTGTGAATTTTGATATCTGTGAATTTAGATGACCCCTATACTCTGTTTGTGGCATCAGGAAAAGCCATTTTAGTTAACTTGTTCCTTTGGTGTTGGTGGCATTTGATTGTCAATTAAGGGTGTTTTCACCATACTGATTATGGCAACAAAATGTAAGGAAACAGAAAAAAATTATGAATGTTTTGAGTGAAGACTGCTGCTCAAACCAGTTAAAAAAGAAAGGCTCAGTATGCAAGATGTTCTTCTGAAGTATAGTGTTTTGTAGCATAAAGATGAGTAATGGGAATTAGCTGCTCTAGCTGATCTATGCCATCTGACATTGGTGTTCCATGTGAAGCCTAATGGTTGATATACTAAAGGGTGTCACAATAGCATTTACTGAATTCTTTTTGGGAAAAAGAAGTAATCGAACCCGTCAGATGCCCCTTCCTTTCTGCTGCTCCTGGAGCAATAGATATTCGTTGAAAAGGGCACCAAGGAACTAGTGAGCCTGTGTGGATGGTCGGCAACATAAAACGGTAAATTAAAAAGGAAAGAGAAAGAGAAAAAGAAAAGTTAATGATCTTTAGGTGCCAATGTGGGACCCATTTGTTAAATCCTCTGTAGGATTATAGTTTGTGAGGATATTCTTGTCACTTTAGCTTTGAAATGGTTTAAGTTCTTTGATTCTTTAAAAATGTAAATGCACAAAGGGGCATCATCTAGCATTGCAAATTCTTTTCTTCCCTGTACAATCTGAGCTGAATTAAGAATCCATTACAGGTTCTGCACGTTTCTTGCTTTGTATCTTGGATGCTGAAAGTGAATTCCACATGCTTCTTGCACTTGACAATCAAAAGAAGATTTTTGCCTCTCTGCACCCATTTGATTCAGTGAATAATTAATGACGTGAATCTCGCTTCTCCTTTTCAAATTATCATCTTTAGGGTGCTCTCTTGAATAGGCTTCCAAAACAAAAAGTGCAATTTCCTTTTGGTGCACAAATTATGCACATCTGCTTCTAAACAGATTTATATCTCGACTGTCATACTTGTAGTAGATACTAACTTTTATGACCAAAAAAGAGAAAAATGCTATTTATATCCTGCTTTAAGCTCATTGTCTCCCTTCTGTCCTTATCATCTGAGTTGTACTGGTGTGACAAAATCTTATAAAATTGGCACTTTTCAGGCTTGTAGGTTACTCCTCCCGAAAACCAGTTTCCATGCCATTTTCAAAGTAACATTTGTTGCTGAAAACTCCAAGCTTTTCTGATACTGAGTCTGCACTAGAATTTGATACTCATCTATTTTCCCATCCTCATTAAATGCTGGCTACTCAATGCTTTTTCTCTGAAATAGAGTTTCTTTATAAATTTTGATAACTACTTCCCAGCTATCTTCAATGACTGTAAATTCTTTGCACCCATCAACCATAGGTGTAAATATCATATCCCAGTTTGATAAATGCTTGTCCAGGGAATTGCTTTTAGTTTTCAATTAGTTCTACCGTAGGAAAAATGCAGAATTCAATAAAGTGAAACTTTGTGCGTAAGAAAGTTTAGCTGTTATGAGTATAATCTTCTTTTAATGTAGCAAGTTTTATTTTAGCCTTTTTGATAGGCAAGATGCTGGTCTTTTCTCAATTATTTCTGACAGACCTCCAATTTCTTTCTTGTGTCTTTTCCCAACCAAAGCTCCCATCACTTGGTTGGGGACTGGGATAGTGCAAGTTATGCATCCTAAGTTATCTTGAGAATCCTAATACAGTTTGAAAACTTTAATTTCACCTACTCTTTGTTAGAACTGCACAGAAATTCTACGTCATCATCAAGTTTAAAGGAGGATGATTTCCATATTTGTCTCTATTACTTCATAACCTTTGGTATCCCTGCTTGTCAGCTCTCCAAATCCTCTTATGAAGTTTCCCTCTCAAATAAAGTGAAAGCAAGAGAGGGCTTCTTACTGTTTCAATACTGTAGTAAAAGCCATTTACTAAAATAGAGAATTTTTTAGAGGACACTCCAGACACCCAGTTTGTACGAAAGCCCATCTTTTAGATAGGCAAAACAGGATGTTCCAGTTAGTGTGGTCATAAGTCTTCCTTTTTTTTTTTTTTTTTTTTTAATGGTGTACCTTTTATGTGCTCTTTAACCTCCCTAATCCTTGCATCCGCACATTCATTTGTAAGGATGGCAGCATCTAGGACTTGCTTTCCTTCAAGAAGAGCATGTTGATTTTACGATAGTAATCCGCACACAATTTATTTATGTCTCAAAGCTAATAATTCGACATTAAATTATGCAATGACCCTCAGACTGATGGATTTATACCCTATATTCCTTTACATTGAATTTTGTCTCGTTTTAGAGATTGGCCTAGGTGGACAGTAGGCACTTTGCAAGCTTTTCAAGAGAGTAGAAGTACCTATTTATGTTCTTCCACCTAGTAGCATTTCTGTCAGAAGATCATCCCCTTCTCATTTTGTGCAGGGCTTTAACTACGTAACTCTGCTTTAAAAGATCTCACTAAGCAATTAAGGTCATTGATACACAAGGATCGATGGCCTTAAGGTTATAATATAACTACCCTCTTCTCTGTCCTCTATAGGTGGCAGATACTTGAGATATTTTATTTGTGGCACAAATCTGAAACTTTGAAGAGTATATTAACCTCTGAATTTAGAGGAGTTTCAGTGTTCTCACCACTTTTCAATGCTCTGCTTTGACACCAGGTTGAGCAATATTTTTTGAAAATTGATTATGTAATGGAAATATTTTACTTTGGTTATAAGTGTGGCCGCATAATAGCTTAGTTCCAGGAAGAGCATGATGTATGACACCACAATAGCTTGATAGATATACATAAAGAAGAAAGTGTGCTTGCTTGAGGTTTTGAAATCTGTTCTAGCTGAGGATGGTTGAAGTCTGGAAGAGAAGTCTTTGAGAGGTGAATAAAATTATGGCGTAGCTTATGTTTCCTTTCGGTTTTAAAAGTTATGAGAGTTTCCGGATTAAATAAGTGATGCCAGTGGTTGTTCAACCAATTATCATGTTTGTCCAAAATCTCTTGCTGAGCAATATTAGGCAGATCAAGGCTTCTTAAAGGGCTAATCCTCCTTTGACCTCTACTGTTTGTTTGAAAGGCTAAATGTGATTGCCTTTCTGCGTTTAACTGTGTAATGATTCCAATTGAATTGCAAACGTTCATTAGAGCTCAAAGATTAGTTACTCTTAATTTCTTTTAAATTTTTATTTGGCATATCTTTTTCTAATATTAGTGTGATTTTCTTTCTTTGCACAATTTTAGACTCGTCCTCATGCCACAGTCGAGGTGGAAATATCAGAAGATATGCAGCTGGTGCATTTTGACTTCAATAGGTAAGATCATTATGACAATTTTAGGTTATAAATAGAAATACAGTATCTAAGAACATTGATGAATTACTCATGTCTGAGAGGTTTACTAGTCATAAAATGCTGTTCATGATGTAATATGTATATATGCCAAAGAAATTTATAGGTCCGAGAGGCAATTTAGTTAATTATGAAGTTTGTGATCTCTTTATTTTGTCTGATTTATCAACTGCAGCACTCCTTTTGAGCTACATGATGATAATTATGTTCTCAAAGCAATGAAATTTTGTGAGAGGCCACAGAGTGACAATGTGGCACAAAATGTTTCTGCTGATGGAGGTGAGAGTTCTGTGGCCAATATGTTCCAACCTCAAGTCCCTCAATCTTCAATACCAAGCATACCAGCTAGGCCACCCAGCTCACCTCCTCTTCCTGGAATACTCAAGGCACGTGTCAAACATGAGCATTAGTTGGCATGCTTCCAGCTTTTATCATATCTTTTCACATATGTATATTGTGTAGCATATTTAGCCAGATGTGGGTGGGCTTTTTGTGACCTACATAACCTCGCCAGTGTTTTGGCTCCACAAAATGAAGAAAAGGTAGCTAATTGTTGTTTGTGATCACAATGAACTATTTGAGGTTTTAGCTTTGGCATCAGGCATAGGCATTTGTAATTGTTTCGTGGTACTTTACAGTTTATTAGCATCTAGGGGTAGTAGGAAACCAAATCAATCTTGGATCATTAATAGTTTATTTTTCAAAGTGCATTAGAATTACTACTGAATTAATTTTGTGTGGCAGTCCGTCTTGCCATTTATTTTTCTTGCTTTGTTACGGCATACCGTATTGCAAAACTTTTAAAGCAAACCATTCTTTTTTTTTGGTGTATTGATCAAAATCCAAAGAGGGCTTATCAACAACCAGGAAATGTTGATTGATCATTAGCTAACTTTCTTATAATTTTATGCCATTAGAGAGGGAAGTATGAATCATTGTAGATACCTATTTAATTACCATGAAGTTGAGTATTCTTGGTCATTGATTAATTAAAGGAACCGTTATAGTTGCAACTGTCAAGCAGCTCTTCTTTGTCACTGACCATTAAAAGAAGCGATGCAAGTGTTTAGCATCTCTTTCTATTTGACGCTCGAAGCTATCTTGTCATTTCATGAGACTATTTGCGTTTATCCATATTACCATGCTAATCAGGTACCAGCAAAGTTTTTTCTTGTAGTGTATTGGAGGGAGAGGTGGTTTGAAGATCAGAAACATGGATTAAGGAAATAATGACTGTAAAATAGCATATTTTAGTTTCACAGAGCTGAAGCGAAGCCAAAAGTGAAAAATTATACCATGCTCATCTTGTAGCATTCCCACTGAGAGGAGTGAAGTGGCTAGACTTTTTGGTTCACCATTATGCCGATGCTATATGGTAAAGATAATTTTGCTATACTTCAAAAAAAAAAATATTAATTTTGCTACAGATCCTTTAGCTACCTTTTTCACGTCTCTTTAATGCTGGGGGCACTCGCTTTCGTGGATGAGTGCCATACGCAAGTTCTCTTAGCATGCAATAGACTATTTTTGATAGCTTTCTTGGATTTGTTTTAGTATAAATTCTGATAGCAATGTACTCTAGTGCAATTCATTGGTAGGATAAACTTGACAAATCATCCCATCATAATTGTAAAGAACCAATCTTTTGCAGTTGGATAATTCACTTGGCTAACGTTAATTCATTTGAACTGAGGATGGTATGCTAATGTTTCTTGTGGTTGGCACTACCTATCATTCACACAGGAGTCTCTCTCTTAATTTCATGGTCCCAAACAGTATGCCGTGCAGCAATGGACCAATTCTGGGACACTCGATGTTCACAGTACACACTGATCCTGACTTATGAGGAAGTATCAAAATCTGTCATGGTCCCTTAGCTAAGCAAAGCCGTAGGGTTACCCAAACTATTTCACTACTTCAGGAAACTCAGAGCCATTATGGTGCTGGCATAGAGATTAAATGCAGTATTGGATTCAGATATCAGAGTACTATTCCAGCCTAGTAATGCTAAAGTATGACTGGATGCTATGATCTGCGCCTGCGTGTTTTACGCAATGCCGCTCATTTTCACTTGTCTGAGCCGACAAGCTATAAAGTGATCCAACGGTACAGTCACAGCTGCTGCTTGCTGAAGTGATATCACTTGAAAATAGACACGACCATTTTGGACATTCTGATAAAATCCCCTACTATGAGTTTGGCGGTTTGTAAGGCATTTAGACATGCAACATTGTTTTCTTCTTCTTCTCTTTTTTTTTTTTTTTTTTTTGGGAAACGTTAAGGGAAAGAAAAAGTAGAAACTTAAGAGAATTCACAAACCCACATCATCTAGTTGATGTTAAAGATCATGGCTCATTTAGACATGAAACATTATTTTCTTCTTAGTTGCTTCAAAGATTATGGACTTCAATTTCAAGACACAGTTCATACAACATTTAGACCTGGAATATTGTTTTCTTCCTGGTTGATGTTAAAGATCATGAAACTTTATTAACACTTTTTGCTCACATGTGACTTGGATGGACAATAGGCCAAGAAACTAAAAAGGGCTTAATTGGAGCCGATGAATTGGAACTTTATTAGCACTTTTTCTCATATGTGAATTGGATTGACTAGAGACTAAGAAATTGGAAAAGGCTTAATTGGAATCAATGAAATGAAATGATTTAAGAATTGAATTGCGTGTGAAAGTCTGGGTCAAACTCAAAGTTTGGCTCTGATATCATACTAAAGATTATGAGCTTTAATCTCAAAATTAGGTGAAGTGGTGTATGAATTTTATTAACCAATTTAGAATTCTTTAACATTTTGGTGCGGGATTTTGTTTGTGAAGTGTTGAAAACTTGAATGACATTATGATTTCGAAACCTAAGCCTTCGAACTCCACGATTGACCAATACTTCCACAAACTTCCACAAATTCGGCGCGCCTAAACTGGATTTTTAATTGTACTACTGAAGAAAAATAATTAGCAACCCATGCTATCGACACATTAGTTTCTAATCTTTCTACAGTCATGCTGTTTAACGTCAATCGATGATTTGTAAACTCTTCAAGTGAATGCAAGAGATATAACATTAGGGGTTAAATGTTTAAACATAATCAACCTAGATTATATTGGCGTTAGCCCAATTTGGAACGCTTTCAAAAAACAATGCAATCATCATCAGAGTAACAATACTCAACTCATTAGGGAGGAACTCCAGCATAGACGTGCTAGGCAAAAAGAGCACCAATTTAGTTGAGGTGTATCAGTACGTTGACGTACTGAAAGCAGCCTGTAGTCACACCAAAAAAAATCAAACAAACAAAAAAGACACAGTAAAACTGTATTTATTAGCTTTTGCATGAAGTCTATAATTGATATCTTTTTCATTTCTGTGCTGAAAATCATTATTTCATCTGTGTACCTGGCTCTCACGTTGTTTCACATATGATGGTTGATAGCTGGACTGGAGTTTCTGAGTTTCATAAATTTAAGATAAGAGTAGTAACTAGGCATCAAATGCCAAACTGATTGATGGAGTAAGACTTGAGAGGCAGACAAATCCATTATTCAGCTCTTTTAACTCTTACATCTCCAGAGATATTTATGGGTTCTCTATATTCTCTGATGAATAATTGTAAAACTCGGTGGACTATCTTTTTCTTTGATGAATAATTGTCAAACCTGGCGGACCATCTCATGTGTAAGTAGGCAAGAAGCCCATCCTGGCAATGCTACGAATCAGATGTCTTTTGGATTAACAGAAGCCTATGTCAACTACTACTGTATTAGGGTAACTAGTTATATTGCTTACATCACCTAGAATTATGCAAGAAAGATATTTTACAGTTTGTAATTCATATTTGCACAACAAAGAATTCAGTAGATCATAGTAAATGTACTAAAAACTTTTATTAACTCTATGGCTGATTGAGTACAAAGGATGGCTCAAAATAGGACTGAGGACTCGAGCTGCGACATATCTACTACTTGCCATGGGAGGCATATAGTATCAAATGACAAAAAATCACTGCTTATTTTCAAAGACATATAGCATCAAATGACAAAAAATCATGGCTATTCCTAGACCCATCCTGACAATTTTTTTTCCTTTGTCTTACTTTGCTATGTTATTCAATTAATTTAATTAGTTAATAATCAAAGGAATCTCCCAGTACTAATCTTGAAATTTAGAAAAGAACTGATTGGTTTTGTGAAGTGACAAGAATAGAAATTCCAGCCAAAAAAAAAAAGTCATAAAAAGATAAGGATATAAACAAGACAAGGACTTGAACAGCAAATTTACAACTTCAATATTTCTCAACTAATCATCTTATCTTCAGCCCAAGTGCCTCATTTTTTTTTTCAATATTTTTTTTGCTCTTCAGATTTTTTTTTTAAATGACAAGAGTGGGAATAAAGAAGCCCTCAGAGGAAGGGAGAGATTGAGATTGTGAGAAAATGGTCGCTCTAAAAAGATTATCAAAATCCCTTCACACTAAGCCATTCTCATTACCTTCATTCCAAGATACCAAGAATTAGAAAATCATTTTAACGTACTATAAAAACTCATCAAATGTACCACTCTTGTTGATTACATAATGGGTGAATTGGAATCATGACACCATATAGGTTTCCTCAGATAAATGCTTACTTGGCAACAATCAATAAATAGCTTCTAACTTATCTTAATTAGCAAAGATATTTGACCAATAGTTGTTGAGATTTCTCTCTTTGTTCTAGACAGTGTGTGATGGGCGTAACACTATGTAGGATAACGAAAAGGACGGACATAAAGATGCGATGGTGGTCCTCGTGGACGAAGACTTGTTGATGCAATAGCTGAGGGGAGAGGAAAATTATCTTTCACCTGGTTTTTTGGGGTGGTTTTGGCAGTTATTTTTCTATACAGTTTAGTATAAAAGGCAATGCCCGGTCGGTAATTGGAGGTAAGTAATACTGAATAAGGTGCGAAGCACACCGAAGGGACATCTTCCAAACAATTGTTGACTATAGAGGACATCGCACTCACTTAAAAACATTGCAGATTATCACAAGAATTTAAAGTGACTTTTAAGTATCTACGAGACCACATATATAATTAGTAGGACAAGGTCAATCTCTCGATCCCATCTGAAAAATACTTTGCTCTTTATACAAGTTTTTGCTATGTTCTATTGTTAATTGGCTCTTACATTTCTCTTTTTCCATTGAATTCGACTGTATTGCCTTATTTAGCCGATTGTGCTTGATTGACCAAACCAAACAAAACTTTAAATGTGTCAAAGAACATGAATTGGGGTTGTATGTTAGAATAGCTATGAAGATAGAAAATTCTTATATTAAGCTCATCTATAGTTATGTGTGCAATTTGTGGTCTAAAAGAGATCGACATGAGTGTTCTTACGTTACATAATCTGATTCATGTAAAAATATACCAACGAAGATGGGGAGTTAGAAATTTCCTTTATTCTTCTCCTTTTCCTGAGGGAAGATTGTTGTTCTAGTATTCCGTTATGTCTGGAGTTCTTCTTGCTTTTATCTCCTTAGCTTCTTATCTAAGCACATGAAAGGTTTAGCAGTGAAAAACAATTGACAACATGAGTTCAATTTTAGCAAGTCTGAACACTTAAAAATAGTTGGATCAAATTGATATATCTCCATTGATAAAGTTTTCAAGTCTAGGTCTTGCAAGAGTGCCATAACGTAACCTCAAAGGTGTGAATAAAGCTCTTCTTTAGTCAAATGAAAAATTCTAGTATAGATTTCGTCCACAGTTCTATTTGTAGATCTTGTCGTCTAAATAAGAGCAACATGTCTGTAGTGGATGACTTTTGTTCTCCTCTGTGGCTAGGCTACTTAACCAAGATGGTAGTTTGGTGTCACATGCACAGGACAAGAAAACAAGGTCGAGGTACGTGAATGATTAATTAAGAAGAGATTGGTTAGCTTAGAAAGTATATTCGTGGAGTTGGATTTCTAGGACTCAACGAGAAGTATTTATTCTAATGGGAGGAAAGAGAAGGAATGAAGGCTAAGGCCCTAGTCTTGTGACATTTGGGCAGCATTTATTACATTAATCAAGTTTAGCACTATCAATATAGAGCCTCGATAGTTGTCTCAGAAGCTCAAGAGCTGAGAGCTTGGCTTTGAGTTATCTATCATAGATTGTTCTCAAGATGACCTATGGCTGAGGTCTTGAGTTGTTGAAGAGCTAACAAGCTGAAAACCCAAGTTGACCATGAATCGGAATGATTATAGGTCGAGAGGATTATAGACCTCACAGTGTATTAGATGTAGATTTTGTCATTTAAACAGGAGTAACGTGAGTTAAATGATATATACTAAAGTTAAAAAAACAAAAAAGATATTATGACCTTTCCTTTTTTCTAAACCACAACAACTATAAGTTAGGTGTGCTGTGTTTATACAATAATTTTTCACTTAGGATTACTAGTCCTTGATATCTTTGCTTTGACAACAATGACCGATCCAATGGTCGTTTCCTTAATCAATTTTATCATCCACGTATCATTTTCTATATGGCATGCACGGAGCTCAAAGCATATCAATCACAATCCAAGCATGCTAGGGGCTCGGTTTACATGGTATGTCCCTATGATTTTTAGTTCTATTATTTATGATCCATAGGGACTAGTGTAGGCAGGCACTTGATTTTGACAAATTTAATGAAAAATGCGCGTGAATCTTGATTAGGTTAAAAGGTTTCGTGAAGAGCTTAAACTAAAAAATGGTCTCAAGGGTAATTTAATGGTACCTTGAAATTTTCAAGTTACCATATATACTCAATGGTAAGTTTCATAAACAAAATAGTGAGTTTAGATATATTAATGATGATATTCATGTTAATAGTAGCATTAGATTTTTAATTGATCTAGATTGGTCGAACCAATCAGACTGACAGTTTTTGCTTTGGTTCGGTTCACAATCATAAACTCAAGTCTATTTTGCTAAACAGAATTAATCTTCAGTTTCAAAACGTCAATGCACGTGTATTAAAATTTATTTACAAGTATTGTGGTTGATGCAATCCATGATAAAAGTAAATGACACATTTAATTAGCCTCATTTGAGGATAAGCTCAATTGGACCACACACTTTTCACTGATCAGGATTTGATGTGAGAGCCTCCCCTAGAACTACTCATATTTATCATTTGTTTTACAAACCCCACATAATTAATTTCATAATTTGCACTCCATCAAATGTTATAGTATCAATAGATAGGTTGTTTCTTTAATTGTTATTATGTACACATTGCATCTTACTAAAACTAACCATATTTTAGTGCAACAACTAGTAAGTTTCATACTTGTTTTAAAAATTCTTAATAAGAGAAAAAAGTGCATAAATGATTGATAAAAGCAACAAGAAAGAATTAGGACATATACAGGCGAATTTTTCGAAATCCAAATGCAAAATGATGGCTTCTTTTATACATAAAAAGACAGTAGACATATTTGTTTATTGGAGAATATCATAGTGTCTTTTAAGTCTTAGACTTTTGATTGGAACACAATATGAAAATGAATTTAGATGTGCTAGAAATTCCTTCAATACATAAATTGGACCAATATTTAAGATTATACTAAAATAATGAAAATACTTAACTATGTATTTTAGAAAACTTTTGGATTATCGAATTGAAGGGAAGTGGAGTATGTACAATTGCCCCCCCTAAATCTTATATGTTTGTCCTTATTTTTCCAGAATATGAGAAACTTTTGTAAAATTAAATTCGCTTCTTTGCAAAATAGTCCTCAATTGTAACACTGCCCTTGACACCTATAAATGGATATGATAGCCATTTAGGATTTCTTGTGTATTCACAAGGATTTTAGTGCCGCTTTTTCTGATAATGAATCAATTATAAACAGTCCTTTGCAAACACATTGCAAAAAATGATTGCAATATTCGTTTGACTAAAGAACAAAAAGTAAACATTTATCAATCCAATTTAGGTGGGAAGCCAAAATTTTCTTTTCATCTAAAAAGCTTCCAAACAATCCAAACTTGAATATGTTAACTTGACAAGACAAAAATTTCATCCTCGAAAGGAGATGAGTTAAAAAGAATCAATGGGCTGTGAAAGCACACTTACATAATACTTCGAATTTATTTATTCATGTAACAAAAGGAAAAAAGAAAATCATTTTATTCGGACAGTTGTTTTTTAAAGTTTTTCTTTAAAATATTATTGCAATAGTTTTGGAGATTCTTCTTAATAAATATGTATGTGAAGCAAAAAATTTAATTGAAAAAACATATTTAATTTTTTCTGAAAACATATTCTAAAAAAGCAACACTAAACAAAAGGAGCGTCCCGCTACTTATTGTGCCAGAAATGGAAAGACGAGGATTTAAGGAGAGGTCCAAGAAAAAAAAAAAAAAATGAATTGCAACCCCAAACACTTGATTCATGTGTACATGAAAAATTAACTTGAAAAAAAATTCTCGAGTAAATCTCTATTGAAATTTGTCTAGCAGGGATCAACTGTAAGTTTAGCAATTGCTTTCTCTTCCTTTAGTAGTTGTTTAAAGTACATGATTTAAAATTCAGCGACTACTTTGCCTTGTTCTTTTATTATAACTAGTTATTTTTACACACTCAATGTGTGTGCTTATCAATTGGATATACATATATATATATATGTTTTTTAAATAAGTCATCTGGTTAATCTCAAAAAAAAAAAAAATAAAAAAAAGGTCGCGTGGTTAAATACTTAATACTTAATAAATAAAGGTATTTTTTAAAATAAATTCGACATTTTTTCAAAGTCCACTTCCATCTTTATGTGCAGTAAAATATATAATTGTTTAGTAATCCGAACGGAAAATTTGAATATAAATGCACGTATGTGCTTGCTCACAAAAATTATTAGGAGGATAAAGTTTTGTAATTATTTATAACTTTTAGTAAGTTAATAATGTATAGCATTTATTTCTGATGCTATTCAGAGAGGGTGCTTTCATAGAATTATATATATATATATATATATATATATATTTTGGGGTGAGTCACATGTTTTATCCAACAGTTTTTCGTGGAACCTTTTCAGCCATCAACCTTAGGGGAGCCGAGCCGAAATAGTCGGACAGGGCTCTGAAGGCGACGTGATGACATCATCATATGACGCAAGCGTGATGTATGCACAGAATTTGGATAAACCTTTCCCACGTGGTACATAGTTATATGCCAACTGCATTCTTTTGCTCGACGAAGTAACGTGCGCAATGAGCGCGTGTGGCATTTGATTTTGCAAATTAAAATTTACAAAAGTTTAGGGAAAATAATATTTATATTTGTCATTTGACCTAACAAGGAAAAAAAAATATTTCAAGGGCAAATTCGGCTACGAATTTTTTTAGCTATATTTTTTCGTCGTTTGGGTATGCAAGAAGTATTTAAGATGTGCAAATATCTTCACATAAATTTAGTCATAAATTTGCAAAAAAATGCTTAGGCACAAGTTATTTCCAAGTGATTTTGATAAAATTTGTTTCTAAAGTATTCTTGATGAAATGAAAAATTACAATTCATCTATTAAGAACTAGTTATTTAGGCCCACCTATGTGCCTTCTAGATTTCAAAAACTATATGTCAAAATTATATTGCAAGTATATACCAAATTATGGTGTGAGAAAATTTCTTTGGGAGCATTGAGCGAATCATAGGTAATTAGCAGGAGATTCTTACATGGTTCAAGTCCACGGTTATCTATAGATCTTATAGTCTTACTTTCTCATATAATCATGCATCATTGTGTTTATGTGTCTCTCTTTTTTACCATAAGTCCATAAGTAAGGTTGTGAATTGGGTTTGTATAATAATTTTCTAGCAATGAGTAGTTATAATTACATTCTATAAAATAACAAAACATAAACACCAAAAGTCTCCTCGCTTTTTTAATAGTAAGATATTGAGAATCATTTAGAGAGAAAGACGAAGGAATGATGGCCAGTGAGCGGTTAAAACTGCATTATGAAGGGCAACTTTGACTAAGTACAAAATGACCAAAAAAAAAAAAAATGTAAAAACCGCAAAATCCTTACCCGCCTTATCAGTAGTACGATATTCTCCAAGACAAAGAATAAACAATTGAAATAGGATATAACTGCATTATCATGATTCTTTTGATCATGTTGTTACATTGTTTACACTAATCAAGTAATATATATCTTGATACAAGTTACATTGCCGCCAGAATTAATTAAATTTCACACAGGCAAATATGATTGCCCTAGAATTTGTAGTTATTTAGTACTTAAGACAATATTATAAAGTTGAAAATTCTAAAATTCCCTCAACATTAAGTTATATGTATTGTTGTAATTTTAAATTCTTTTAATAGAAGATATCTTTATTGTTTCTGACATATGAAGAAGGATTATTATTATTGCCTAAATGTATAATTTGAATAGAGAGAGGATTGCCGTAAAAAATGAACTGCCAATATCACTATCCAACTCCATATTATAAAGGTAATTTGGGTTTTAGAAGAACCAAAACTTAATATCCTAAGAGTACTCATCCACCAAAAAAAAAAAAAAAAAGAAAGAAAGAGAGAGAAAGAGAAGTAATTTAGAGCTTTGCTTGTTAAATTTGGGGAGATTCTTAGGTGGATCAAGTCCATAGCTTCACCGATAAATCTTGTAGTCTAAAAGAATGTCACATAAATATAATGATATATATTGATGTAAGAATGATTATGTGACTTATTTTTAGATCATAAGGTCCACACGTGAGGCCTTGAATTAGATCCATGCAAGAATTTTCCTTAGATTGGTGTCTCGCGTTTTCTAATTTCTAATACCACAGAAATCATAATTTTAAATTACAAAATCCTTCCCTTCTATGCATTATCTTAAATATTGCAACCTTAAAGTTACACCAAAAAGATTTAACTAAATACTAGTGCAGCTTCAAAAAAATTCTAATTATGCATATGCAAACATCCAAAAGCTAAGAAATATTTATGATCAGAAGGTTCAATTTTTATTCAGCACCTAAAGGGAGAGGATTTAAATCACAAAGGAAAACTCTTGTTCAACAAAATATGGGTCAGAAAAAGGAAGGTAAATAGAAGAAACTGACGTTTAAGTCTCTAAAGCTTACCTTGTACCCTGTGCCTCTTTAATCGATTTTTTTGAACCTATTTATTGGACCCTCAAAACATATTGTGATGTGAAAAGTATGCATGTGGTTCACGGGCTAGATAAGATGGGATGACTTGTTCTCAAACTATAAATCTTGGGATCTGTCATCTTTATATTAATAGTTCTAGTTACTTAGCGTTCAACTGATATTAGATTTGACGTTTCAGTTATCCAGTGTTTAATTGATATTAGATTTGATATAATATCTTAAAAATAATTTTATTGTGAGTATGATTGGAAATTGAATTACTATGTACGTGGTTAGGCATTGAATAAGTATTTTATAACCAAATTGCTTTTAAACTTGCAATAGTGTTTGTGTTTGGTAATAGTAGTGGTAAATGGAAGTTAGTGGCGATTATGTGGTGCATAAAAATAGTATTTGTGGTGGTGCATGATGGTAGATTGTGATAATGGTTGGGTATGATGTTGGTAGTGGTGGTGCACAATAGTTGTAATGGTGCATGATGGTAGGGGTAATGGTGCTTTTTAATGGCAGTACATTGTAGTGATGGTGATAGTGCAATTTGGCAATGGTGGTTGTGAAAGTGGTGCTCGCTGATAGTGGTGGTGCATAAAGGTAATAATGGTGCAATTTACTAATAGTTGTGGTACAGAATAGTAGTAATGGTGGTGGGACGTGGTAGTGGTAGTGGTGGTGCGCAGTAATAGTAGAGTAAATTAATCTAAAATTTTCTTATTTCATTTATAAGTTATCCGAATAACTGATACAACTCCATTAGATTATTTTATCTTGTATATAAGGGATTGTCTCGATTAAATGGAATGGCTAATTCCATTCATGACCTGTAACTAAACATAGGATGCCATAGAATTAGTAATCTAATTTTTTATATAGAACGTGTGGTGGTAAGGAATTCGTTATATGAACAAAATTTCTAGAAATGAATCCGTAATTCAAAAAAACAAGAGAAAACTTTTAAATTTTATAAAAATCAAGAATAAAATCTATCTAAAAAGGAAGCTAAAGAAGCCTTTTATAGACCCAAAGATCATCTAACCTTGTATTGAGAAGAATCCTAAGAGTTATAATTAGATAAGAAAATAAAACACTAACAAACATAAAGTTCATAAAAATCCCGTAAACGAGCTGTAGGTTTTGTTACACTAAACGCGACTGTAGTTGGTGAAGAGCCCACCTCGGCAACTCTCTAAATGCGAGTAGTCATGGCCGCAAATGGGAGCTTTCCACCTACGGTGGGGAGAAATCCAAAGGCTGAGAGCTCCATATCAGTCCCTCCTACTTGACAAAACTTCAACCTCAAGTTATGGGCATCATTTGGATGTAATGGCTCCTCCACCTCTTTGTCTTACACTTCTCCCAAAACCTTGGAATTTGCCATGAAAATTCGCTCCAAAAAAAGAAACAATCAATAAGTTCTTGACAGACTTATTGTTACTAAAATTAGTCAGGTTAACTTTGGGACTCTCACTCTGCTTGTTAGGTACTAGAGTAATTTTTTTGCTACCCTTTATAAATTATAGAGATTATCCCGATCACATAGAGTAGCATCAACATCGTAATGCCATGGTTGACCCAACAACAAGTGATAAGCATCTATATCTACCACTTCACAGATAATCTCATCTTTATAATATTTTTCCATAGATAATGAAATCCTTCAGTTACTTGAATAGGCTCAATATGTTTGATCCAACATATCTTTTAAGGTTCAAGATGCTTTTCTACCGGCAATTTTAGAGAGTTAACCAAAGCTCTAGAGATAATATTCTTAGTACCACTATTATTTGTGACCAAGTCACAAATAACACTAGAAATTGTGCACTTAGTTTGGAATAACTTGTGGTGTTGAGAATCATTTGGTTATTGCGCTAGGAGTAACTTGCTCACCACAAATGCCTCGTGATCGTACTTCTCATCCTCTCTATTAGGGCCACAGATATATTCTTGAGTATTATTCTCGGACTGCTCTATGTGATCATCCTCTTCATGTTCAACCAATCCAACCTTTCTATGTTTGACAATTGGAAGACGTATGGCCTGGTTGTCCACACCTCTAGTGCTTGTCATCCCTTGGCTTAGTATACGGATTGTTCATCTTACTATTGTTATTGTTGGGAAGGGGTGCTGTGTTAACAGTTTGATGCCTTAGGATCTCTTTTGGCTCCACCACAGTATAGCACCTCTATTTCTTGGAGAGTCTTTGAATGGTCATAAGCAGTAACTTGAGAGTGCTCCATGCTTCTATGAGAACTACCATCTTGTGAATTTCTTCTTATCACTATACAAATTTCTACCTTTGTCGCCAAATTTTGAGCCTCAGACAAGGTGAAAACGGGAATACAAACCTAGCTTATCATAAATCTATCATTCAATCTGTACATGGATCTTGCTACCAATTGATTTTTAGCCTCACTAATATCGTTGCAAGATAACAAAATAGGAACACAGAATTATAATTTAAAATAGAGTGAATATCTTGTACACAATGTTGGAGATTAAAGGCATTATCCGTAATCTGTGGGCAAGAAATACGCCTTCAACATCCTCTTTATCTTTATCCAAGATCGTATGGGTGATTTTCTTAATTATTGCCTTGACATGTAAAGCTGCGACCATTATGAAGAAGCTCCACTCTTCAACTTGTAGGCTACAAGCTTGATTTGCTTCTCCTCAGGTATATCTATGTAATTGAAGAATCTCTTGATCTTTGCAATCCAGTTGAAGAAATCTTTAATCTCCAAATTACCGCTGAAAGCTAGCATATCAACCTTCAATTTAAATTCATCGGATTGGTGGTTTTGATGAACCCATATGCTTGGGTTCACAACAAAGGGTTCCTTAACTGATGAATTTTCTTCATAGACTTGATTCCTACAAAGTGGAACATGATCTTGACGGTTAATTTGTTGTTCATGGGCAGATCTCACGCTACGGCCATATTTCCTATCACGATCCCTCTTACCTTGCATGCCAATTCCCCTAATAAACTCGACTATTTCGTTGAGCCTTGTCTCCATATGATCCACTCGATTGTTCAATGCTTGCAATTGGGTAGTTGTAGCGAAATCCTGACTCTCTTAATGGGATTATCTTCATATCCCTCATTGCTAGTGGCCATCTCAGGAGAAACCTACTCTGGTACCAACTGATACGGAATACATGGAGGTAAGAAATTCATTACACAAATAAAATTTCTAGAAACAAATTAGCGATTCGAGAAAATGAGAGAAAACTCTCAAATTTTATTGAAACCAAGAATAATAATATCAAATTTGTCTAAAAAGGAGGCTAATGAAGCTTTTATAGTCCGAAATATAGTCTAAATCCGTATTGAGAAGAACCCTAACAACTGTAATTAGATAAGGAAATAAAACACTACAAAATGTAAAGCTTGTACAAATTCTATAGATGACTTGCGGATTTTGTTAAACCAATTGCGGCCGCGGCTGGTCAAGAGCCAACCTGCGGCAATTCTCTAACCGCGAGTCGTGAGTGCCAACATGGTCAATGATGGCTTGGGGTATGGCTGTGGCTGCGATTGCGAGCTCCGCATCATTTTTTGTCATCTCATAATTACATAGAATGGCTAATTCCATGCATGAAATGAAATTAAACATGAAACATCATAGGATTAATAATCTAATTATTTTTTGTCATCTCATGAACCAAACGCAGACTAAAAATAAAATAAAGTGCAGAAAAATAGTCAAGTGCATCTCAAAAGTAAAGAAAGTAGTAAAAATTGAAACTTAAGGGAAAAATCAATATAAAGTGAAACCATGTATTTCTTGAATTGAGTTGTGGCTTGACTGCTTATTTCTCTAGTCTCTTTCATTCTAAGACTTCCCCTAAGATTACAAATGATCTAGTCTTTAAATTTTGTCTTATTTCTCAGCAAAAATTCTACCTAATCACTACTTTGAACCTAATCCACAAATATTTTAGATTTCTTCATACTCTTATCCTTTTGCAAGTTGATAAGCATGATTTCCCAAAATTCAAGAGTTCTTGGCAACTTGACTTCTAGCAACGGGTTATCTGACCTTTCTTGGCCTCTTATGGAGCCATATCACAGATATCAATTTTATCTTCCTATTAACCAAGATAAGTGTTATATTTGAATTTTAATTCTTGCCCAACAGAGCTTTATCAATTTGATTTGAACTACTTTAGCTCTTTATTTTGTAGGGTATTCTGTTAACACTATATTAAATTATAAAGTCTCTAGTTGCTTAAAGGCTAATTTCTAGAAATATAGCTAAAAACAAAATTTATCCCCAAAATGGGTAGGGTTGGGAGTGGATTTTGGGTTGGCGGAGATGAAGTGAATTTTCTTTTTTTTAAAATACAGATTAGCTGGACACAAAAAATTTTCAAATTATTTGTACTCCGGTTCTCCAAGGATCAGAGTGCAATTTAGCATAAAGTTAAAAAATAGCAAAATAAAAAAAAATTGAAACAGTTTCGCCGCCAACATGGTTGGAGGCAACACTATTCCGATTATTTGTAGTCTAGTCCTTCCAAAAACTGGCGTGCAATTTGGCATAAAGTTAAAGAAAGCAAAATTAAAAAAAAAAAAAAACCATGAACAGTTGTTGGCAACAACACAAATTTTCAAAAATTGCACTCCAGGTCCTTAAGGACATGGAGTGCAAAAAAAAGTCATCTGGTGAAATGTTACACACAAAGAAATACACAAAGAAATACACAAAGAAATTCTATTAATAGTTTTTATTTTTAATGCTATGCTACCTTTGTAAATGTGATTTATTATTGTTTTATGCTTATACTGCTTCATAATTTGTTTCAATATGAAATGATAATGTGAAACGTTGTTATTACACATCATTATTGTTTTATTATTGTTTTTTTCTTTGTGTGTTTTTTTTAGATTAAATTTCTCTTTTGGTCATGAAAGTACAATAGGGGAATGGTTTTATAATTTTTAATGCTTGTACAAGACTGTTGTTTTCATTATTTCTATTTGAGCAAAAAGTAACATCTTTGATACCTCCAATTGGTAGTATTGTGTTTTGTTCACATTTTCTCCTTCATTGTCAATAGGAATGATAATAATATGGGGAAAAAATTATAATAGAACCAAATGACTTTCTCCTCCGTGTATGCTTAAAGTCTTAAACAACATAATTCTGGTATTTTGGCTTGATCCTATTGTCTGACTTGCTATTTGCACTCCAAGTCCCTAAGGACTTTGATTGCAATTTTTGAAAATTATGGCGGCAACACTATTCAATTTTTTTTGCACTCCAGTTCCTTAAGGACTTGGAGTGCAATTTTTGAAAATTTGTGCCACCAACAACTGTTCATTTTTTTTAAAATTTTGCTTTCTTTAACTTTATGTCGAATTGCACTCCAGTCCTCAGTCCTTGGAGGACTGAGTGCAAATAATTGGAATAGTGTTGCCTCCAACCATGTTGGCGGCGAAACTGTTTCAATTTTTTTTTTTTTAGATTTTGCTATTCTTTAACTTTATGCCAAATTGCACTCCAGTTCTTGGAGGATTGGAGTGCAACTAGAGTGCAAATAATTTGAAAATTTTTTGTGTCGCCGCCAAATTTAAAAAAAAAAAGAAAATTCACTCCGTTGCCACCAACCCCCAGAACCCACTTCCAACCTACCCATTTTGAGGATAAATTTTGTTTTTAGCTATATTTTTACAAATTAGCTATTGCTTAAACGCAAACAACCGGTACAGACTACCTTAATGTACATGATGCTCAATTTTTGCTGGTGTATTTCGGGTTTATCTCTCAAGGTTGATTTGGGCACCCGACAAGTTCATAAGTAACTTGTACGACTATAATAAATTCTAAGAAGGTTAATGTAATTGATCCATGTCTTATCAATCAGCATGATACTATTCATTATTATTTTGTCATTGACCTGTGGTTGCTGGGCCTTCCAAACTGTGCGAATTATTTATTGACATGTGATTGAGACACTCAGTTCGTGAGCAATTAAAAAAATAAAATTTTTGTATAAGTTTTTCATATAAAAATTAGTTTTTCATTGTTGAAAGAAAAAATATTAGAAATATGGTAAAAGGTAAAGGGTAGATAGCTAGTTAATGTGTTTGATTAGTTACTACCAGCTTCATGGTAATTATTAAAAAAGTTAATTTTTTCTTAAACTTAAAAGAAGGCGAGATGCTGAGAAAATGCTCTTTTCTCTTTATATATAGTAAGATATTTGTTGGAGTCTTTTTTTTAAAATACCAATTCTAAAATACTTTTATAACATTTGGTTTCATTTTAAACATGTGATACACATCCGGTTTCAATAAATTAATTCCCCGTACATTGGATAAAATAATTCCATAGGGTAGTAATATTAGTCATCTTAGGATAACTCTTAGTTTGGATAATAAAATTGTTGATTAATTTGCTTCCACCACCACTGGTAGCACCATCACCACTGTGCACCACCACTATTGAATTGCGCTACTAACACTAACCATCAACCACAACTACCACAGATCACTACTGCCAATGAACGCCACCAGTGTCAATGCCAGGCAACACAACTACCACCATCTACTACTTTACACTACTACCATCAAGCACCACTATTACCTATTGTGTAACAAGACCACGACCAATTATCACTGCGTACCACAATGACCATCTGCCATCGTACACTTTCACTATTTCTAAATAAAGAAATACTATAAATTTTGGATATTTTAGTCATTAGAAGTGAAATTCAATTCCCTAACAAAATATACAATGACATTATTTCTAATAATATTCCATTAAATCTAGTATCAACCAAATATTGAATAATTGGGATATTAATCTGAGGATGACACTCATCCCAATATTCATAATTTAAGGATGAGTAATTCTATTTTATCCTGTTTGTGAACCAAACGGACCTTATTGCTGTTAATATTCTGATATGATACTAAGCGTGTGTGCATATATATAATATACAGACATATTCTGTTTGAGTTCATAATATTTTACATCCAGCGAAGAAGAATAAGCAAAAGTGGATTTCGGAAGAGTAAAAATTTCGGTTGCTTGTTTTCCCAAAAGAGCAAAGCTAAGTACTAACTTCACTTTATATTCTCAATATTTTCTCTACATTTTTTTTTTTGGTTTTATATATCATCCTTCTTTTGTTGAAAATTTACGTCCACCCAGTCCGTAAACTTTCAATGCCTGTGGAAAAGGGAATACAGGTGTGTGCGGTGGCAACAGATTGTGTCATATCGTTATTGTGTTCGTGTCAAAAAATTTTAACTCTAACCTAATCTACTAGACTTTCATGTCATGCTATATTATGGCTTGCTTATTAACAGGTTGACACAACCCAACTTACTTAATCAATTAAACAATTTACGTCATAATAATCATTTGCAATATGTGCAAACTTATTCATAGGAAAGTTTTCAATTCTTTAAAACATAATATACAAAAAGGTTTTTAAAGCAAAACACTAAATTGAAATTATAATTTTTGACCAAAACAAAGTCTAATAATTGTACAAAATTAAACATGAGTTCTTTTAATTTTCTAGTGGTAGTCTTCAAGTCAAACTTGTAGGTATTTACAACCGTCTAGCTAATAGGCCTTCATTTTTTCAATCACCGTTTCAATCCACCTAAATTACAATAAAAAAATAATTTAATCTTTAAACAAAAATTAAAATGCACAAACACATAAAAGATGAAAATGTTAAAAATCTAGTTGCCTAATGTAAACATGACTATATTAGAACCCTGAATTTTGACTCAGATGTTTGTGAATTAATATCCAGCATCATAATGCTTTCAGTGAGATCATCTAACTTTGATTGTAAATTAGGGTTTTAGTTTCTCTAAATTATAAAAATTGATCTGACTAGTCAACGTTTCAACTTGCTAATCGACCCAACTTGACCCGACCCTTTTCTATTCGTGTCATGAATAGATTGTCGAAATAATGACCCATTTAAATTTAGGTTGTGTTAATACCTACTAATTTCGTTGTTGTATTAGGGTCGTGCTGCCATATAAGACTTGCTAATTTCAAATTGTGTTCATATTGTGCTATCGTGTTATATCATAAATTGCTACCCCTACATGTACAAGTATACTTTCAAGTTTTTAAAATATTAATCACACTTTGCACGTGTAAAATGAACGAGTTAAAGGACTAATCACACTTTGCACTTTCCTCTGTAGTAGTTGATGGCATACTTTTCTTTAATAATTCTTAATCTTTTTCATTATGAACAACTAGCAGACAGCAGAACGTTCTCGAAATAAATTAATAAATAAATATAAGAAAAAGATAAGACAAGACCAACAACATTTTCTTTTCTTCAACGACTTACATTTTATTATTTTATTGCACTTAAAAAAAAAAGACTGACATTTTATTGCAATTTCAGCTTCAAATTTGGAAGAATTACAATACAAACTACCATCACGCTGTAAAAAAAGTTGAATAGTCATCTTTTCCCCTAAAATATGACAATATTCTGACTTAAATGGTACAGTTCGATCAATTATTATTGCATGGTACTAGCAAATGATGAACGCTGTACAAAGTTTCTTTGCAGACAACGACAGTGACTCAATAGCCAGCCACGTCCATGGATGCCACTCAAATCACACACACACCGTACGCGCTTTTAGTTGAGTCTGGGATAAATATCAGTTTAACATTATTAATTATTTGTCTTTTTCTTTACGTATTTTCCAATATCTTTATCAGGACACCTTAAGTTCCAACCATTTTTCTTCAAGCTCCAAAAACCTTGCTTTCCTTGCCCGGGAACCTCCCATTTCTGCCTCGCCGCCATATCCAAAATCTCCATACAAGCGAACCCTTTTCAGCTCTCGAGCACTTCTCCACTCAGTAGCATGGATAAAATGCTAACTGTTCATCAGAAAAAGGCACACAAACAGCCCAAAAGCAAGAAAAAACCAGTGAAAGTTGTTTACATATCCAATCCCATGAAAGTGAAGACTAGTGCCTCAAAATTTAGAGCTTTGGTGCAAGAATTGACTGGCCAAGATGCCGATATGCCGAACCCCACGAGGTTTTCGGATACTGAAAGTGTCGGTGGCGGTGCTTACCGGGGGGAGGTTTCTACTGAATTGAAGTCTCTGGAGGCTGATGATGTACTAAAAGTACCACCAGTGCACACCAGAAATGAAATGCCAAAAGAGGCTGATTGTGATTTGTATGAAGCATATGATCATGAGGATGATGAGGTCGTGTTTACGCCGCGGATGCTGGAGAGTTTCCCAGGATTAGTTGCTTCAAATCTGTGGTATGAATCTTGTGCTCATGATGATGAGCTCAAAAGTCTTGATATGATGTAAGTTGAGAGCTTACCCTTTAGGGTTAGTAAATAAAGGTATGGTTTGCTGGTAAATATGATGCTGGCTAGATAATTAGTTAACCTTGTTGCGTTTGTAGTTCTATATATGGTTCATTAGCCTACTTCCAATGAGATCAGCAACTGAAAGACAGTGTTTGCTGATCTCCTTATTATTCAAGATCTAGCTATGCCCAAGCAAAAGTCTGTCTATATTGCTCCTCGTTAAGTGTGTGTTCTTTTTAATTTACCTTTATTTATCTGACGAGATGGCTCCCTTGTTAGATAGGGAAGGAATATTCTCATACATATCTTTAGTTTCAACTTTAAATTTTGTGGTTTATAATAGAGGCACATGAGTACCCTTACATCGCTTTCTTATATTAGTGTGTATTATTATCATCATGTGTCTCTTTTTCTACTACAAGATTCACAAGTTGAAGCTATGTCAGAATTTCTTAAGAAAGGAGTATATGCCTTCAAGGATATGGGACCTAACCTATTCTTTATGCAAAAAATAGAAAATGTAGAATGCATATCTATATTATTTTTTATAATAATTACTGCAGTTTTAAAAGTTACAAATATATACATGATACTAATTATTGCTAGAATGTTACGAACATATACAAAATACATCCTAATAATTGTTGGAGAGTCGAGACTTATGCATGAATTTTAATTATTTTAGAGAGTTATAGATGTCTACACAAATTCTAATTATTACTTTTGAATTCATGAGATTTCAAAGAATCGCTCAAATATTTACAAAATTTGGGATGAATATTCCCAAATAGTGGGGATAGAAAGTTTAGAGAGATTGGAGAAATAATTTAGTTATATTTGAAGTGTCTGTAATTTTCATAATTATGACGTTACTATTTTCCTTATATGTATGTACACGACGGGGATCTTTCTTGGATAACCACAGATAAGTCATAATAATTTTGCTACGAAAGTCTTGTAGGTTCTTGCCATTTCATAGTGAAGAAGAGATAGTGGTGGAAATTAAATCAAACCGTTTGCACTTGCAACAATTAGAACATTAATGCAAGATATTTTCAAGGGAACTTTGGGTTTCTAGTTAAAAGTATAGCAATATCATTTGCATTTATTCAAATAAAAAATCATTTGCTTTCCTAGTTTTACCTGTGAAAAGAAACTGTGCTATTGGAAAGAATTGCAGTAAGTTGTCCTTCACGAAATTTTAATTAAAAAGATAAATTTAGGCATTAAGGCCTTATTATCAAGAGTTGATAATGAAATTCGCCTTATTTCTAAGCTTATTGGAGTGAAAAGCTTATTTGTACCAAAAGTGAGCATGGAAACACTAGTCCAGATTTCTTTTCTTTTTTTTTCCCCGTGAAATACATACTTTGGTCTCCAAAAATAGTAACGAAAGTTGAATTAGAATCCAAATTATCATATAAACTGATGAACCATTACCTCACACTGTTAATGGAGTAGCTCTACTAAGTAATAGTATTATTTATTGCTTCAAATTAATTGTAATACTTCAAGTTTGAATCTTTGAAAGCGAGACTGCATTAGGATGGAATTTCATTTTCATCTTTATTTTTTTTTTCCTTTGTTTATTCATTGGCTCGTTTTTTATCAAGTTTTTAGCAAAATTTTTGGTAATGATACTCACACACCCTCATCTTAATTTCATGTGGGCAATTTAAATATTTTTCGATTGAGTGACAAACAAGTATAATAGACAAAAATACATTAGGTAACTCATAATAAGCTCTATTAAGGTTTCGGGATGAATTTGGAGTCCAAAAAGGAAAAAAAATTCTATTAAGGTTTGGGATGGTTTTGGTGTCAAAAATAGTTATTTGAAGGATTACTAATTAGGGTTTCAGGACAGATCCATAGGTACTTTTGAATTAAATTAGAGCAGATGCCCTAAAGATTTTGAAATTTCTCCTTTTTAGTATTCAAAAATTATTATTTACTAAATAGATCCTTAATAAAATTAAGTTTTGCCCTCCCCTAAAATGTTATTAAAAATTAAACTTGATAACCCAAATTTTATACTTATATAACTTTTGCCCCCCCAAATTCTTAATTTCTGGTTCCGTCACTCTGATACCCAGATTCTTATTTGGGACGGGTTCACGTTAATGTGGCTATACTCTATAGAATTTTGAGATGAGCAAAAGTAGTGAAATTTTAGATGGGGATTACTGTCGGAATCATTTAAATGGACAAGCACCAATTCCGATTGCACCCCTGTAAATTGGGTAAATCCCTTGGATATTCAAGAGTGCAACACTTGATACAATTCGCATGTGCAAATGTTACAAAGGTCTTTGGTTATAAAACCGAATAATAAACTAAGGGAAAGCGGTAAATAAGTCGAGCAAGAAGAGTAAAAATGTTAGAATCTTTGTGTTGAGGGACCAATAAAGGTCAACCTCACACGTCTCTAATGGAGTTGCCACTGTGCAAGTCCCTCCATTCGAGGAAAAACAAAGAAGGGAGTTTGCAATGGATCTCTCCTATGCTTCGTTGGAAAGGCAAAAGGAGAGTACACGTAGGTACTCAGTTTTGGGAGAATGGGTTTGCAAGCGCTATTTTTTATAATTTGATAATAAACGGTGCAGATTGAATCAACAATAAATGGTGCAGATTGAATCAACAGACAATAGTGTATTCGATCTAAGTCGTGTATATGTCAACTTTTGATCTATGCTGTGAAATTATAAATGAAAAATTTTGAAATTGTGAGGCTCTAGATTTGTCGAATATGAGTTTCAAAATTCAAAATATGGCTTCGTTAGAATTCATTTTTGAGTATTTTCTTGAAATATGATGTATGTAAAATAGGGGATGTGATTAGAATGTTAAAAACTAATATTGAAGATGTTCAAAGAATTTTTTAAAATAATATTAGAAAAGTTTCTCAGTTCAGATGAGCCTAACTTGCCAATCGATTATTAGGATATAGGTAAAAGTGCCAATATCTCATAAGAAAATCATTTCCGGCTCACATGAATACTTTACGATTGATAGAGTTAGGGTTGAAAACCAATAATCCATGACAACCTCACATATTTCCTAAGAAGGGTGTAAAAAATGCAACTATCCCCAAGAAGGGTGGAAAAAATACAACTGTTAATATATGTCTAGTTGGATATGATAAGTTAATCTAGATTTGGCAATTAAAATTTCTGTTACCAATATTTACATTTTAAATTCTAAAACAACCTATACGAGAAAGGAAATTCTTATCTAACTAATGAAATATGAAAGCTAAATAAATGTAATAATAATGACTAAAGTACCTTATCAGTTGGTGTTCCACCAACGGCCAATAGACCGCACTGGTTTCATTTCCTTCCTTCAACCTGCTTGAACTCTGGTCGTATATATAGAGCAACATTTATACGCACCAACCGAATAACAAACTAAAATTGCTTAAGACAACAAACAAATTATTGAGAAAAAAAAATTGGTTCCAATGTTGCCTATTGAGGTTTTTGTTTGCTGCATGCTGGAATTGTAGTTTTGCTGATCTTAGATTCTTACAACTTCTTCTGGAAGTTTGCAGATCTTATAACAGTCACAAGTTTCCTCTATAATTACCTTAAAATCTAGAGATACAAAAGAATTATCAGAGTAAGATCTAAACACAAACTTCACCTCAGCACTTTGTCAATTAGATTTGGTCCTCTTTTTCCTAGCTTTGGCTTTCTTTTTAGCTTCACTGAGCTCCAGCTCTTCTTGGGATGGATTCTAGACGAACAAATAAAAGAGAAAATTTTAACGGAAAAAAAATATATATTACAAAAAAGAATTCATATATGACTTCAAGAATGACGTACAAATATCGTTTCTAACCTTTCACCTTGTCTGATGACTTTTCTGGGACAAGTATCTTACCTTTTAAATTTATATATCTGCATCCGCCGATGCAGAATCAAATTTAAAGTCTAATCCATTGTTTTTCTTTTCATAGTTTGCAATTTACTAAACATTAGAACCTAATTAAATTTTTTTTTAAAAGATGATCAACAGTGGACTACACCTATTTTCTTGGTGACCTGAACCCAGGATCTATAGATCCCAAGTGTCTTAGTAACTAAGCTGTGTTTCATTGTTAAAGAAGTTCAAAGAAAATATATTCAGCTCGAGGATTTATCTCTGGAAAGGCACATTTTAGACCAAAACTTTTCAGGATCGAGAGACCGTTGCACATCCAATATGTAAGTATCGAAGATGAAATACCAGAACTGGAGAAATGAATTTATTCCAATGGTTAAGAATTTGTGTTTAATAGCACTTGATGAGGATTTCCATTCACCATTTCCATTCTCATTCTCCTTCTCACTTCTTCAATTTTATCCCACCCTTACTTGGTAAAACTTCTAAAGCAGAAAGCCAATAGCCAAGACTAGCAATTCGTTCAATTTATGATATCCAAACATGGGGAATAAAGAATTCATTTAGTCACCAACATTTCATACCAATCTTGTTTGTTCCAAGTTTTACATCTCTTGTATACTGTATCTAAATACAGCTTGCTATATACTTCATTTTTTACTTTTAACATATTTAACTGCGTGATTTAGCCAATCAAAAGTTATAAAATAGTGTGATTTGAAACGTTTATGCAATTAAATGAAAAAAATATAAAATATACAGAACTGAATTGTGTGTTGAACTAGTAATATAGAGGATAAAATGTGATTAAATGAATATATCATTGGCTAAGCTAAGTTCTAAGCTAAATTTCAAGGTAAAACTGCAATCTTAAAGAACTCATTTGGTTGTTGACCGGATTTAAGTGTGATAATAATATAGGCATTAATGGTCCATTCCTAGTTCTATCTAAAATACTTCTGCACTACGCTTACATTGGTAACTGATCATCTAACCTTTAATTTGGTGAGTGTGTGACAAATAAAAAGCTATTGGAGTAATATCCATTTGATAGGTTTGTCTTAAAGACGTCTAAATAAATGTGTGCAATAGATCCATTATAAATAAATTTGATCGTGAATGACTTCATTCATCTCACAACTTTCATGCATGATTCTATTTCATCTCTTATCTTCTAAAAGCTTCTAATAAATCCCTTAACTTGCACATTTGATTTTAAATTATCTTCAAGCAATAGTCTGTCCAAATTATATTTAATGGATGTTATCATGTTCCGAACATGTGGTGAAGGCAAGGACAACTAGTTGGAGAAAAATATTAAATAACTCTATCCATACCTGAACTTTGACGCATGATCCTATTTCATTCCTAATGTTCTTAAAAACTCATATTAATTGGCTCAATTTACATATTTGGTTTTAAATAATCCCCGACAATATTCCACTAAGTTAAATCTAAACTTTTTTAAATTGCATATGCATAACTCAATCCTCAATTTTGAATTACCTACCTGACCTAAGAGAGTTGTTAATTGCCAACTAGATCATATT
The DNA here is from genome assembly GCA_024721245.1 of Mitragyna speciosa. Lineage (NCBI taxonomy): Eukaryota > Viridiplantae > Streptophyta > Magnoliopsida > Gentianales > Rubiaceae > Mitragyna > Mitragyna speciosa. The sequence continues at coordinate 5,373,806 of CM045556.1, read as the reverse complement.
TGCCGTGTTTTAACAGCTTATAGTCTTCCTAGATAATAAGCTCTACTGAGATTTGGACTGGTTATTAAAAAATTATATTGGCTTGTTTGCTAAAAACATTGATAATTTGTTACCAAATCTAAAAATTCTTTCCAAAAAAACTCATTTGCTACAAATATAAAAGAAAATAGTTGGTGCATTATTAATAACACTATATAAATTAAATAGTAAAATCCATTCATCTTACCAATAGAGGCATACTGAAATAGCAAATCAGCCAAAAAGTTTGTTATTTACAACAAAGTTGTCTGCAAGCAATCGTCAACAAAAGAAGGCAAGTGGGACTGGTGACCCGTACCTTGATCAAGTGCTTAAATAGCACATAAAAACTGATTCATGCGAATTTTCTTGGCTTAAATTTGTTTTAAGTTATTTTTTGGTGGCAAAAAAAGGCATAGTCTTTGCACATTTTTACTAATTGATCTCCTAGTTACCTTATTTTTCTCTTTGCTATTAACTAACTTTGAAAAGCTGCATATTGATAAAATAGTGCAGTCACTATGACAACATTTATGAAATATTTAGTTATAACCCGTCTGGGATATTATAATAAATTAATAAAAACTTTTTCTAATGAAGCTCTTGGACATTCTTGGTTAGGAGAAATTGGTTTTAAAATATGTTTATGTTTAGTCTTCTTTAGTTGATTGACTTATAACATCTACATCAATCTATATTTCAAAGTTGGGAACTAAACTACATAAACTTGCCCAACATCTCAAAGTTAATTAAGTTACATACACTTGCCCAGCATCCCAAAGTCAGGAATTGATCTACACACATATGCAATTCAAATAAGTTTAAATTTAGTTAAGCGTAATGTTGCCTAAGGACCATTTAAAATCATATATATTTAAGTTGGGAGACTTAATATAAGCTTTTTAATTAGAACATAAGAGACGAAATAGGATTTTGTATCAAACTTGAGGGGCAAAATAAAATGATGCAGCTGAGGATGAAAAGAGTCATGTAACCATTTTTGTCCACCAAAGCCCTGCATTCATCGCATGTCTGCCACTTAATAACGCCCATTAAATCTAGTTTGGACTTAATATTGTTTGGGACAATTTAAAATCAAATGTGCAAGTTGAGGGATTTAATAAGAGTTCTTAAAAGAAGAGGGACAAAATGGAATCACATATTAAAATTGAGAGTTGAATGAAACCATTTAGCCTAAAGTTAATGGTGATCCATGCTACTCTAGTCTTCAGATAGTTGATCCCACCTCCCACATGAATTATTTTTAACCATGTAACTGAAAAACATTAGGCTTTTGAAGGGGATATAAAAACCTAAACACATACGAATTACGTATTTTCATACAAACTACAATTACTTCACCTAATGTTGAGCACTAAATGAACCCCAGATAAAATGATTGCATGGCATGATAAGGTGAGGACATATGCTTAATCTATATATTACATGAAGCATAATATGGATATAATATGCGTAAAATATTTGGGTAGATCCATTTTATGCACTTATTTATAAACCATATCGTATATTCAATAACCACATACTCATGATGATGTATAATGGCGTAATAAAAAAACTAATCTCATTATAGAATGTCCAGTATGATAAAAAAGTAGATCTATAAACTGGATCTATCTAAATATTTTATTATAATATACATCTGTGATGCACATTTTCATGCAAGAGATAGGGAGGAAAAGACGGACCAGAAAAAATAAAGCATAGTAGGCCGCAAACACATACATAAGGAAAAGGAGTGCAACACTGCAGGTCAAAGTTTGATCATGTTAGTAAAGTTATCAAAATGGAAAATTGCTGAAAGAAACTCAAATATTCAAATAACTTTTAGTAAAACTAAAACGGATGTCAATCGGGATCAATGACAGATCCAACCATGTATAAGTCGTGTTTGTAACTAGAAGAGAAACTGGGGAACTTATTTTTCAATAACCAACAAAAAGTTTTCCCATCCAATTTTTTTTTTTTTAGAAAAAGAAAAGATCTTATTTACCATCAACTGAATCAATAATTAAGAATGGAATTACTCAAAACCAAATTTTGAATAGTAATTAATGAAATTTCTGAGAGAAGCAATAAAAAAATTATACATAATTCAAAATACTAGCAAAAATTGGCGTAAACTATCAATTAATTGAGAACCTGTATACAGTTCAACCGTCACATATGTTTGTTTAAAAGATTCAACGAGAATTATAATAGGATCCAAATTTGAATAGTTCAAATACAGCGTGTTTAGTTCCTTAAAAGATTCATAATTTCCAAATATCGTTCTCAAATAAAAGACAAATGTCCTCTAACATGAAGAAATGTATGATGTGAAATTATCACATGGTGTATTAACTACGAATCGCATCTCATCATAAAAGGATGACGGAAAATTCTTATCTAGGAACTACTATGTGATATTAAGGCCCTCATAGACCTTTATGTAAACTTCTTGGGCCATTGTGTGTTTTGTAGTAAGTAGTGGCCTTGGTTGTAATTCTTGATAATTATTTTCTACCCTAAAGACTAAAGCTTCCTTCTTCATTTTCTCTTCACTCTTCTTCTTCTCTTTGAAAGACTTCCTCTAAAATTCTCCACATTTTCTCAATTCATTGAAGGGGGAGTTGAAGAGCACCCTTCTTCAAAGGAAGCTAGTAGAAGACATTTTGAAGCCTTCACCCAAAATCCCACTCAAGGTAACTTTTCCAAGTTTCATTTTAGTTAATCCAAACCTTAATTATTTTGTTTGGGTAGTTGAAGCTATGGCTTGGTTAGATATCCTTAGACTTTTGCTCCTTATTTTAGATGATTGGTTGTGGTAGTGCAAGTGTATGTAAGTTATGATAAATGTGTGATGTGGTTGAATTAGGGATTTGAGGGGTTTTGTGTGATCATGGCTAATGTCTTGATTATTGAGCAATTGGAGATTTGTATGCATTATCCTTGCTATTTCGTGCCATTTTAATCTTGTTTTGAGTTTGGGTTGTGTTGGAGTTGAGAATTGGTTGAGTGAAGGGTGTTATTGCAGAAAATCACAGGTAAGTTGCGGGTGGGGTGAACCCAGCCGTGGCCACGGCTCATAGAGCCTTTACTCGCGGCAACTCTCTGGAATTTGAGCCGTGGGTGAGGGCTATCGAGCTATGTTCGCAACTCAAAATGGTCTTGGTCGTGTCAAGTCTCTGCCCATCAAGCCGTGGGCAGAGCTTGAGCTAGCCGCTGGAGAACTGCGGATCGGCCTCTGGCCAGTGATTTGCGGGTAGAGATTAGCAATCCGCGGGTGCGGATCAAGGGATCCCACCTGCAGATTAGCTATGTGCTGCAAGGATTTGTTTCTTTTGTACGTTGAGTAGAGAATTGAGTTTGATCGTGTTTCTTTGATAGAATTAGCGCATGATTGGGTGTTTATTGTGTATTATAGGCGACGAAGGTGATTATCCCTACTCGAACTACCTAAACTAGTCTTTGGATTGCGGTAAGTAGTATTTGATTCTCTTTACTTTTGAAATATACTTTGATAATGATAAAGCTTTGAAATGTTAATTTCTATATATCTGGACTTAAGTTTGGTTATGTTCGGTTTCGCTATGAAATGAGTATATGTGGTCTAAATAATTATTTGAATGAATATGTGATTGAGCTCTTGTATGTGAAATGGATTGTGACGGGATTAGTTCCTTAACTTTTGGTGTTTGTAGAATAATCTTTGAATCGTACAAAGCGGGTGGTAGTTGGTTTTGAACTGGACCAACCGGATGGTAGTTGGTTTTGAACCGCGTTAACCGGGTCATAGTTAACAACTGGATATCCAGGGTCATGTGTCCACTAACTACATGAACTCTTTCTTTGAATCGCATCATGTTATGTTTTGGAATTGTATAGTTTATAAATTGACCACGTTTTATGAATGATGATGACTTTGAATTTGAATTGGAAACTATCTATGTATGTGTAACAAGCTAAAGCCCCAAAGAGAACTTTTACTACTTACTAGGTGATTTTATCACTCACCCTACTGTTTAACCTCGCAGGTGATGATTTTGTAGAAGGTGATTGGAACGACTTTTGGACCTCATAGTCATAGTCAGTATAGATGGGAATGAGGTTATTTTTGAATGCATTGATGTATAGCCATACTTTTGGTATAGACTAGGTTATACATGTTTTTCCCAACTATTTTTGTTATTGAGGAAAAGGAAATGCAATGGATAGTGTATATTTTTGGTTATGAATAAAATGAACTTCTTTGGGCATCTTGAGTATTTTTTGAGCTTTATATTGTGTTAGATGATAATTTGTATCGGTTTAGCCTTGTGTTCTAGCTTAACCTAGGGCATGGCGGATATCACGCCTCGGGCACAGGGCGTGACATACTATATAAAATTTCGTCATATGATATTGTCACAAGTTGTATGAATATAAATCACATCTCACTGCATAAGTGTGGTGGATCTTTCTTATCTAGTAACTATCAAGAGGACATTCTAAACTTGTACGGTTGTATGTGATTGGCAATTGTGCCATATTTCATACATTAACCATTTAATGTTTTTCTCTATGACATATCTATACTCTTCACTTTACATCAACAAAGTAAATATAAATAAGCAATATATGTATATGTATGAACGTATATGTAAATATGCATATACATACATGTGTGCGGGTGTACACACATATTTGTGCATGTCTCTATCTCTCTTGGTGTGTTCAGGCGCACGCGTGTGTGAGCATATATGTGTGTTTGTGTACTTGTGTGTATGTGCCTTTCAACAAAATGTTTTGGTATGTGCAGTTATCAATGTAACTGGTAAGTTTTACTGAATGGGTGATAAGTTGTATTCAGCGAGTAATATGTACGAAAATGATAATTGATTTATTATCTTGTTTGAAATATGATAAGAAATAAAAAAGGATTATTATACAAATATATAGTGAAACAACTAGAAACAAAGATTAATTGAAAATATAAGAAATTAATCAATGTTTATAGGTGCTGAAATCAAAATTATTTTCCTCAAGTTATTTAAAAATATAGTCGACCCAAACTTGGTGCAAAATCAAGCTAAGTCATATATTCTAGGGCATTCCGCCTCCAAAACAATTAAAACTCTATAAAATTGCATATAGTATAGGAAACTATTATTCACACTCCAGTGTTTTCTTGATTAACTTTTACGCGTGCCCATTTCCACTCTGAAGGGGCACTTCTAATGAGTTCTAAAACACAAAAGTTAAATTTTGCAGGCAAGAAAAGGCTTACCCCATATGTAGAAAAATATAATATCATAGTAATTTTTTAACATATTTGCAGATACCAAAAGAAAAAAAAAAACACTTTGGAATCAATTATAACATCATCGGAGTAAAAGGCACTAAAAATACTCTAACTTATCACTGATTGTCATATTAGTACTCTAACTTTTAATTGTCTCAATTAGATACCAAAACTATATAATGCGTCGAATTGGTGTCACATCCAATTTTCTAGTGGAACTTTGTGGCGGGAGACGACACGTGCCATGAACTTCAACTGAGTGTGACACCATTTTAATGCAAATTACAAACTTTGGGTATCAAATTTACACAATTAAAAGTTTGGGTACCAATATGATACTTAATGATAAGATTGAAAATCATTGGTGCCTTTTACCCCGTTACATGTTTATTAATAATGCTCGAGTGACTAAAAATAATTTTGGTGGTGAGGAAAATAAATACCTGATTCCGACAGTAATAAAAGCCACATTCTCAAGCAGCAACCAAACAATTTCAGCAACTAATTTAATCCGATGGAGAAAATCCTTGACTTTTCCCTCAAGGTTACTGTAATCAGGGCAACGACCAGGACCATAGCGGTCGAAATTTCCATAATCACGGCCTCTCTTTGGAGCAACGTTAATAATTCTGTTTTCTTTTTTCGAGCCACCACCATTGCTAACACCATTACTTCTGGGAAAACCGATATCTGCATAGCCACGCTTGCCTAGAAAGTCGTAGGCAGTGAAGGGTTGCCTGAATTTACGAGTGTTCTGAAGAAGAAGAAGACGTGAGGGAAGAAGAGTGTGCATGGGCGTTACATGGTACCGTTGCTTTGCCAATTGGCTAAAAGCTTGTTGAATTTTTTGTTTGCTGGTGTTACGAATCAATCCTAGCAATTTATTGTACTGATTCATTCTATCTATCTGTCTGTCTATCTATCTATCTTTTTCTCTTTCTTTTTTGCTCTCTTTGTATTGAAATCATAAGAATTTTTTTTTTTAATTTGGTTTTGGGGTATAGTTGGGGATTAGGGCTTTGGAGTTGGTTTTTATAGGTTTCTAGTGGTAGTAAAGGCTACATACCCTTGAGGAAGGGAAAATTCTCATGTGCATCCAATCCGTGGCCCCACCTCTAAATGTTGTAGTATAAAATAAATCCACATAAATATTTTTACGTCATTTTTATACATTAGCATGTATTATTATACTTATTTAACACTTTATTAGACCACAAGATAGGCTTATAGAATCAGTCCATATAAGAATTTCTCTGGAGCGGCAACTAATAAGATTTTGGGATGAACTATATTTGAAAAATTAAAGATATTTCTTTTTTTTAGGGGGGAGCTAATATTGATGATAATTCACATGCAAATTTTTAATTTAGAAAAAATCACTTTCGTCCAGAAATTTGTTTATGTTTGGTTCTTTGTTAGAATTGACATCAAATTCAACTTAGGACTGAATTTGATTCAGAATTAGTAAGCTATATAATAATTAAGAAAGAAAAAAAATAAGTGTTTGTGTTTATATTGAAAGTAAATTCATTGCACTTCTTTGTAAATTGAATAATATAATGCAAACTTCCCCCCGAGCAAGAAAAGCTAAGCCCCTTCCAAATTCATTCATGAGGATTTGTTCACTTCTGCAAATAAGAAATATATAATTTGAAGGCCACTTTTCCGTATGGTATTGAAACGCGGTAAAGACTACAACTAATCAACTAATGCATACTTTAATTGACAACTAAACAACGAATTAAATAAGTAAAAATACAATTTTATTACTAGTGCATATACATTTACTAATTTGTATTAATCGTATATTTAACATAACTAGCTTTCAAAATCGTCCTTTGTATATAACAAATGGAATAATATTTCAATTTGCGTGATAAATGAATAATAACTTTCCAAATTTTATGAATTTAAGATTAATATGTGGAAATTCATAAATTTTTAAGGATATTCAATTTTTTTTCACAATCTGAAATATATGACTAATTTTGATATTCAATTTTTAATTTTGATATTGTTGCAACATATTTTTTATTGCAGATATCCCCCCCCCCCCCCCCCCAACCCAAACACTCCCCAACCCGCCAACCAAACTTTCCAATTACATAATAGTACATGGTTATGGGATGTATTAGAGAAAATATAAAATGAGTTGGGAAGGGGTAGGAGATAGGTTAATTTCAAATATTTAATTCCTAATTAAAATTATTCTACAATATTCATCATTTTAAGAAAAGAAAAAAAAAATATAACCAGTGTACAGGACGAGTCCTTGGCTACCATAAATGACTAAGAATAAAAAAGACAACCATAAATTGTAACTATGTAATCTTGACATTCTTTACTAAATACTAGAGAATAGAGATAGCTGACACAAGGATGTTTAAATAGTCTATTTTTATAAAAATACATTATAAGCGTGCTCTTAGACTTGACCTTTTACCAAGCAACCAATTTTTTTTTTTTTACATTTTAATTTATTTTAATTATACAAAATCTTTTCAAACATTTTGATTAGATACTAAATATGCAAATTTTATTGATTCTAGTCAAGGTACTAAAATATGAAAAATTCCCAATAATAATCATTTAATTAATTTTTTTTTATTTTATAAATATAATGGGTGCATGGCACGGGCATTTATGCTTAAACATGGAAAAATTCCCTAAACTTTAGGTGAAGATGTGCTGTCAAACTCCATTGGCTTTTTTTTTTTTTTTTTTTTTGAGAAATAAACTCCATTAGCTTTTATGTCTCCAATTTGGCAAATCTTCTAAAAATTTATCTTTTATATTTAGTTCATATCCTTTGTCTATTTTTTTTATCCAATAGTATTTAATATAAAATTACGCCATATCAATACGAAACTATATAAAACTATATTGTTTCATTTAGTGGTACGACGTAGACATAATTTCGTATTAGACATAGTTACATACCAAAAAATTAGACAGAGGGTCTGATCTGCTAATATTTATACAGTTCCAGAAGGGGGAAAAAAATAAAGAAAGAAAATCCTACAAATTACTCCACTTTCTTCCCAATCTTCTTGTACAGTTTCAAAGCCGATTAAGGCCGATGAATACCTTCAAATTTCTAGGAAAGCACCTGAGTATAAACGCTAGCAAAGGGCTGATTAATCAAACATTAATCCACAAATCAGCAGAGCTTTGTCGCCCGACCACGATATTATGCAATTCGAACTATAATCTTGGCAGCCATCAAAATTTTCATAACTGTTTTGACTCCTCAAAAGAGGCCTATTTGTATAGTGGTCTGATCAATCAAAGAAAGTATTATGGATATTATTGCGGCCGTAACAGCCGTAGATACAAGTCTCGATATTATTACGAATGCGAATACGAATACGGATACGAATATGAAAACGAACATGAAATTGGTGGCATTCTGTACAAGATTAAGATGGCTCTCACAGGCAGTTTGAATTGGCTTCTGGCTGATTCACTTGGTACTCTGGAATTATATGTTATATATCCCAGGTACTTGTAACTTATGAATGCTTTATCTTCGATGATTAACATGAAAACTTTAATTTCTTTCTTTGATGATTGTTTGGTTTATAAATGGTGCAATTTTGATTCCTTAAAACTATTTGAGGTATACGAGAGGATTCAGACAATCTCAAAAGACTATATTTTTTGATTAATACTTCATAAATATTTATCTGGTCTTTGGAAATAAGATTGGACAATATTAAAATCTTTAAGTTTTTAAGCAACCAAAAAAAAAAAAGAGAATTAGCTTGCCCTACAAATTTGTTCTTCTTGTTGAAAACACAACCAATTTCTCATGTCAAATATAGTTAAAATTTGTAACTTGTAACTTTGCTAATGTCATGGTTTTTGCAGTTTTGTAATCACGTTCGCTGCCCCTTTCGTCCTCATTTTGAAGTTTCTGCTATGGGACACATTTGTTTATGGACCTGCTATTTTGTGGCATGGAAAAGGCCATGTCATTCGGGTACGCCATGTATTGTTGTTTGAAGAGAGAATTTTCTTCACATTTCGAAACATCAATATTTTCTTTCCACAGATTTGTCTTATAATATAATCAAATGATAGCATTTTAATTTGGCATGGATGATATTAGCAATATATTCTCCTTATCAATAAATTTTCTTTAGAATTTGAGCACTAACCTGCTTTCTTCTATCATTTTTTTTTTTTGTTTCTTTTATTTTTTTCTACTCTTGGTGTCCATATGCCTTATGACCTCGGGGAATAATATAGGACAGTGTCACTTTTATTTCCAAAAGAAGTCCTCCAGAGGATATTTGAAAGTTATTTTTTTTATCATATTTTCTTCTTATTTTAAAAGTCAAAATATGCATCGGTCTTATAATTCTTTTCACAATTTTATGCCATTCCCCCTTACGATTTCATGTTCTGATTTGCTTTGAGAAGTTAGGTTTGAATCACTTCTCTTCTTTCATGAACTGTGCTCTGAAAATTTTCTTTTATTGTGATCAAATTTTGCTGAATTATACATGCAAATAGCTTGCATCAGTGACTAATGCTGAAGTTGGTAACCAATAAAATGACCTATACTGCCAGACACAAGGCCCACGTCCTTGCCAAATGGTGACGGCATGCAGTACTAATAAGTAGGAGATTGTCACTGAATACATTTGTTGATTTTTTTCAAACATTACAAAACATTGTTTTTGAAAAAGTGGTAACGTATTCATGTCCCCTTTCTGTTTTATTTGTTCTGTTTTTAACTTTTAAGACGCTATTGTAGAGCACTTCCCTATATAGAATTGATTTTACACTTGCCCTTTTCTTTTGCAATATAGGAAAAGCTAAAGCGTCTAAAAGCTGAAGAAGAAGAGGAGGAGAATCGAAAAAGGCAGAAGTCGGAGAAGAAGAAAGAGGAATGGTAGAATGCGGTTCCAAAACTGGCAAATTGAATTGCTCAAAGAATTTTCTATCTTATTTTCCATTGTTTGCCTCACATTTCTGTTTGTGTAATGTTAAACATTTTAATTATTAAAATTCAGGCGATTTCAGATAGGGAACTTTCTCTCAATTACATAGAACGGGTTAGATTTAGTTAGGTAGTGTTTGAATGACATATTGGTGGAGGAAATTTTAGCAAAGGGCCTTACTTTTCCTATTTTCTAAACAAACAAACAAAAAAAGAACTATATTCCCATTCTGTTTACTTCAATTTCTAACTTTAATTTCTAAATTTCCTGCTATTTCATTGGAGATTCTTACCAGGATTTATAACTCCACCCATAAATTTCATGTCCTAAATAGGTATTGCATAGATGCGCGTGTACGCATATATCTAAGAAAGTTATAAAAAAAAAATTTAACCATAAAGTTCAAAAATGAATCATAAAATACTTCCATCCAAAATTTTTTACCATTTCTATGTCTTGTTTGTGTTGTGCAAAATTTTATTCCTGTCCCGTGATGCAAGCGTAACTTGCATTTTCATTTAACATTCATTCTTTTGAAACTACCATCATTGTGCATTGAACATTGAACGGGTAGAATGCTAGCAAGAAAAAGTACTCGAGGGAAAAGGCCTTTTCCGATTACATAATAGTTCTGTAAACAAAAATTATCTGCTGCATGTGCAATGATAACTCAAAAATCTCACAAAAATCGATCAAAGGAGATATTTTCATTTTTCATCCCCTTCGATTTTTTCTCTTCTTTTGCATGTCAAAGGTTTCAGTTTTGTAAGAACAGCCCGAAGAACCAATAAAAAGGAAACACCGGTTAAAGTCTCGAAAACAACGTGAAAATATTAGCATCATCTCTGACCACCTAGTCCCTAGACGCCAAATGGCGAAATGAAAAGAGAAAAGCACCAAAATCAGCCAGAGACAGCACCTTGGTTAAAGATCCTAAGAGAATCCTAAGTAGATGAGAGAGAATCATGAAAAGAAATCAGTTAGTCATCTTCCTTTTTTGTGGTAATCATACCACCAGCATACCACTTTGAAAAGCCTTTCTCAAGGGCCTCACGCATCCAGCTATGCCGACAGCGTTGAATGGCTTCAGGAATAGACAGCCAACTTCGTTCTCGAACATTCTGCTCTGGCCATGATTCAAGCTCCTCCTTTACAAGTAAAGCAAACATGGTAGCTTTACACAAACCTTCTGGACTGGACTCATCTTGCAGTGTTTTGCTCTTGAATTCATAATCCCCAAGGGAGTGCTGAAATAGAACAGTGCATGAACCTATAATGAAATCTTTTCCACAACAACGTCACTACGAATATAGAAGCACTTGGACACACCCATAAAACAAAACTTCCCCATCCATTACGTTTTCCCCCCTTTTTTGTTTACATTGTGCCACTGTCCAAGGGAAGTTAGCTTTTACATTGTTTTCTGATATTAGTAGTGTAAACAAGATGTGATTCAGTTTGTTACTCCAATCTGTAATTCGTTAAATGCATACAAATTCAATCAGAACAGAAAATCCAACACACAAGACTCCTTCTATATATGATTTGACAACTAAGTGTACATTGTTTTCTGATATTAGCAGGGTAAACAAGATGAGATTCAGTTTGTTACTCCATTCTGTAATTCGTTAAATGCATACAAATTCAATGAGAACAGAGAATCCAACACACAAGACTCCTTGTATATATGATTTAACAACTAAGTGCAAAAGATTTCATGGTAGGTGGAGTCAGATTAATTCACAAAGATACACAGGTTTTGGTTTATTGTGTTCAGGTGTGGCCGTACACGTGTTGTGTGCATACGTGTGTGCCACGTGTCAGAGAGAGAGAGAGAGAGAGCAAAAATGGTTTCAATAAGAATCTCCAAGGGTTCAATAAGAATGTCTAAGGAACAAGATTGACGGTAAAAACAACCAGAAATCCACAATAGTTCTACAATTTGCACATCAGGGTATTGACAGTCCCAATTTGCAAATCAGGCTGTACACCCTTACAATCTGGAAATAATAAGTTAACTTCCTGTTCACTGAATATGTTGCATGAATCTCGATAAAATGCAAAGTTATAGAGAGCAATTTGATTTCATCAACTAAGATAGTTGTCCAGAGCTTGATACCACCAACCCCCAGAATATTTTATTAACAATTCATCCACTCTTGGTATGTCAGTTGGGTAGCCAATCTCCCAAAATGAGTGCAAGTGATTCCAATAAGTGCAGTTTTATTTGCGCAAATCCATAGCTTTTATTGTAAGGAAATGCTAGCCTTTATAACAATGCACCATCAAAGAAGATACCACAACCTGACATATGAGTTCTATGGCTCACAAATAGACTACCACACACTTTATTTGAAATTTAGTCAGGCTTAACATATTTGGTGGTCTAAATTTTCTTTGTTGTGATGCCCTTGACTGCAAAAGATATTATTAGCTAACACTTAAAGATTCCTGAATGTACAAGAATTTGTTTTCCTTGATTCTCTTAAAGGCCATCTAAAAATCCAATTTGTCAAGTACTCACGTTGTTTCTCTTGCATTCCTCTTTCACATTAAATTAGCTCATAGATAAATATTCAGGACAAAGGATACTCTTCCAACACATCTTTGATTTGTAAAATTTCAAAGAATGTAGGAAACAGTATTTGAGTTATGACTAAATAAAGGAGCTTTTAACTACTATTTTTTTCCCTCATAAATATCACAGCAGTCCATATGGAGAAATACAATCTAGATGCAAAAGTAACAGTAAAAAATTAAGACCAATTTAAGAGATGTAAACATTGAAAAGAAAAAAAAAAAAAAACAGATCAGAATTTCATGAAAATCTATAACAAGGGAAGGAAGCATTACTTCACAAACTAATAGCAAATGAATCTAATAATCAATATTAGGAATGATACATCAACAAATACTTAGATCCTTTTGAATAGGCAAAAAAATAAAAAATAAAAAATAAAAAAGGAAGAACATAGGTAAGAACCCAAAGGATAAAGCTATATGCAGACTCTGACAAGTATTGAGTTATTGTAATAAAAATTGAGTTAAAAAACAATCTGCTTCATAAAATAGCAAACTCAAATTTATCTACACACTTGATATCCAATCATATAGACAGAGATTTACTGTCTCATTTACCAACTAATTATCACAATAAATTTCAAGGCCCCCGTAAGGGACGTTGTGCAAAAAAAATTATCCCATGTCTTGTCTTGAAATTGATGAGTTAAAATTGAAAATGTTTCCATAAGGTACAATAGTTTTTGTATGTTCACCACTGCTCCTAGCATTTGTATCCAAAACCCATTTTGGGTCGTGTAAAGAGATGGGAACTAGAGCTGCTCTTAGATGCGCTCTTAATTTTTTTTTTAGTACAAAATTAGTTTTCCACTGATTAGTGCTTTATAGGTAATTCACCAATAGAAGTCCATTACTTTGTACAAATAACATGAGGTTTACCACTTATGTGTGCTACTAACAACACTGCAAGTCTCATATCATTTTTATTTCAAAGACACGAAAGAAAAAGTAATCATAAAATGGGAAAGGATAAAAAGCTGCCTTATGTTCTTTGAAGGAGCTTGTAATCAGCAGATACGGGCTTGATTCTACCTGATTTTTCTTCTCAGGAAAAGAATAAAAGTGGCTAGCCATTAAGGCACACCCTATGTGTACGCAAATAACAAAAATTAAAATTATTTATAGAAATTAATTTTCATGAAAATTTATTTTATATTTTAAGAATAAATATGAAAAAAATTTGTGAAATAAAAATATGCTAATAAGTAATTACATTAGTTACTTATAATTATGGATAGTTACAAATATAGTTAAATGATTTTCTAAAATTTACAAAAAAAATAAAGATAGAAATGGGGAGACACCCAGACCAGCGGTGCTCCCCCTTTTGTGCACACTAAGATAGTTAATGAAAAGGAATGCATACATCAAGTCAGTTTATCTAAGCAAAGGTCACGAAGGAAATTTACATCCAGAAGAAGAAATTTACCAACAAAATGAAGTTGATGACTCGAGAATCACAGGAGACTACTAATGAAGTCAACTCTAAACTTATAACAACTAACTACACTTCATTATCACATTGCCATATTAGGTGTATGAGAGAACAAGGTATGCAACAAGGAATGTTGTCTCAGAAAAAGGTAAACAGAACTGTGACGTAGGATACAATCATCGATTTGGCAACATACACCATCAAAGTTCAGAGGTAAGAATATATTCTTACTGTCAAAATCAGCCATAAATGTTTGTGTTACTACAGATTATATAAAGCAAGGACAGCATACTTTAATTCTTCAATGGTTCTGTTAAAGAATGTTTGCGACTCAAAACAAGAACCAAAAAGGGAAGAGGGTCAGTATATGCATACTTAAGTGAGCATGTGCTATTATGTGTAAGGTTAATAATTTTGGCATGATATTGCATTCTGATTATCTGACATGTATACAAAGGTTGTGGGGTCCTTCTCCAAAACAAGAAACAAATAAAACCACATTTACAAGTATGCCTCATCCACATAAAAGAAAGGGTATGATCTTAAATTTTACCATCAAATCTCCACGAACTCCAGCTTCTTCTATGGCCTCACGTATTGCTGCCTGCTCAACTGTTTCATCATTTTCCCACCCACCCTATATACATGACAAACACATGAATACCAGTTTGAATGTCGTTAATAAAAGCATGGGAATAAATTATTACAAATTCTAAAATAAAGTCACTGACCATGAATATCAAGCAAGAAAATTAGATAATAACAAAAAAAGAAAGACATCAACACTGTCAAGCACACCACGTACATTCTATACCTCATTTCTAAAAGCTGCAGACTATAGAGAATTAAGACAAAATAAGTATCAAATTTTTTTTTTTTTTGAATCCATAAGTATCAAATTTAAATCATAGTCTTGGCATATTATTTAATAATCTCCATGTCTTTTGATCCACTGGAAAAGGCAATCTCTTGCTGCAGAAATCTGATACTTTTGTTTGTCTGCTTTGCTCTATGGTACAAAACTGAAATTAGCACTGTAATTCTAATGTATAAACACCGTAACATGCCATGGTCTACACAGCCCGCTGGCTTAAAATATCAGCTTTATAACACAGAAACAAGTGCAGGTGAAATGTAGAGTCCAATCAGCTAAAATTT
Source organism: Mitragyna speciosa (assembly GCA_024721245.1). NCBI lineage: Eukaryota > Viridiplantae > Streptophyta > Magnoliopsida > Gentianales > Rubiaceae > Mitragyna > Mitragyna speciosa. Next base: position 5,358,385 of record CM045556.1, on the reverse strand, counting down.
AAATCTAAAGAGCCATTTCTAAAATTTTAAATGCACACCCATTCCCTTCTCAACCAATACCCGTTATAACAATGCAGAACATTCAAATTAGCAAAGACCATATTAAAACTTGATAAATCCCCCAGCCTTTCTAAGATGATCAACGTAAGCTTTGAATAACCTCTGTGATGCAATCTCCATAAACCTTAGGTTTCTTACTGATGCAATTTCCCAATTAGTTTAAGGTTTAGTAGTTTTATCTCTCGTTAAATTCCCAGTTCTCTTCTGTTTTTCCACCCTCTTCTAAGATTCTCCTACTGCCTATTCCTTGAAAAACAATTCTCTTGTACAAAATCTGTGTCAATGGGCCACGGGTGCAGGGGACTGGAGGGGGTTTGAGCTTTACTTTGTCAAGTGAAGGGCCGTTCCTTCCCTAAGCATCACCAGTTTTAAACAAGTGTATTTTGACAGTGAATGCTTTTTACCAATTCCCTGAATTTTCTAATAAATATCCCCACTAAAATGAACATGCGGAAGATTAAAACTTATGATTCAAAAACACATTCAAGGTAAAATGTGGTAATCTCCTAAACTAGATGGTCAAAAAGACGTTCCAGAAGCAACAAATTTGTAATCTGGCACACTAAGAAAGAGTTCCTCTATACATCTCTTAAATGATTGATGGAAGTGTCTTGAATTTCTTCCTTAGAATTCAAATCTGTTAAAACTCATGACTTAGACTTTATAATCAAAGACACCTAAAATTTCAAGTATTATGTAGCTCAATAAAATTCTGCACTACGACAGTTAAGAATTATTCCTGTCAACAGAAATGAGCAAAAACCAAACCAGAGTCAGGGCCATTCCCGTGCAACTTAATGGGACAAATAATCATGTTTCACAATTAAGAAACCCAAGTTGAACACTTGAATAAATTATCCTGTTACTAACAGGCATGGATAATTTTTCCATCTTATCAACTCCCAGTGTCACAATTAGATCATTTTGGCACCCCAGCACCATGATTGCATAATTTTTTTAGCTCTGTGAGACTAGTTTACAATAAAGGATAATGCTGGACTAAAGCAACCAAACCTCCATTGCAGATAACCTAGTTTTGACATTCCTACTTTTCACAATGCCATATTGCTGCATTAGTTGACATTCAAAAGGCTCCAATTTTTTTTATCAATAACTGCCCTTCCTGAATATAAATCGCTCAACATCACAACAAAGCTCACAATTTCCATGAAACAATTGCATACTGTCAAAAAATTGATGGTCAAAAGAGCACAAACAAATGAAACAGATAAAACCTCAGTGAACAGCATATATCTCCAGCGGTAAACTATAACTAAAAGAATTTCTAATTTAAAACTTCAACATTCACTATGAGAATATGTCTAGTGATAGCCTACAAGTAAAAGAACTTTCTAATTTACAGCTTCAAGTTTTCAACATTCACTAATCACACCTTTGGGAATAGAAGACCAGGTCCACTAGCTGAATTGATCATTAAAACTTCAACAATCCTCTCTGGTGCATCATCACTAATTTCTCCCGAATCTCTATACCTGAATGGAATACATCTGGCAAAACAGCATAAAATAATTTTCACTGCTTAGATTAACCAAGTTAACCAACATAACAAAGAAGATGGCTTCTATTGTCATCATATTAGAATTCCTCCTGCAGAAGGAAAAGATTGAAGAAATTTTGCTCCTTACAGAACAGCAAAGGTTAACAATACATGTGTATGGCAACAATCACAAGAAAAAAAACTCTAGTTCAAAACTTACATCAAATACTGATGCAGCAATGCCAATGGTAGGATCAATAGATAGTTAAATCAATTTCTTTAGGATTAAAATTTGCACGAAAAAGTAATTTAATGGTTAGAAAATGCAGGAGGCAAAGGTGAGTAAAATCTGGACAAGATATTAAGGTAAAACAGCTGAAAACTCAAAGTGAAAAAGGAGAATAAATTGAGATACTCTAAGAATAGCATTTCTTTCCAAACTCTATGGCTAATAATAAACCAAAAACCACTTCCTTATTTGACTAGGACAAAAATAGTAATATACTCAAACCAGAAAGTTCCAGCAAAACAGCTAAATTGGCCCCAAAAAAACCGTAACTGCTAAAATTTAGAAAATACCTAAAACTCATAAAAATTAAATGACTACTTACATAAACTGAAAACCCATTTTCAAACAAAAATCCAACTCCTAGCACAATTCCATATCTATGGAAGTGTGCCTAATTGAAGCTTGAGTAAAATTTTGGAAATCCTTAATCTTCGATTTCCTTGAGCCTTTAGTCATCTGCATTAATAGTATGCTAGCAGGCAACAAGGCATCAGCAAAGAGAAAGATAAGGAAAAGAATATATGTCCCCATTGCAATTCAACCTTAATCATGGGAGGCAAAAAAGAAATATATGCTTAAAGCTACTGAAGTCATTGATGAGACATAGAAGTGGAAACAATAAATTGCAGTTCTGTTAAATTGCATCTCCAAAGAGCTAGTCAATTTGGCTAGCATCTGACCCAAAGTCCACTCAATTTTCAAGTACTAGAAGTCATGTTTGAGGTACAATTTACAAGATTCTACCCTTAGCCTCCACCAATACTTTCTTAGTCATCTGTCACCATTTTTAAAAAACTGCCTGGTTTTAGTGGCACTCCTTATAGTCGTACAGCATTAGGTATTGCTGTTAATAGAACATGCAGCATATAAATGGGTTCAACTCATTAAAAATCATCCCACAAGGGAGAGCAGTTAGGGAAACCGATAATATGTTCTGAAAATATTTATTTAGCCAACTCCAAACTATTTATTTTGCCAAAGCGCATCAATAAAGTAGATTAAAACAACTGAACGGGTTAATGTCAAAACATATTCCGCAAATAACTACGTCCCCAAGAAATTTGCATAAAAATTGGGCCTTCAATAATCCTCAATTCAACTCCATAATGCGCCTCCATAGTCCTCAATGCACAATTAATCCTCCAAGTTTGCATACCCAAATTGACAAAACAAAGCATTTTTTTATATCACATTTACAATCATTATTTTCCATATCATACCCCTAAAAAACAAAAAAGAGTAAAAGATAAAATGCATCACAGACAAAACAAGAATTTCCTCGAAACAATCCCACAATGCTTATGGAGAAAGCAAAGGGCAGCACAAATCATGGTCATTTCCTTAATATTCTCTATCAATTTCAACGAATTAAACAGAACCCAATTCCCAGAATAAACAAACAATAACAAATCCAATAAAAAAATTAAAAATTACCCGGCGATGAGGCGATAACCATCCTCATACCGCTGCTGATGCCGACCAGTCCGAGCCACCAATTCTGACATTTATTTTGTATAATAAAATAAATCTATATAAAATAAAAAAAATCTGAATTAATTCCTAAGTCTCAATATCACAAGAACATTTCTTTCCCGGAATCATTCATAATGTGTATCATTTGCTTTTCTTTTCCAACCCAATGAATGAAAAATTTTAAAAAATAAAAAAAAACCTTGTTAAAGGGTTGAATTGTGAGTAGAAATTTCAAGTTTCAAGTCCTAACAACTCATGGTTCAGGGCTTGCATTATTCTTCTCATTGTTGTTGAGACTCAACCTCTTCTTCACAAGTTCAAAAGATTGCATCTTAGCTGTTTGTTGTTTTGTTTGTGAGAGGAGAGGAGAGGAGAAGGTAGAGAATTTTAAAAGGTAGCGGTGGTGGTTTGTTTATTTGTCTGTCTCGTAGTTTTTTAATAATTAATAATCACAAGACGTCGGTTCTGATTGCAACTTTGTTTTGACTACGGGCGTGCAACAGTATTTTAAATATTTATTATCACTAGTAATTGAAACACACCCTTGCAGGGGTGGGTGGGTTAAGAGTGGGAACAAAAAAGCCTTGGGTGGTTAAGAGAATAAATTAGGGAATGTGAATAATATTAACTTATTATTAAAGACGGGAGAGCACCTCTTGCTGTTAACGTGAGAGCAATTTATATTCTGTCAGAGCAATTTTCTTTAAATGATTAAAGTATTAAAATATCTAATATGATATGTATGTGTGTTATATTTTAATATTAGGCTAGGCACTTAACAAGTTTCATTAATTTACTTATTATAATGCACACAATGAAAAGAAAGTTGAAACTTGAAAGGCATGAGGTGTCATTGGAGAGTTGCTTGAGAAACAGGTTGGTGAAGCTAGCCCCTTAACATTTACAATACCTCGTTAAGTGTTAGGGGGGAAAAAAAAAGAAAAGGGAGGAAACAAATGCTACAGAGAGAGAGAGAGAGAGAGCTGCAAAATTGGGGAAGAAAATTGAGAACTTGAGGAAGCAAAGATGATTCTTTTGGTTTATCAGTTGCTTGGGCATGTTAATAAATTAACAAAAAGCATAATCATCAAGCGAGGATCTTATATTTGTTGATTCGGAAGTGAAAATTGAATAAATATTAGGAAATTCATGGTTAAGAAAGATTGAAAGTAAGTAAACTCAGATGAATAGTAAACTTCGTGCAGATTTGGAAAAATGGTCATGACATAGTATAGGAAGCTTGAAATTGATTGCTATTTATTGTGTTCGAAACTAGATTCATAGAGTTCTATAGCTATTTATTGTGTTCAAAACTAGATTCATAGAGTTCTATAGCAACATAAAATTCAACTCCTAAATATTAGTAAATTAATAACAGAAATTCTGCAAAATTGACTAAAAATCTGGTTCTACTCAAATAGAGTTGGCAATGTTGTATTCTTTGAGCTAGTTTTGAACACCTTATGATTCGAATATGAGGTTGGACTCTTCATAAGAAATTTATCGCTTGTATTGTAGTTTCCATTTCTATAAAGATCATATTTATGTGAATTATATCTTGAGAGATATGATGAGTTGAATATCAACACTTTAGTAAACTGATAATGAGGTTATCTCAGACTTCATTATGGAGTATTCATGAGTTACGTCTTTGGGTTTCTTTTATATATATATATATATATATATATGTATGTATGTATGTATGTATGTATGTGTGTATGTATATCAAATTTATACTATTACAATGGGAGAAGGGAATTGGCATTGATGGGATTCAAACCCCAACTTCTAGGGTAGGGTCGAAGAGCTCTAACTGCTCGACTCTCTATTCATTCCTTGTCTTTGGGTTTTTTGGTGTATTTAAATCTTATTTTACATGAGTTATCTTATTTCATAGTACATAGGTAGGCATATTTTCTAAAGTTGGTCTTAGAGTTACAATTTGACTTTTAATTAATTTAATTATGATTTTTAAGTGATTTAATTACACTTTATGGGTGAACTCAATGATACCTGCAACTCAAGCCACTTGAGTTGAGATTGTGTGAAAATTGGTTTATAGTTTTGAGAATTCCTAGTTAAGGTCCTTCTTATACTATAGCTTTTCTAAAAATACAGCACCTATATATTCTTAACTTCTATTTATTATGTTGATGTCAAATTGGCATAAATGAAGTTAGGTGTGCATTGAATTATTATTATGAAAAAAATGTGAATGTTAGAATGTGATTGACATTTTTGTCTGTTTAGAATGGCTCCATATTTGATATGTTAATCATTATACCAAAACTAGTCCATTTGATTGACATTTGGCCTACCTAACTGAAGAAATAGTTAGGAAAATTTGATTGGCTTATGTGATATTAAGGCCCTTATGGACCTTTATGAGATTAAACCTTCTTGGGCCATTGTATGTTTTGTAAGAAGTAGTGGCCTTATTTGTAATTTTTGAAACTTCATTTTTTTTTTGCCCTAAAGACTAAAATCCCTTCTTCTTTTTCCTTCGTTCTTCCTCTTCCCTTTTGAAAGAATTCCTCTAAATTCTTCCCATTTTCTCAATCCATTGAAGGAAGAATTGAAGGGATTTCATCTCCAAAGGAAGCTAGTAGAAGCCATTTTGAAGCTTTTTCCCCAAATTCCCCTCAAGGTAACTCTTTTTCCTACTTCTTTCTTTTTAGTTCTTTCACACTTTGATTATTTTGCTTGAGAATTCGAAATTATGGCTTTGTTGGATGCTCTTAGACTATGTTGTTCTTGGAATAGATTATTTGTAGTAGTAGTGCAAATGTATGACTTATGGGATAAATGTGTGAGGTGAATGAGTTAGGGATTTGAGGAATTTTGAGTGAGGATTGTTTTTGTCTTGATTTTCTTGAGCAATCTGCGTTTGTATGTCTTTTCCTACTATTTTGAGCCTGTATTAGTTGCATTTTGAGTTGGGTTTGTGTTGGAAGTGAGTTTGAGTGAAGGGAGGTGTTATTTGCAGAAAATCGTAGGTGAGCCGTGGGTGGGCTGAACCTAGCTGTGGCCACGGCTCAGGAAATCTTCACCTGCGTCAACTCTCTGGAATTGAGCCATGGGTGAGGATTCCCGAGCCGCGGTCGCGGCTCGAGAGTTTTTGATCGCGTCTACTCTCGCGGGCAGAGAGGAGCCAGCCATGGAGCCCGCGGCTCAATCTGATCCGCGGGCGTGGATCAGATGATCCCACTCGCGGATCAGTTTGGTGTTTTCGGGTTTTTCTAGTTTCTTTTGTGAGATGAGTATAGTATTGCGTTGGTTATGTTCCTTTGATAGAATTAGAGTATAATTGGGTGTTTATTGTGTATTATAAGCGACGGAGGCGATTATCCCTACTCGGACTACCTAAATTAGTCCTTGGAGTGAGGTAAGTACCATTTGATTCTCTTTGCTTTGGAAATGCAATTGATGAAGCTAAATGACTTGGATAATATTTTCTTTACATAAAAAGGGCTTATGTTTGATTACTTTGGTTTTCTATAACACAAGTATATGTGGTCTATTGAATCGTTTGAATAAACATATGATTGAGCTCTTGTATGTGAAATGGCTATATAACGGGACTAGTTCCTTAAAGTAGTAATTGTAGCAAGTTATTTTGAACCGAACTAACCGCGTTATAGTTAGTCTTGAACCGCACCAACCGGGTGGTAGTTGGTTTTGAACCGTGTTAACCGGGTTATAGTTAACAACTGGAATTCCAGGGTCATGTGTCCATTAACTACTTGAGCTCTCTTTTTCTTTGAATTGCATTATGTGATGTTGGAATATGTATGATTTATAACTTGACCACATGTTATGATGACTATGACTCTGATTTTGATTTGGAAATTGTACCTATGTATGAATAACAAACTTAAGCCCCAAAGAGAACCTTTACTACTTACTAAGTGATTATATCACTCACCTCTTTTGTTTAACCCGCAGGTGATGAATTTGTTGAAGGTGATTGGATTGATTTTTGGGCCTCATAGTCTTGGTTAGGATAGGCATGAATGAGGTTATTTTTGATAGCATTGATGTATAGCCATATTTTTGTATGGATTAGGTTATACATATTTTCCCAACTATTTTTGTTATTGGGGAAAAGAATTGTAATGAATATTGTATATCTTTTGATGATGAATGAAATGGATCCTTTTGGGTATCTTGGCATTTTCTTTGAGCCTTGTATTGCGATTAGTTAATGTTGATTTGGTTTAGCCTTGTGTCATAGCTTAGCCTAGGGCATGGCGGGTGCCACGTCTCGGGCACGGGGCGTGATAGCTTACCTAGTGGGATAAGCAGTTTGGTTGGATTCCAATTGGAGGTTGATAGTTAACTAGTAAATGCGGAATTATTCATGTATGATACTTTGTATATGTATATGTGTGTATGATATGAACTAATTTAGGCCCTGAGAGTAACTATGGTTCCTCATTGAGCATGTGAAGCTCATTCGTCTTTGATTAACATTTTGTAGGTTTTGTAAAGTTTTAGATAGTTTTCTGGAGCTCATTATTTGGGCTTAAGTAGGTGAGCTAAGCTATATTAGTACATGAACTAAGATAAGGAGCAATGTATTTTTAGAAGGTTTGTAGTGATATATGTAATATGAATATTCAGATCTTGTATTATGTAGGATTTGATGTAAATTATCTTTTGTTTATGGACTTGTGGACTGTGAGATTGTATAAGAATGGCTTAATTTTGTTGTACAACATGTTTAGTGATGAAACTTTATTTGTCAGTTTGAGTTCTTAGGAGATTTATGCACATTAATAGAAAGTTGTTACTATTTTGAAGTACTTTCTCATTTATTATTTTAAGTCCTCTGTAATTGCTGGCTTGGTGTAATGAGGTTAAATGTGCATGATACGAGGGTGATATAATCTATGTGTAAAGCGTAACAGCTATCCTCTATGAATGAAAATAAATTTTACCTAAAACTCTTCATTGGGCTCCACAAAAAGTTGTTTCATTTAGTCTTACCTCTCTTGTTCATTGATCAATTGCTTCTCAGATCTGACTACCCATCTTCCACCACAGTGACTGCTCATTTTTCTCCTTCTTTCGCTTTCTTCGGGATACTAAGCTTGACATATATTACTTTTTGTTGCGAAGTTTTTTTTTTGGGACAATTTATCATTTGCAATTGAAAAAATGTGAAGCACAGTAAATCAAACTTGTTTGAACATGCAATCTCTCAATAGAGATCATCCATTCCTTATCAACCGAAAAAGAAACATTATCAGTTCCTCACCATTTCACAAAAAGGTTTAAAATAAATATCCTTATAAAAGAACATAAAAAGACTCAAAAATCACAACAAAATACTAAAAAATATCCTTCGACTAAAAAAGAGATAAAAAATATCCTTCGGTGCTAAAATTTTTGTGATTAAATTCAATATTTTCCATAATTTTTCTATCTAGTATTTTTCTGGAATCTCTACATTCATGCTAGATACCTAGTATTTATATGTATGTGTGTGTGTGTATATATATATATATATATATATATATATATATATATAGACACACACATATATAGATATTACATGTATATACACACACACACACACACACATATGTATATGTATGTACGTTTGTACATATATATGTGTGTGTGTGTGTGTAATGAATACTTGATATTGAGATCCAAATAAAGCTAACAAATGATATCAAAGCCTCAATATCAAGTTTTGAATCATCAAAGAGTTAAAGTTCATAATTGGGTTCACCTAGTTTTGTGTTGACTTTATTTGCAAATTTTATTTTTTTTATTGCAACTTTTTCGGTTTAATAGAAACTTTTTTGGATCCATGTCCTTTTGTAAGAAACAGTGATGGATACATTATTTATGATTAAAACTTGTCACATTCCATACCTTGAAAACCGGATTTATTTTGTTGACTTTGTACTAGTTCTTTTAAGAAACGTGATATTCAACAAAGTTGTCAAATTTCATGCCTAGGAAGCTAGATTGATTTTGCTATTTCAATTTAGTGGTAATATTTTATTATTGTCCATGCATTTGGTCAAGTCTTGCCTAAGACTATTGGCTCTATTTGGATGTATTTTTTGGAAGAATTATTCAAAATAATTATTTGAAGAATTTTTGTTGACTTTTTGAAAAAGTGAAAAAAGTGTTTGAATTGGAAAATTTTTTTGAAAAATTTGTTTAAATAGTGAATAATTATTGTGGAAAAGTGTTTGGATTGTTCATAAAATTCCTAACAACTTGTTCTAATTTTTTACATAATTAATCATAAAAATAGCATTCTTTGCTTCAAATTCTGTTTAGAAAAAAGGAAAACTATATAGAGTAGCAATGGAGTAATGAGCACTAACACCAGACATTGGAGTAAGAACTTTGAAAGCCTAAATAGAATATTGGATGCTCGTTACAACATGAGTATCCTATAACGAGCATCTAGTAAGTAGAAAGTGTTTGAGTTTTGAAAAAATATTTAAAATTTAAAATAAAAACTCTTGGTAGGAAAATTTGACCAATCTAGTAAATAGAAAGTGATTGAATTTTGAAATTTAAAATGAAAAAACTTTGTGAAAAAATTTGAACAAAAAATTGACCAATAGAATAGTGAAATTTTTTTTGACTTTGCTCAAAATTTCCACCAATACAAACATACTTTCAAAAAAAATTTCAATAAAACTTCAAATAATGCTATCCAAATGGAGCCATTATTGTTTAGTTGTTTGTCATGCATGGACTCAAAAGCAGCTTCACTATTTTGTTATCAATGTGTCCCATGTCGAGTATTATGGTGGCTATAGCAGGGGAAACAAAACTAAACTAGTATGATTCCAAAGAAATAAGGGAAACTTGGCAATTGTACTTGAATTTCAGTTAAAATTTGTCAATTTATGATTATGACATATGATCTAAATGAATTGCATAACTCATGTTAATATCCATGCTTTTGGATGTTTGACATTATGGTTAAGAAATATTTTGGATTTATCTGTCTATGAAATTAAGCTTTTCTTTACGAATGGTACACATATAATTAAAATAAAAATTCTTAGTTAAATGTTCAATTGAGTTATTATAATTGGTACCATCGAAGTGGCTATCATTATAATTCATTAAATTATTTAATATGAATTCTGAGATATTTATCTTTGGAAATTATTATATTTAATTGCCTACCGGAAGGGGTAATTATTCATATTTAATTTTAAAAGGATCGAGTATTTATGAATGATGAATTTTTCTACCCGAAAGGGATGAATTTTTAGAAGGTTGTCTCACTATTTACTTTTGTGGTAGTATAATTGTATGCTAAATATTCTAACTGAAGTGAATATCTAGAAATATATACTAAATTCTCATGAATATATTGCCATTGATTATTTACTTCTGTTGAATAAATTATCTAATTATATTATTTAATATAATTGTTTTATAGTTACACTATACTTGTGAACAATCAAATTTGTTCTATTGGGAATTTAAGTGGCAATAATTATATGAGATAGAAAAGTGATGTCGAGTTAGCTCTTTGTTTAGGTAACTTTTGATGTAACCATGTATGAAGATGAGCCTCCTAAGTTTACTGATAAGCACAACTAAAGAAAAGGCTTATTATAAAAAATGTGATGGAGCTAACAGGTTAAGCATTAAGATTATGAAAAAGTCTATCTCTGAGACTTTTCATGGTAGTGTAGATTTTATAACCACCGCTAAAAGTTTGTTTGAGGCCATAGGGCAACAATTCTAGGAATTTGAGAAGGCTGAAGCCAAAGATTCAACGAAAAAATTGTTCAACAAGAGGTATGATGGGATCACTAAGGTTAGAGCCTTTGTTATACAAGATATCGCCAATCGTATTAACAAACTTCCAACACCAGTTGCTAAGAATTTTCTTGTTCACTAAGATTTAAATGCCCTTTTCTTTTCTTATAGTAACATCAAGTCAATTTTATGCCCAAATGGAAACTTAAGAGTATTAACAAACTCATTAGTAGTTGTGTTCAAGAGGAGGAGAAAATTAACAAGGAGAAAAATAAGAGTGAGTATTTGGTGTATTAGCCACATGGGGACTAAGGGGAAAACAATAACACTACTTACCACCAATAAGAAAGTTTAGGAAAAAAATTAAGGAGAAAATTCAAGAAAAATCCATTCATGCTTATAATACAGGAACTTTAAACTTGACATCAAGAACGATAATGGTTGTGGTTTCGTAGTGGTCAAGGTCATTAGAAGAAACAATGTGCTAAGTTCAAAAGATGGCTAAAAAACAAGAAAAAGATAGGTAATTTGCGTGTTTTTGTTTGTTATGCGGCCACTTTAGTTGATGTTCCACCAAATTGTTGATGGCTTGATAGTGTGATAGTGTGACAAATGTGGTACTACTAATTTTTTGCAGGGTCTCATAATCAAACGGAAGGCAAATATAAGGGAAGTCAATATCTATGTGGAAAATGGAGCCAATCTGGAAGTTGTTTTCCTTGGAACAATTATTTTACATTTTAAGTCTGGTTCTAGTCTTATTTTAGAAACACTACTTATGTACTGTATACGAGACAGAATTAGTTTCAATTTCTAAAATTGAAAAGTCCAGTTATCATGGTTTTTTTTTGTAATAAAAAGATTAAGTTATTTTTAATTCCTTTTCAATTAATAAGTGCAATTTGCTAGATGGTTTATATCAATTAAATTTGAAACTTGCCTTTAAATGTTGAAATACAAGAATTGAAAGAATTTTGATTAAAGAAAAATTTTCCATACTTTGGGACAAAATACTTGCTCATATTTCGAAAAAAATAAAAGAATTGAGAGTTCGATTAAAAATAAAATTCTTCCTACTTTGCATTTTAATGATTTTGATACTCGTGTTTATTGCATAAGAGGCAAATTAACAAAATCTCAAATTAACAAAGTCTAAGAGACAAGTGGCTACACGTAGTTTAAACTCTTAAAGTTATACATTGTGTGATATGAGATTTTTTACCACTTTTACTAATAATCCACTTTAGGTATCAGTATATTTATCTAATGAATTATAAAGTATAAACCTTTGATAAATTTAAGATTTTCAAAACTGAAGTTGAAAGAAAATTAGGTAAATTAATCAAAGTTGTCAGGTTTGATCGTAATGGCGAATATTATGTTAAACTATATAGATTTAGGTCAACCTAAGAGACCTTATGTTGAATATTTAGAAAACATAGGCATAATTACTCAATATACAACATTTGGAACTTTTGAACATAATGATATGATTGAGTGCCATAAGTGCAATCTTAAAGATATGGTTAGGTGTATGATGAGTAGGACCAATTTACCAGAGTCATTATGGGAGAAGCACTTTATATAGCCATGTACATCCTAAATAGTGTCCCAAGACAATTGTTTCGAAAAACTACCTTTAAAATTTGGATGAGTAAGAAACCTAGCTTTAATCGCTTGCGTGTTTGAGGATGTCCTGCTAAAGCGAGAATGTATAAATCCTCTGAAAAGAAGCTTGATCCTAGAACTACTCAAGATTTTTTCATTGCATACCTAGAGGCTTCTAAAGGATACCATTTTTGCTGTCCTAACAATGGTACAAGAGTGTGGAATCAATTGTAGTAAAATTCTTGGAACATGATGTTGGTATGAAAATTTCAAATAGCAGCGGTGGCTATTCTTATAGTGCAACAAAGAGTTATACAAAATTTGGTGAAAAATATTGTATAACTCTTTGTTGCACTATGAGAATAACCACCACTACTATTTTTGTAATTCTATGAAAATCTCAAATAGCAGTGGTGGCTATTCTCATATTGCAACAAAGAGTTATACAAAATTTGGTGAAAAATATTGTGCAAATTAACCCTACTAATGGTATTATTGATACTATTGACAATCTTTCTATCCTTGCTCGAAAAATTTTAGAAGTTGAAGATGTACCTATTCGACGATTTTAAGTACAAGAAAGTCAAATTTATCTGATTATTATTATGTTTCTATGGGTGAACATGATTTTGATATTGGTGGGATTGTTCATCTAGTGAATTATTAAGAAGCAATTGCTAGTCAATTTTTTAGAAAAATAAAGACTAACTACACAAGAAGAAGTGCAACCAATTGCCTACAAAAGTATTTGGGAGTTAGTTGAATTACCTTAAGTCTTTAAGTCTATTGGCTACAAATGAGTGTCTGAAACTAAGAAAGATGCTGCAAGTAATATAGAGAGATTTAAGGCTAGATTAGTTGCTAAAGTGTAGGCATAAAAGAAGAGTGTAAATTACATAGAAACATTTTCTCCTGTTTCATCAAAGGATTCTTTCAGACTTATCATCATTTCAGCTATACATTATGACTTGGAACTCTATCAAATAAATGTCAAAACAATATTCTTGAATGGAGATCTTTTTGAAGAAGTGCACATGGAGTAACCTAAAGGTTTTGAAGAGAAAGAGAAACCACACATGGGATGTAGGTTTGAAGAAGTCAATATATGGGTTGAAACAAGCTTCTAGACAGTGGTATATGCAATTTCATGATGAGGTAACATCTATTGATTTTGTGAAGAATATAGTGGATTCTTGCATATACTCAAGGTCAGTAGAATCAAATTTATCTTTCTTGTATTTTATATTGATGATGTTTTATTAACTAATAGTAATTTAGGATTATTGCATCATGTTAAAGATTTATTTTCTAAAACCTTTAATACGAATGATTTTGGAGAAGTTATTTTTGTTCTTAGTGTAGAAATCCATAGAGATAGAAGAAAAAAGTTGTTGAATTATTATAATCTAACTATATTGATCGTGTTCTTGATAGATTTGATATGCAAAATTGTAAAGTAAGTACAACTCTAATAAAAAAATGAGACAAGTTGATTGAAGAGCAATATCATAAAAATGATTTCAAAAGGAATTCTACGAAAAGAGTTTCTTATAGTAGTGCAATCGATTGCACGAGACTGAATATTGCTCTATAGTAAGTGTGTTAGGAAGATATTTGAAAAATCTAATCCCTGATCATTAGGTCATGGATATTGCTCTAAAGTAAGTGTGTTAGGAAGATAGTTGAAAAATCTCATCCATGATCATTGGGTTGCGACCAAGAAAGTGGTAAGGTATTTGAAGAAGAATAGAGATCATATGGTCATCTATAGGCATGTTGATGATCTTTAAGTGATTGGTTACACAGATGCTAATCTTGGAGGATATTTAGATGATAAAAAATTTACCACAAGCTATATATTTATGCTTGTTGGTAGTGGTGGTGCTATTTCTTAGAATAGCTCGAAATAATAGCTAATAGCATATTCCACTATACAAGTAGAGGTTATTCCATGCTATAAGACTGAGACTCAAGCTAAATGGTTAAGGAATTTTATTTCAGGGTTCAAGATTGTTGATTCCATCTCTAAATTATTAAAGATCTATTTTGATAATTTTGCTATTTTGTTCTTTACAAAGAATACAAAGAACTCAGGTGGTGCAAAGTATATTGATTTAAAATTTTAAAAATAAGTGAATGGATTGATAATAGCGATGTGATCTATGAATACATAGCAACTGGAAATACACTTGCTGATCCATTGACCAAAGGTCTTAGATCTCTAGAATTTGATAAATATATTGAACACACGATGTCTTACATTCCTTTAATGTATTTGATTAGCAGGAGTCATTGACTTTCATATAGATACTACCGCAGTCAGTTGCAATCAATTAACTTTTATTTCTTTATTTTTACAGTTATGTATGCATATGCACATATTTAAATTTTATACTATGTATGAGTTCTTGCACGTATAGAATAAAGATTGTATAGTATGTGCTTCATTATTCAAGTGGCTTCGACTTGGAAGCATTAAAATGTATGAAGTCCTATACTAGTCTTTTTTATGAGACTATAAAATGGATTAAATGTGATTTTGACATGGTTACTTTTGCTCTAAGATCATGTGAGTCAAACCATGTTATACTTTATCATATTAGGAAATTTATTTCAATGAAGTAATAGTAATTTCAATTGTAGGTCAAATATTGTGAAATAATATATCAACATCTATAGTTCAGTAAAATATTTTCATTGGTCAGAATCCTGGATTGAGATTTTTTTCATAGTGGCAACCAAATAATATTTAAGCTGAAAACCATTTTTTTAAACATTTCTGTAAAAACAAAACTAGATAATTAGTGTTGCCCAAGTGGGAGAGCATTGAAATTTTTTATTTTATTTAGATTAACAATAATTTATTTTTGTGAAAGAACGGATTGAACAAGGTTCGGTAAAGCCCATTATAATATGATCCATAAAGTTTGGACCTAGGACTGTCTTAGTCACTTTTGGTGTGATATGTGAAATGTAGAACCTGGTTTTGTCATTTTCTTAATGAAAGAATCCAATTAAGATTAGGGTTAGGACTCACTCTCTATCTACAATCTACAGTCTATAAATATAGGTTGTTGGGTGGTTTGCCCATTGCTAGTCGCCATCCAAAATCTGAAGGGAGAGGCAACACCTATTCTAAATACATTAACCTCAACTATGTTAAATTTTTAGCTCAAGATCTTTAGTATCTTTTGCTCGACTTTGTCATGTTTTAATGGCCATGGAGAACAGTATGTAATTTTGATGTATATTACTATATTCAATTAATAGATATTAAGATCCAATTAAAGCTAACACATTCTGCTATCTTCAACTCACCACCAGGAAATGACAACTTGAATCACTATCAATACTTACACTTCACACTCATCTCCCTAACACGCATAGCCATACACAGAAACACACACACACACACACACACACTCATTGTTGCACAAACTATGAACACTCACAATAACATACCCTACTAGACATACTCATACACACAAAGAAACACACACCATTCATGCAAAGATTCCATAATTCTCACATGACTCATAGACACTCAATTACACACATGCATACACTAAAACATATTGATGTAAATGCACACATTTACACTAGAAATACACATAGATATACAACTGCACTCACGTAGTCTCTCTAGACAAATAAATGCACATACATTCACATAGCACTCACAACCATAAATATACATGCAAATGAAGAAACAATGGAGAAGTTTACTACTGTTCACCCTTACCAAATATTGACCACCATTGTTGCTTGATATCACTGATGCACTGTAAAAGTCTTCTCTCACCCTCTTACTCTATTTTCTTATATAATCTAGAGCTTAGTGAAATATATTGATAACTTTTTGTCTTTATTGTCATGATTTTTCGTTCATCCATGCCACTTTTAATTTCCCTGTTAAAATCTACTGCTGTGTACTTTTATGAGGTAAGACCAATTAATTTAGTTAGAGTTTTGTTGTTGCTAAATTTTTGGGTTAATTACATTTACCATCTTTGAGATTGACCAAGTTACGAATCGAACCTTGAGAATTGGTTAAATTGCATCTATCCCCTTGTGCACAACACCGTTCAAGCATAATTAACAAAAGTATAGAATGACAAAATTGTTCTTGTGCACAAAAACAAAAAAAAAAAAAAAAAGCAAAAGAACAAAACCTTTTTGTCATCTTCATCTCTAATTCTCCACCACCACTCAACCACCATAACCAACCCTCCTTCCCCAACTCCCTATCCTTTACTTCTCACCATCTCGGGTTCTCTATCACCACCATCGCCGCCTCAAACTTTCCATCCCTTATTCGTTTGCCTTGTTCTTGCCAACACCATTTCTACTTCTCCATCACCACCACACTCTCCCCTTCTCTTGTTTCCTTGCATTTTTCTTCTTTCTTGTCTTAGCCCATACAATATATAAAACTAATTTAGAAATTATATTTTTTGAGAGGAAATCAACTGGTGAATGTAGATTTGATTATGGTAGCAATGAAAGGTGACTCTGGATTGGATTATGGTGCCTTAATGATGACATGAATTGATTTTGTTAAATTTGGTGGGATGTAGAAATAATTTGGTGAAGGCTGATATGGAGTTGTAATATGTGGCCATGATTTAAGTACTTTTTGTTTGTTTTGTTATGATTTACAGAAATTATTTGACATAAAAAATAAAGTTTCAACCTTTGTAGTTTGGATTGAAAAAAAAGATTCCGATGATGGTTGATTAGCATTTCCACTTGAGTCACTAGTGCAATTGATGTTTCTTTGCTTTTTGTTTTATTTTTCTTTTTTGGTAAAGCTACTGGGTTTCAATAGGGAAGAAGAAGAGTGGCAACTAGAAATTGATAGGTATGGGCTAGGGTTAGATGAGTATTTTGGGACTTTCATAGTTTATTTTTGTCAACATAACTAAAAAACTAAGTGGTCAACAGTTGTTGACTAATGGTAGAGGACTATGTGTTATAATTTTGGAAGTTTTGGTTTGTGATATAGCCAAATTTCAAGGTCTGATTCGTAATTTGGTCAAATCTCAGAGGAGGTAAATGTAATTAACCCTAAAATTTTCATTTCGGTGGGGAGATTTGAGGTTGCTAAATTTTTTATTCTGATCATACATTAATGAATTTGAAATAGGAAACTTTCTGTTCTTTACACCTATTAGATGGTGTAGAAATGCCAACACACAAAAATCAAAGGGGAGATAGAATTTGTGAGTGCATGTGATGCATGTTAATCATTATGTGTGTAAGTGAGTAAAAACATAAACACCATCTAGTTCAATATTGCTCAAAACTAAAATTTTTGCCACAGAAAATGAGCAATGGAGCTTTTAAGCTTATTTTTTTTTTTAATTTTTCTCTTCTTTCTCCTTTTTCCAATTTTTTGTGGGGCTTCCATGTGTTTTTAATATGTGTGTGTAGTGAAAATGATGTGTTTGCCAATCCATTACTAGCTAGAGCTAGAGTGAGTCTACCCCAAAAAACAAAAAGAAGAAAAGCAGCAACAATAACATTCTTTTTGAATGTTGGAAGCAAAGAAATTTTAAATTTTGTGCAGTACAATCCTTCAAGAATTCCCTTTCCTGGTATGAACCCCAACAGTTTTTAATCTTTTCAATGAAGTTCTTTAGGGTTAGAAAGTTAAAATTAGCTTAACAAAAGTTTAATTAAGGCTTAACTAGTTACCATAGTTCTATTTAGCTCGTTTAATCTTATACTAGATGTATTTAATATTATCAATTGAATTGGTTAAGTTAATTTTATTATTTGATCAAATTAAATCTTTATACGAGTTGATTGGAACATTTGGGTACTGTATTCTCTTATTATTTACTTTTACGTATTATTTTTGTGGAATGTAAAAAAGTGTGCCATGCACACATTATTCCGTAGCATGTCCAATAGAGGCTCGAACTTGGTCCATTTTCTTTTTAATTTACTTTTTTTTAAGTACGTTTAGTTTATTTGATTTATTTTTTGTATTTTTCTGCATTTAACGTTAGTTTACTCATTTTTAGCCTTAAAATTAACAAGAATTGAAATGAAACTCACAACTAGTTTTGATAGGGGCATTTACTAATACCTTAGCAATTTCCTTCTCAACTAAGCTCTTAAACTCATATTTTTTATTTTTCAAATGACTAGGAGTAATTCAAGCAGAGGATTTTAATTTTACCAAAATGATTTGATAAAATTTATTCTTTAGTGAATAAATACTCCTAAAATTTGATATGTTGTGGCAATTTTTATTTTGTTTAGGAAAACTTATTTAATTGATTTATTATTAAGCCCAAATATCATCGCAGTTTCTAAGTTTTTATTTTGGGTTCTTTTCATTTCTTCCCAAAAAAAAAAACTAAAAACCCATTTTTCTCACTCATTATCATCATCATCATCATCATCATCATCAATTTTCATACAAAAACCACAAAATTAGAAATTTTATAATCTTTAAATTTTAATAGTTAAAAAGATAAGGTGCGACACCGCTATAATGCTTGTAGATGCTTGTAGATCTAGGCTTTTGATATCAGTGTTCTTGTGAGTGTTGTGCTCTTATAGTGCCTATAATAACTTGAGCTCTAAGTAGTTGGAACTAGAGTTCTTGGTAGCAGATATCCTCCTATAATGCCTGTAGAAGCTCTGATCTCTAGGTTGTTGAGATAGGAGTTCTCCTTGTGGTTGTGCCCTACAAAGCTTGAGCTCTAGGCTGTTGGTGTTAAGAATAAAGAAAATGGGGAAATCCTTTTTCCCTATATTCATCCAAAGATACAACTGCCTAGTTATTAGCTTATACAAATACTATTACAATGAACCTAGACAACAATAAATTAAATTAAATCTAATTTTATCCTAATCTAATCATATCTTATATACAATTTGAAATTTAAATACAACTCATAAATACAACTCTTAACACTCCCCCTCAATTTGGTATGTATATGTCCCATATGCCCAATTTGCCAAGTGAATTATAGAATATTTTGATCGATATAGTTTTAGTTAGTGCATTAGCTAGCTGATCTTCTAACTTGACGAATGAAAATCGTATCACCTTGTCTTTAAAATTCTATTTTATGAAGTGTCAATCTACTTTAATGTATTTGGTACAATCATGTTGGACTGGATTATGACTGACAGCAATGGCTACTTTGTTATCACTAAAGAAATTCATTTCTAAATTAGGAGAGAAACTGATATCGGTCATCAACCTTTTGAGCCATAGGAGTTTGCACACACCTTTAGCCGTTCCTCTGAACTTAGCCTCTGCATTAAATAATGTCACCGCTTTTTGTCGCTTACTCTTCCAAGTAATTAGATTGCTGCCAATAAAGGTGAAGTAGCTTGATGCTGATTTTTGATTAGTAGAATCTACGGCCCAATCAGCATCAGTGTAACTATCAATATGGAAATAGTTGTTCGTAGAAAATAGAAGGCATTTTCTAGAGAAACCCTTTAAATATTGAAGAATTCGCATCACAGCTTTCATATGCCGATTACTAGGAGAATACATGAATCGACTAACTACACAGACAGTATAGGCAATATCTGGACATGTATGAGACAAATAAATCAGCTTATCGACTAACCTCTGATATCTTTCTTTATCAATCGATTTCTGATCCAAATACTCACCTAGCCTATGATTATGAATATTTAGTGTATCAGCTGGTTTATAAATCAATAATTCAGCTTCAGCTAAGAGATCAAGTACATACTTCCGTTGAGATAGAAATATGCCTTGGGTCAACCTTGCTACCTCAATCCCCAAAAAATACTTGAGATTTTTCAAGTTCTTCATCTCGAATTCTGCTGTTAGTCGATCTTGTAGATTAGACATTTTTTCTTCATCATCTCTTGTGATAATTATGTCATCAGTATTAATTATTAGAGTCGTTACCTTTTCATGACGTTGCTTTAAGAACAAAGTATGATGTTCGTTACTTTGTTGATACTTATATTTTTTTTATAGCCAAAGTAAATCGGCCAAACCAAGTGCGCGGTGATTGCTTCAATCCATAAAGAGTCTTTTGTAACTTGCATACGACATTCCCAGTTGAAGTAGCATACTTTGATGGAATGTCCATGTATATTTCTTCCTCAAGACCACCGTATAGAAAGGCATTCTTTACGTTGAATTGGTGTAATGGCTAGTCTAGATTGGCTGTAAGAGACAATAAGACCTTGACTGTGTCTAATTTTACCACCGGTGAGAAGTCTTTTGATAATCGATGCTGTATGTCTGTATATACCCCTTTGCCACTAGTCATGCTATATATCGATCAATTGAGCCATCAATTTTGTACTTGATTGTGAACACCTATTTGCATCTTACTATTTTCTTTCCTTCTGGCAATGGGACTAAAGCCCAAATGTCATGCTTCTGTAATGCTAACATTTCTTCTTTGATTGCTTGAGTTCAATTTGGATTAGCAAGAGCAGCATGTATACTGTTTTGAATATCAGCTGATGAAACATTGTGTACAAAAGCCTCCAAAAGTTCAGATAATCTGTGAGTTGAAACATAATTAGTAATAGGATACTTAGATCATTTGGCATAAACTTTTGGAGAATATTGATTTGGTGTCTTACCATGATTGGACCTGTCAGGCAACACATGTGTACCAGTAGTATCCAAATCAATAGTAAGAATGCTAGAAATGCTTACCTCAGGAATATTCTTAGAAGACTGATGGTCAGATACTAAGGGGGAAGGGATTGCATCAGCAACAACATCAAGAAGTGTATCTACAACAACTTCATTAGCTGGAGAATCAGATTTACCACCATTTGTAGTTCGAGAATAGATAGGTAAATCATTAGGGAAATCAGATACAACCGATACATCAGCCCCATTAGTATTCGGCCATGATGAGCATGCCAATCCTCGCCAAATCTGTGCTTCTTGGTTCTTTATCTCTCTATGAAATGAAGAGTTGGATGCCAAAAAAAATATTTCGGATCTAAAAATGTAATATTCATCATTTCATACATCTTATTCTCAGGAAACTAATGATCAGGTACTAAGAGAGAAGGGATTGCGTCAGTAGCAACATCAAGAGATGTATCTACAGCAACTTCGTCAACTAGAGAATCAGATTTATCACCATTTGTAGTTTGGGAATAAACAAGTAAATTAGCAGTGATCAAATGCAACCGATACATTAGCCTCATCAATATTCGGTCATGATGACCATGCCAATCCCCGCCAAATCTGTACTTCCTAGTTCTTTATTCCTCCCTAAAGTGAAGAGTTGAATGCTGAAAAAATGTTTCAAATTCCAAGAATGTAACATCTATTGTTTTATATATCTTATTAATAGTTGGATCATATCACCGATAACTCTTTTTGTGCACGACATATCCCAGAAAGACACATCGAACAGCACAAGGATTCAATTTACTTTGCTGGTTCTTGTGCAAATGTACAAATGCCACACAACCAAACGTTCTTGTGAGAATTATTAGTACTGATGGTAAAGAGAAGAATTAAGCCAGAATTTGCAATGGAGTTTGAAAATTCACTACCTTTGAAGGTAACTGATTCAACAAGTAGGCTGCTATTGTGATTGTATCTGGCTAATATCGATGTGAGACATTTGCACCAATTAGTAATGCTCTTATTGTTTCTAAAATGTGTTGATTCTTTCTCTCAACTACTCTATTTTGCTATGGAGTTTAAGAACAAAACGTTTCATGAATGAGATTGTTAGCCTTGAAAAACTTTTGCAGTAATCGATTGTCATATTCACCATTGTTATCAAATTGAAGGACTTTGACTGTAGTTGAAAATTATGTTTAGATTATCAGACAGAATGATTTAAAGATATCTAATACTTCATTCTTATGTTTCAACAAGTACACCCAAGTCATTCGAGTACAATTATCTATAAAAATTACAAACCAACAGATACCAGTAGATGAGGTAGTTGGTTATGGTCACCAAACATTAGAATGTACCAAAGCAAAAGAAGTATCACATTTATTCTGACTGATAGCATAGGGAGCTCTATGACTTTTGGCTAAAATGCAAGTTTCACACTTTAAATTAGCAATATTGACTTTAATGAACAGGTCTGAAAATAGGTGCTTTATAAATCTAAAGGACGGATGCCCTAATCGCCGATGCCACAATTGGATCTCTTGCTTTTTGGTGTTATCGATACTCCTCATCTTATTTGTTCTACTAGAACTAAAGTCGTCCATGTAATATAAGTCTCCTCTCCTAGTACCACGACCAATTATTTCTTTAGTGCGAATATCTTGAAGAAGACAAAATGTTATATACATTAGTACTACACAATTTATATCGGCTGTAATTTGACTCACAGATAATAACTTATTTGATAGAGAGGGAATTAACAAAGTATTAGGTAGAGAAAGAGATTAAAATAGAATGACAGTTCCAGCTCTTGTAACTCGATATTAAACACCATTGGCATTAGATATCATTAATCGTTTCAATTGAGCGACACATGAGAAGTAATCTGGATCAAAGGTCATGTGATTAGTAGCTCTTGAATTGATAATCTAGTTACCATCACGTTGATTAGAGCTACAATTACCTAGATATTGAATAATCTTTTTTACATCAGTAGGATGGGCAGAAGGCACCTGTGTAACATTCAAAGTTACGACTGATGTTGTCAATTCAACAACTGTAGTAGTAGCTTTTCCAGAGCTTTCACTTTGATCGGCAGCATTCAATTGACCAGAAGAAGCAAGCTTCAACGCTCCCCAAGACAACAGAGCCATTATTGTGGGGAGGGTAAAGAGCATCCAATGACTCAAATAGCTAACTCCTTTATCTAGCTTTTCTATTGACAAAGAAAATAGATAAACTTTCAATCAATGTGTTAGCAAAGGTACAGATAGTCCGATCTAGCCAGTGAGCAAAAGCGCTAATCACAAAATAGCTCGTCAGTTAAGCTCTTTAGTGATGTCATCTTTCTCTTTCTAAGAAAAAGATGCCTATCCGAGATCCCCAAAGGTCTGTCTATTATCGATTTTGTCCTTTTCGCTCCTTCCACCATGCTGGATATCCATGCAATTTGAAATACGTATTATGTATGTGTCCTTTCTTATTGCAACGAGTACAGTTGTCTCCATCAGTTGGTATTTTGGCCTATTTTGACACCATAATAGAGCCGATTATGTTGTCTCCTCTTGTCATCATTAATGATTGCCTACTGTCTTTATGCTGGACATAGGCATATGCTTCTTTTACTGTTGGGAATGGCTTCATTTGCAATACGCTGATATCCCTTTGGCTATACTATGGATACTTTAGGCAAATGTACTTATCATTTCAGTAGTATAGTGTATAGGAGTACCTAGTGTCGATCCCACAGAGACTATGTGAGTACTAATATTAACTTTCTTTCTATTATATAACCTCATAAAACGAATGATGAATTAATTGGTAATACAAATTGACTAAACTAATTACCTAATTAAACCACAATCTAGAAGTCAGTAGAGAGAATGGACAAAAGTAGAGGCAAATCTAGATGAAGAATATTCTAAACCAAGTATGTTACGACTCTATCTTGATTAATGAATAACCAAATCACTGAGACTCTAGAATCCCTTAATTAGGTTTAATCTTTCTCAAGTATTAACCCCTATCTCCTTGGTTGATTGATTGGAATCTCTTCTCAATCAAAACCCCAAAGTGATGCATTAAGGTTCTATGAATTTTATGGTTTTGGTTAGGTTTGAATCTAACCGAGGAGACTTATGTGATTCTATCTCTAGCAACCCATGAAAGCCTCTTTATTCAAGAGATGATCTAATCAAATAGTTGATTTCTTAATCTACATATATGAAATTAATATTGAACCTAAGGATATATGCAAATCTCAATTCAATAACTAATAAACTCAAGAATAAATCTAAGACAAAAATTGAGAATAGTGTGATGTGATTGTCCTTCATTTCTTCCAACAGTAATCTTTTCAATCTTGAGATTCTTGTCATTTTTTGCATCTTTTAGGATTTTTTCCTAACCTTCTATGGATTTTCCTTTTTATGTTTGTTCTTCTTTTGATGAAGTTGAATATAAAAAAGCATTTGCTTCATTTGGAGTGAGCTTACGACACTAGCAGGCCATTGCTTGATCTCCCTTTGTTGTCTTAGCAGCAAGAGTAAATTTTATCGTTCGAAGACCTTTCAATCTAGATCAGTCTGTGTAAGTAAGGCAATGATTGTTTTGGAGTTGGTCATTCCTTTAGCTAAGCTAACAAGTTTAGAAACCACTAGCTTAAGAAGCATCTTCCCTCTTAGAGTTTCTAGTGTCGAAGATCTCTAAATATTTGGGTGTAAAAATCATGTGTCTCAGATGATCTTGAGCTCCTTGCACTTTTGGACATCCACTGTTGGGCGATTTTTAATCTAGCAAAATATTTTGTTTTAGCTTGGATCTGCACATTACCTTTTTGTTGCCTTTTTTTTGTGGAATCTTTACTGGGAAAAGCTAGACATTTGATGTGCAACTTTTCTCTGATGGTGGTAAGAATTTGTGCTTGAGTGGAGTTGGATGGCGTAAAAGCCTTCAATTAGACATGTCCTCTGGATCCTGGCAGGCTATGGATAACCTATCTCTAGTTTTGATTCGCAAACCATGAATAACCTTTCTTAAGTTTTGATTCTTCCTTGACTTCTTCCAAACCATTATTCCTCTTTAGACTTTTTAGTCCTTGGGGGCAATCTTTCTGTTTCTCTACTTTAACATGTTTCTCGTTCATTTTTTGAGTCTCTCTCGTACTCTTAAGAGCTTGTATGTTTCTTTCCCCCTCCCTTCCCATCATAGAGAATTCTCCTAGTCTCACTTTATGTTCAAGTGTTATGGCATGGACTTCTTCATAGATACCTCAATTTTTTTTTTCCATTTTAGCCAATTTCATCCCTCGTATATTATTTTAACTTTTAGTCCTTCAAATTTAAATGTTTTTTCCAATTCAATTGCTTATTATTTAATTTGGCTAATTAATGCTTAAATTCTATTTTTTACCCAATTTAATTCTTTTGTAGTGATGCAACATTTCTCCACAGTAAACACCAGCAAATCGACAACAATTTAGGACCAAAAAGATAGAGTGCTTAAGGGAACAAAAAGAAACAAGAAATGAGCTATCTACACTTCCTTTTCCTTATACTATTCTCCTTCGCTCCCTTCTCCTCTCTCATGCATAACACTTTCTTCTAGTACTTTCTTCTAACTCTCCCTTCACCTCACTAACCAACATTCTCTTATCCAACATCTCAATTGAATCCTCAACCATTCTCTCCACCCTTATGCACTAAACAACCAATGCACATGACTTCCCTTGCAATCCACTACCTCTATTAACTTCTTATCCCAACTGAAAGCCATGCCTCTGCCACCTCTTTTTCTCATTCTCTACTTTATCTTGCTCCTCCTCTCGACCTGCTCTCTAAATATAGTTATCAGAAAAAAATAAGAATAAAAACCAGTAAGTGCAAAGATCCCGTTTCCCTTATTTTTTTCTCAATTACTATTGCAATCGTAGTTGGTATATAAAGATGTATTACCCTTATCAACTACAAATCTTATCTAATTCTACTTCGATAAATCAAGCATAATGCTGACTCTTGAACTTAAATAGGTTTACAAATAGTGTTCTATTTATAATCATGACTAATTATTTATTATCATAACAATTATCCATGCAATTTGATTATTTAATTGAAATGAAAATTTGTACTCTAATTATCTATTATGCTTGCAATTGTGGCCTTGTGCAAAGACATTTTCTTGTTAGATGTTTGTTAGAAAAGAAGCTTTAAAATTCTTGACTCTAGTATTGGAAAGGAATCCTATTGGTCAATACGCTCTCTTCTAATGCCAATATTTAAGTTTGATATTGTAGACACTTATTTTTAACCTAGTGTTCTTAGTTTTTAGGTGTTAAAATATGAGTATTAATGTCTGAAAAAATAACTTTTTTTTATACCTTTTTTATTTCTAAAAGATATTTTTATCACTTGGGCTAATTTGTTTTGGTCAATCCAAAAGACAAGAAGATAAGATAAGAAGGAATAGCCCAATGACTACTTGGCCTAGTTTCTAGTTTGGCAGAGCAGCCCCAAAACTCTCATTTAAGAGAAGTTCGAGCCCAATGACCCATTCTTTGTATAAGAAAATGAAATCAAAATTTAAATGAGAAAGATATTGGCCCTTTTCTGCCCACTATTTTTCCATTCAACTTTGTCGAGCATCTAATGCATGATGTACCGCTTCCATTCAAAATCTTGGTTTGCTTTCGTTATTCCAAAGTTTCTCACCATTATAATATTAATCTTACTAGGTTCCATCTTTTATCTCTTTCAATATCTTCGCCTCTCTATACAACTCCCCTAGTCATGCCCTCTCCATCCTCTCTCGGACTTTAATCCTGCAATTCTCTACATGCCTCATTATCCAACACCAGCCACCTTTGAAAAACCTTCATTATTCCTTATAGTCATTGCTCTTCAATAACACAAAAATCAACTTAGCAATGAAAAATAACCATTTTCTCCAATGTAACTTTGTCATTATTCATTATTAATGGCTTTCAATATAATGTACTGCATCAATTTAACTTGGTTGACTACATTTATTTGTGTTAATCGCTTAGTTACACTTATATAGAAAAATTTGTATTTATAAGTTGATATAGTATAAACATAAATTTAGTTATATATAAATTTGAATAAAAGTTGATTATTAACATATCGTACACATACTTGTACGCACTAATTCTTTTTGAGTTTTATGTCATTCTTTTTATTTCTTTCATGTTTTATTTTTTAACGCTGATGTTTCTTTTTGTATACCAATATTTTTAAACTTCAATCTTTTAGTTTTTTTTGGTAAAAAAGTTAGATTGAAAATTTTTTTCCAAGAAACACCTCCTACCCAAAAAAATCAAGTAAAAAATTTCACAAAAATAATAAGCAGCAATCGAAAATCCCAAAATGAAAACTCAAGAAAAAAAATTTAAGAAATGTAAAAGAAGTAAAAAAGGGAAAACAGAAAAGCCCGCAAAGAGTCGAATGAGAGCTGGAAGAATCAAGAGAACAGACCCCAAATAGGGTCGGTAACATTAAGAAAATAGAAGCCCAAACAAATGAAAAAGAAAAGGCCCAGCACAAACTAAAAATAATGGTCCAAATAGTTGTAAATAAAAACCAAAGAAATGGAAAAATAGCCCAAAGTAAGCCCAATTTGTAATCCAAAAAACTCTTTACAATAATGTCTGTCCCTCCCCCTGTGCTGCACATTGTCTCGCGCATCGCTCACATTGCTTTGGAGCACCACACTTTGTCGAATTTCTCCTTCATTTTTCTTTGTTTTATCCCATTTTTTATTTTTTTTGAAA
The DNA here is from genome assembly GCA_024721245.1 of Mitragyna speciosa. Classification (NCBI taxonomy): domain Eukaryota; kingdom Viridiplantae; phylum Streptophyta; class Magnoliopsida; order Gentianales; family Rubiaceae; genus Mitragyna; species Mitragyna speciosa. The sequence continues at coordinate 5,330,304 of CM045556.1, read as the reverse complement.
TTGAAAGTTGCCTTCCTCACTAACATCCTCATTTGGATAACTCATGGTGATGTGAAGGAAAGAAAAGGTTTTGGAGAATCTTCGCAAAAACCAACTGGCAAGGCTAGGTGTTTTCCATTACTGAGTTTTAGAGTTCAAACCTTGATTTTGACAATTTAGTTGTGTGGGTGTGTGAATTTGTTTGGCTATGGTAGTCTATATTGGGAGCTACGCCACATATTGTATAGGCAAAACTGAAAACCTCACTTCAAATGTGTGTAGCAAAAAGGGTGGCAATCGGGTCGAGTTTTGGGTTGGCGGGTCGGGTTGATACCCAAATATAATAGTCAATTCGTCAACCCAAACCTCGACCTGCCAATCCGTCAATCCGAAAAGAACTAACTTGAACACGACCCACTACGGGTTGACAGGTCGACTCGCGAAACCAAAAAAAAACTTCACATGCTATTATTAAGAAAGTTTTCGAGTCAAATGGGTCGACCCACTGACCCGTTTGACCCGAAAAACTTCCTTAATGTGAAGTTTTTTCGGGCCAAATGGGTCAACCCAGACTTGAATCGAACTTGACATGTTTTTTGGATTTGTTGAGTTAGACTGATCAACCCAATTCCAATCCGAACCCGACCTATTTGTTGGATGGTCAGTCGGGTCTGACCAGATTTCAGCCCGAACCCCCAAGACTTGACCAACTTTATTATTTTCGTATTAGATTTGTGTCGTGTCAAAAATTGCCACTCTTAGCAAAAATCTTAATGCATTGAAATTAATAGTATCTGATGTAGTAAAAAGAGTTGATGATAACAATAATGAGTGAGAAATTTTTGTTGATTGTTGGCCTCAAATAATTATGCAACCAATATAATAATAAAAATGAACTTGTAATAATAATGATAAAGTTATAGCAAAACAAGTTCACAAATAGACAATAAATAAAGTAAAAGAGAGAAAGAGACAAAACCAATTTATAGTGGTTCGGTGCCAAGCTTGACATCTACGTCCACTCCCAAGTTCCTCAACTTGGAGTTTGAATCCACTATTGTGCTTCTTCACAAGTTGGAGAAGCAACCAACATGTACAATGTAGGGATCACTCTTTGCTCACCCTAGCACTTCTAGTTGAGCCAAAGAGTTTTACAATTCACTCAAGTAACCCTCAAAAAGTTACACTTGAATGCTACCACTCTCACTTTGAAGAACATAATTTATCCCCAACCAACTACCTCACAAACTATTACAATAACACAAAGGGAGAAAGCATTTTACACTAAAATCACTCTTGAAAGCTTGTAATAAATGTAGGTAAAGGTTTTACTTTAATTCTATACATAATGGTATTTATGGGGGTGAGAAAAAGGGTTGAAAATGGTTCTAACGGTTAAATTGATAAATCTACAGAAACTAGCCGTTAGACAGTAACTTTGAGGTCCGGACGTCCGTTACTGTTCATCCGGACGTTCGGATGGTCGTCTGCATACATTCTGTCCAAAAGTTACTGTTCATTTGGACGAGAGTCCGGACGCGGATACTGTTCATCCGGACGTGGGCACTGTTCATCCAGACGCGATCACCGTTCATCAGGTACTATTCATGATTACTGTTCATCTGGCACTATTTATGGTTACTGTTCATCTGGTACTGTTCATATGGACGTCTGCATGGTCGTCCGAATGAGTATTTTTTTACAATTTTTATCTTCTTTTGAATCCTAATTGATTTTACTGCAAAGATAACTTGATAAAACATTAGTAAACATTATCATTAGTTTGTTAATCATCAAAACTAAGATGATTTAGAACCACAAGGTCTTCATTGATGATAACAATAATGAGTGAGAAATTTGTTGTCGCATATAAACAACCTTACAGCTGTGAATAAAAATGAAAATAACATCCATTATAGGCTTTGTCTTTATAAAACTATTTTTAGATCCGGCAAACTATTTTTCATTAGATCCTTTTTTTCAGTTGAATATCATTAGATTCTTTCGTCAGCTGAAATCTCAATGAAGTATGAAATACTCTTCTTTTCAGACAATTTTTTCAATTTACGTAATATGTTTGAAAAGTAATTTAATCTCAAAAATCACCAAAATTTTACTCATCCGCAATGAAGTTTACTTTTCTAGCATTTTTGTTAGTGGCTGAAATGTGCCATTCTAGCATCTAAACTGAATCACTTGAAACTACGATGACCTCCTTTGTCAGGAGTCTTTATTTGAAATTACAATTTCCTTCCTTTATGGGTAAAACACTTAAAAGCAAACTAAAAATTTATAAAAAAATTAGCTAGTATTTATAAGCAAATTTTTGAAGAAAAGGATTTATTTATCATATTGCTAATAAACCATAAGAAAAATTATACTGCAATAGTAAGTAACATCATCACCTGAAGATAAGTGAACAAAAGGGTCATTTTTTCTTTTTTCGTAAGAAAAGCCCAACTTCAATATGTCTATCCATTTTTATTACTTTTACAAGCATCACGAAGGGTTTCAGAAGATACTCCAAGATGTAACTCCTGGTACAAAAATTACTAGTATTGAAGCGAAAGATACATTACATTACATGCTTGGTGTTCAAGTAACTGCACCATTTTTGAAGTAACACCAAATTCTGAAACAGTGGCGGAGTCAGAAAACATTTTTAGTGGGGGCAAAAGCAACATTAAATTTTTTTACTTAATATTGAAATTTTTTACTTACTTTTTTACCTTTCTTTTTTTTCAAACAAAAGAACATCAATACTCATATAACAAGAAGAAAATAATGCATATATTTCACAAAAAACATAAGTAAATTTATACTCAAAATTACTAATGTAACAGTAATTGTATTTCAAAAAGTAAATCAAACCATTTATAATTGATAATGGTATACAACTTTCTTATATTTTCAACTTCACAAAGTATATTTTTTCAATGTAAGTAACTAAATAATTACTCATCCAATTGACTTCCATTCTAATCTGCAAGGGAAAGAAAATGAGCCCGTAAGGGAAAGTAGTGGGGGCACATTTAAAAATTTGTCAAAAATTCATAGATATCAAAGGAAGTTAAGAGGAGCCAGTGGGGGCGCGTGCCCCCAGGTCCCCCACTTTGGATCCGCCCCTGTTCTGAAAGCAGTTATCTAACAAAATCTTCATTCTTGGGGTCACATCAGCAGTTTTGTTCTTGAAAAACCACAAGATATGACTAAAGCCACATGGATTTCTTCTCTGTAAATATATTTATGTAACTGGTTGGTTGTTGAATTGTTTTTGCTTTTTTAAACTAAGCCAATATTTGAAGTATTATTAGGTTTCTATTTCCCAATTGCCACTGTTATTTGTTCTTTACATTCTGCTACCTTGGAAGAGCAAATGGCTTAGCTCAAGATTACATGATGTATTCTTGTGATTTATTGATACTTGTGATTGAGGCAAATATTATCATTTTTTTTCATGGTTGCCAAAATACAGAAGTCAATCTTTCAATGATCAACTAATTCTTCTACTTCTCCACTTATTGTTGTTCTTCTTCTGCCTTCACTTTTTCTTCTTTATTTGCTTCTTCATATTGTATTAAAGGCATCCAAAAACACTCTAGTTTCTCAAATCCAGGCAGTTCTAATTAATTAAAAAAAAAAACACAAAAAGTTTATGAAATCATGCCAATTCAAGGCCCAAACTACAACATATTTAAAAGACAAAGAGGGTGAGGGTGAAGTCTTGAATAGATGAGATTAAATGTGTTTGTGTGAGTGTGTATGTGTTATGGAAAAAGTCTGACTTCTATTTTATTGAAATGTTTGAGTTCAAATCGACTTTTGGAAAATTGACTTTTATAATCGATATTCACAAAATCAACTTTAAAGTTGATTTTCCGATAATCACATGAGATAATTAAAAGCATCAATGCATTTTTTATTTTGATAACAAATTAGATATTTAGGTAAATAACCTCTTAGAAAATGGCAGACTAGGTGGTAATTAATTCTTAAATATTACCATTTGCATTGTCTTTTTCATAATATTAGTTTAAAAGATGTTTTTGAAAAGGCATTAAAATTGATAGTATACGGAATATCCTTTACATTATATAACGTAGCAAGATGTCTAATCAAGACAAGCTCTATTATATCTTACATACGTGTTATTTCTCCCAATTATTCTCTAAATTTTCTTTAATCATGGTTTCTATATTACTTGAACAATTAATGGAAGGAAAACTGAACAAATACTTCCTCACATTGGTGAGTGTAAATAGTAGCATTAAGGTCAGTTTTATTTTAGAGTAATTTTTTTTGGCCCTAACGGTAGCACACATTATACGTAGAGATGTGTTAGTTAATTGAGTGGCAAATCGCACTATTTTTCTTTAAAAAGAAAGGCATGCAGGAGGCATGCACCTTGCAAGCTTGTTCCAACTTTCTAGAAGAAGTATATAATTACACCTTTGTTTATATGAAACTTATTTAATTTTTTTTTATCCCTTAACTTATAAGATGGTGTGAATATGAGCTTTTAAAGTTAGAATTTGACTAGAAATACAATTTATGATGGGAAACCATTCCTCACAAGTACATGTGCATGCTAATGTAATCAAACTTCATGAATTTTCCTTCATCCTATCTATGATCTGAATCATGTTTGAACGTTTAAGCATGAATACTCATGCATATCCAGAATTTTCCAATGGTAAAACTTCATTTTTCATGTCATAAACATTGTGTTTGGCCATATAGTTCATGTTGTGGTATTGTGGTTTGTAGATGTTTATCTAATGGTACATACCATATTACTTTGACTGAAAAATATCAGCTTGCTAGTGTGAGCGCTCATAAATATCTAAATATTTTGGGGACAACTAAATGACAAAAATTATAATTCTAATCCCAAAAAAGAAGAAAACTTTAAAGATGGATGGAGGATTTAATGAATGGTAAAATCTACACTTGCATATATGGGTCACAATGCTAAGTGTATATCGTACTTGGACATGAAATGCATGTGTATTATTTTTTTCTCATCTTGTATAATAAAAGTAAGAACGAAATCAAAAAAAGAGTCTACACTTTTCATAATAATGAAATATTGTCCAGATTCACTAATTGACAAGTTTAAACCTTCAAGGAAGATGTTACAGAGAGTAATTGTATTCTATTTTATTTTTTTTTGTCTCCAAAAACGAATCTATCCTAAACGCCAGACTCATTTGTATTTCAAATTCTTCATAAATATTAGTAACTTTATATTTTCCCTATCATGCTAAAATAATATTAAAGTGAGAAATTTTAGTTGCACATTAGGTTTATAATAAAAACTAATGGGATAATTTTAAAAACCTTTCCTAGGGAGAAAGGAGCCATTTTCCCAAAACAGTTCGTCCTTTTACAAAGATTATTAGAGATAAATCTGTAAGCAAATTTGACGTATGCCTTGAAAATAAAAATTTATTAGACATAGAAAGAGAACGTTAAGAAAAATTCAAAATATAATATTGATAACTTAAGAAGATCTACATAAAATTGTCACAAATTTTAGAAGAGATTTGTAAAATTATCCAAAAACAATAATTGTTCTCTTTCATAAAAGTATTCGCATCCTTTTACTAATCGAAAATTTCTTTGCTTTTTAAAAACCAAGTGAAAAGTTCATTTTTGATAGTATATTAAGATCCCTAGACATCAGTACAGCGATTAATAGATTCGTACTCGGGGATTGCGCAGTGATTAATTTTCTTTACTTTTTGAAACCAAGAGAAAAGTTCATTTTTTGATAATACATTAAGATCCCTAGACATCGGTACAATGATTAATTGTGTTTCATTTCTCTTTTTATTCTTTAGAGAAGAATTGAAACCTCTTGTATAATACATCAAAAATTCAACCATTGAACTATCAACCAAATGGAGATAACAATTTAAACTTAATAAACTCTCTCTCCCGACAGGAAATATTACTATATAGGACATCAAGACAACAGGGAAATTAATCCTCCAATTTAAAGGTAATGACAATTCAATCATGGCAAAAACTAGATGAAGGGTGGCTACATAGCTAAATTCAATCCCCACTCATTTCTTTCCCAAAAGAGGGCATGATGTATAAAATGAGAAAGAAAAAAAAAATAGGCATGAATATAGTGCATATTTCTAGCAGTATAATGTTTTTCATTCATCAAAAGAACGAAAAAGAAAAAAAAGTATCATGACATTGTTCTCAAGGTCCACGGACTAAATATAGCTCTAGATTTTCTTTTTCAAGTAAAAAGTCTAGGAGAAGCATAAGATAATTTCATTCCAAATTCAAAACAGATCATCAATTCATTTCTGGTGACTTGTAGTAATTTTTACAGATCACCTACCAATAAGAACCTGCTGGTAGCAAAATTGAAATTCTAGTTTCTTTTAAACAAGGTGAACAAGCCTTACTAGTAAAGATAACTCTCATTGTCTTGTGCATTTTTGTGTTTAAGGATCTTGTATTACAATGTCGACGTGCTCTTTCATAGTGTATGTCAATTAATACATTAAATCTGCTACTTCCTCCAAATGTCAAATGGCCTTACTATCAAATTTGTATTACAATTATTGCGGTTGATAAAAGAAGAACAAGTCTTCCTTTAAAACCACGAGTAAAAGGCAGCTATGGTACCCAGACTTTTCACTCAGTGTCACTTTGATACCCTAACTTTTATTTGAGTCAATTTGGAGCCCAAACTGTCTAATTTGTATCTAATTGGTGTCAATTCTATTTTCCGGTGGAAGTTGGCGGCGGGGCTGATGCACGTGCATCGCACACTTGCATGAAGAGGGGAATTTTTGGAAAAGAATGGTCAACATCTAGAATAAAAGACAAAAGAACAATAAACAAATAAAATCCCTAAACTTTACTCTCCAATTCTTTCATCTAAATTCCCTCATGATTGGTTCCAATTTCCACATTGTAGGAGTAATAACAAAAGAGAAAGAAAGAGTTCAATTAGGAGCATGGCCACTTTGTTGTGCAATTGTCATTTGCCAGCAACCATAAGGGTTTCATGGACTGTAACAAATCCAGGTAAAAAATTCTATGGTTGTTGTAGGTATGGACAACCTAGGTGCATGTAATTTTTTTCCGATGGTGTGATGAGTGTGGCTGCAATCGTTGCCAAGTAATGATGCCATGGCTGGTTAAGTCAATAAGGAAGCTTGAAAGTGACATGGAGGCAACAAAAAGAAGCATGAAGATGTTGTGTTGCTTGTGGTTGTGTCATGGGTTGTCTTATTTGCAATGTGGGTCGGAAGCTTTGCAGGTGACATTGAGGAGGAAAAGAGTGCAGTTTGAGAGTTGAAGCTATGTTGGCGATGAATTTTATTGCCAATTTGATGCAAGTATAGGTTGTCCTGTACATTTTGCGAAGCTTATTCACATTGTGCAGGTGTATGTTATGTAGTAGTAGTTGTTGTTGTTCAATCAAGTGTAGTTGTATATCAGTGAAAGCTTTGTAAGTTAAGAGGATCTAATATCATGTATTGATCCCTCAGTTAAGTAAAACTGAACCTGGATTATGTCAATCTAGTTTGTCTTTGTTAAGTAATGTACCATTGCTCCAAATCAGCAAGGTTGATTGTTTAATTGCAAAAATCATCTTTTTAACAGATCAGATATTGAGAAACAATATCCTCAGATATTGTAAGCAAGGAAGTAAAATGAATTAGACAAGAATCAGCTTACTAACTAAAAGATATGGGCACAAACAAAGGCAAAATGGAAAAAGAAAACGTAAATTAAAAATAATTTGCTACAAAGTGATCACAAAATGAAGAACCATATGTTTTCATTTCATAACTTGCTAACTTGCTGTTCCAAAAATACAAAAATTACCAACATTACTATAATAATGACAAACAACCTAACAAGGTTGCAAAATACTGCTCAACAGTCACATTGCCTACAAAATACAGTCAGCTTGATTCTCAAAAATATAGAAATTACTAAGTACAACAATTCACTGAGTTGATGCTTTTGTTACATCTTGATTTTGCAAGTTCTTAGCTTGCTGCTTCTTAGTTTTCTCCAGTGAACCAGTTGTAGTAGCATTTTGTAGAACTGATAAACTAACACATTTCTTTCCACGCCATTGAAAAGCCTTCAAACCTGAAATTCTAGGTGCAACAGTTGGTATACAGCAGTGGTGCAGCAGTTGAATTAGGCAAAATAATTCCAGGTGGAGGAGCTCTAATCTTCACACCTCCACAGCTTGAGATGTTGATGGAGGACCTACTGGTATGATTGTTTGGATGCTTGTGGACTGCAACATGTGAAGACAAAATATAATAACTTATAAACGTATCATTTACTAACCAACCACAGTTAAGGCCAAAATACCTGTGGCTGATTCTTCTTTAATCTGGTATTTATGAGGTGCGTAGCATATGGGCCTGGTTCAATTCTATGAGGGCATTGACTCTTATTATGACCAGTTTGTCTGCAGATTCGACATTTGAAGTTGCTTCCATCTCTTTTCTTCTTTGGTTGCTGTAGTGGAAGTGGTGATGTAAAGCCAGATTGTGCAGCAACTTGTGAAGCCTTTCACACAAAAGTAGGACAGTGAGCAAATTTTGATTTGAAGAAAAAATGAAAGTAATTGTTATTGAAAGCTTTACCTTAGTTACTTCTTCTGTTGCAACATAAGCAGTAGGTTGTGGTTCAGCTTCTAAATGAGCTTCTGCTTCATTGACTTGGTCAACTTCTAAATGAGCTTCTACTTCAGGTTGGATAGAAACATCAGCTTCTTGGCCTGCTTGTGTTTCTGCTTCATTGTGGACAACAACATGAGGCTGTGAGATTGACTGTGATTGTGCTTCATTTTGGACAAAAACCTGAGGCTGTGGGGGATCTTCAGCTTGTGATTGTGGTGCTTCTCCAACAATTTGTGGACATTTGGCTCGAGTTGTGTCCTGCTTTCTTACAAAAGCTGCATTTGTTGTATCCCTTGCCTACAATTTTTTGAAGCTTGTAAGGATTCTTGGGGTTAATAGGATCTTCTCCTAATTCCAACCTCCTAGATTTTTTAGGTCTCCCTGATTGTGGTTCATAATTTGGTGGCAAGACTAATAGGCAGATTAGTTTTTGGCCACGCATTTGGACCATTGATTGGATTAATGACGTGCCTATATGCAACCTCGTATATCTCTATTGTGTAACATTGATCCACATAATCGTCAGGCTTCTTAGTATCATTGTTCTCATAAATGGCCCTTATTGCATGAGGGCATGGAATCCTTGTAATGTCCCATTTTCTACAGTGACATGTTTTGGCTTTAAATCAACCACAAACTGATCACCATTTATATAAGAAACCTGGAATTTCAGATCACCAGCCCAAATTGCACGACAAGAGGATGACTCATTCTTCCAAGACTCTAGCTTATCCACAATTTTTGGATAAATACCCCCTTTGTACTTGCTGATCCATTCTCTTTTACTCTGCATTCTTGTCATCAAGTACGTCCTTATCCACTCTAACATGACAAGAATTGGTTGGTCCCTTGCTTTCAATATGGCTTGAATTAAACACTTCACAATAATTATTCAAGAGAATGTCACACTTTGACTTAGTATCAAAGCTGTGACTTGGACCAATACCGAGGGTGCTCTTTTTGCAACCAATTGTATGGACCTTCATGCTCTTCATGAAGTTGTTGCATCAAACTTTGAAATTTCTCCACATATGAAGCTTTTGCCAACTTTCACATTTTTCTTTTCAACAGAAGGCCAGGATACTCTTTTTTAAAGTTATTGTGTAAGTGTCTTACACAAAACCTATGCTCAGCCAAAGGCATTAGCTCTGCAATGGCTGGAACTAGTCCCTGAACATGGTAAGCATAGATAGTTAATAATGTGTTTGCATTTTATTTTCTACAAAGTAAAAGAAGATAAACTTGTTAAGTAAGTTTATCCTTTTGTCTATCAGTGATGAAAGTCCACCCAGATGTATAAGTGTTGATGTTAAGGTCTTGCATTAAAGAAGTCAAGAACCATGTCCAAGAAGACCTCGATTCAACTTCAACAACAGCATAGGCAATTGGAAACATTGAATTGTTGGCATCAACTCCAACAGCCACCAAAATCTGACCTCTTCAGGCCCTTTAATATGACAATCATCAAGTGCCACAAAAGGCTTACAACCTTCAATGAAACCTCTCTTACAAGCTTCCAAACACACATACAATCTTTTAAACCTTGGTAATCCATCTATCTCTTCATCTTCATTAGTCATTACAATGACTGTAGAACCTGGATTAGACCTCCTTAACTCTGCACAGTAGTCTTCAAGTTTTGCATACTGCTCACTGATTTTACCTTGAACCTTCTTAAGGGCCTTTCTCCTACTCCTATATCCCTGACTTCTACTAATACTAGTTTTCATCTCATTTTGAACTCTGAACATAAGGGCAGAAACTGGCATTCTAAGATCAAACCTAAAGTCCTCTATGTACTTATCAGCAATTACATTTGAATTCACAATCTTATTCTTCCACACTGTACCACAAGTGTGCTTTCCTATGAACTTTTTAATCTGAAAATCTTGTTGTTCCCTTATACTTTGATGCATAACATTCCCATTCACAGTTTTGTTGGCATTTAACTCTAACCTTTCTCTTATTATTTGGACCAAATCTAACCTCCCTTCTATGCTTCACTGCATGAGTCCTAATTGCCTTTCTAAAAACCTCAATTGAATCAAATAACACTCCTACCCTAAACCGTGGATCTTTCATATTAGTTTCTTCACTAAATCTTAGAAACTTGAACTTTGTTTTTTTAGTGTTATCTTCATTAGATGAATCAACACTATCAAAGTCAGTGGAGGCAGTTTCATATTCAGTTCCACTATCTTCATTTTCATTTTCATTTCCAATGTCCTCAGTTCTACCTACTTGCTGACTTCTCTCTCCACCTTCATGATCATTATCATTGACATTTTTTTGTTTTAGTATTTCTTCTCAATCTAGCCTATTCAACATCATGATCCACAAAGGAATCATACAACTTGTCATCTCCATCTAATGATACCTCATACTCAGAATCCCTAAAACTATCACAGTCACTTAAATCATCATTAATATTGTGACCTGTCTCCATTTCAATCATATCAGATCCTTAATTTGGCCTTGGTTCATGACTGACATTAGGTCCTTCAAGATAAATTTCAGCTAGCCTATTTTCCAGTTAAACATCTTGTCATTTTTATCACATCATCATCATCAATCATTACCCTAATAGTAGTTCTTAAACCTTTTCCATGTTGTAAATAGGAATAAAACATGTCTTTCTTTGGATACCCAAGTGTTTTTGCTATATATTCCATTTCAGGCATGGACATCAAGTCTAGGATCACAGTGATCAAAGTAGTCCACTTCCTCCCCGACATATACCATGTTAGGTTTATGCACAAATTCACTCCCATGGTTCACTTTAATCGTGAAAAATTCTGACCCAACTTCTATAACATTTAAATAATATTCAAGGTTACATATTTAATACAAAGAATCACATAAAAAATAAAAACTAACATGCAACCCATAATACATTACAAACAACAGAGGTATACTACAAAGAGTCAATTTTGAATGCAGATACCCACACAAACGAGGACAAAAGGACAACTAATTATATAAAACAATAAACGATTTCTGGGGTGTCTTTTGATTGCTTCACTCTCCTATTCACATAGCATTTTTCTTTCTTGCATATCATTTCTTTACATGGGACCACACAACTAGCATTAAATTAACCCAAGAATAATTTTTGTAATCAAATACTAGCCCTAATTTTGATTTTAGATTCTTACCGTAATGTGGGACTTCATGCTCCAAATACCATGAATCCTCGTCATCTGCCTCTCAGTTGAATCATCTTCTCCAAGTATATCACTGTTGAAATTATGAATTCTGTGCTTCTGGTCTTTTTGATTTCGAAGAGCCAGAGTGAAGGGGAGAGTGAAGTGTAGAGCAAGAATTGGGGATTTTGCAATTAGGGATTTTGTTTTTTTAAAAGGCAACTTTTATTCATTTGACTAATTTTTTTTAATTCTAAATGTTGACCATTCTTTTCCGAAAATGCCCTTGTTCGTGCAAGTGTGCGATGCACGTGCATTAGCCCCTGTCGCCAACTTCCACCGAAAATAGAATTGACACCAATTAGACACAAATTAGACAGTTTGGGCACCAAATTGACTCAAATAAAAGTTGGGGTATCAAAGTGACACTGAGTGAAAAGTTTGGGTACCATAGCTGCCTTTTACTCTTAAAACCACAAATAGGGAGAGCAAAAGTGGAAAAGAATCTTCAAGTTTTGGACCAACGCTGCATAGATATGTCTTTCATTTTACTGTTAAATATATATTAGCTTTTCTTAGATAAATTGCTACCCAAATTTTGATTCTGAATATGTTTATTGACCGTCTAGACTAAAATCTGATTCAAGTTGTCCTATTATATATATGTTGACCATTGTAGTCTTAACAAATGTCTTAAGTTAGTTACTTTTCTTAGCATGATCATAGGGTCTTTGTGGATTTATAGTCTCTCAACTCCGCACAACCTAAGATTAGGCGAAAATGGACATCAAATTAGGTAACTTTGGTGGTTTGTGTTGCTTGCCTTCTTTTCACATCCTTCACACAAAAGGAAGAGAGAGAAAACAAAGAGAAACAAAGAAAAAAAAAAAAACACAAAGAGAGAAAGAGAAAGAGCTTCCTATCATTTTGCATGCAAAAATTATGTTGATTCAATTTAGCTTATGTTTTTCATCTGGGATTTACATGAAATAGAAATTCTTCAGTCTACATTGGTTTCCAAGGAAGGAAATACTGAAATTGAAACCAATGTGGATGACTTTATCCACATTGTACAAAATAAAAGTTAAACAAGCATATAATGTGAACTAGATAGAAGCATATATATACTTGTGGCATCATGAAGGCTTGGGAGGCAACTGTACGTAAAACACAATCCGTGGCAAAGAAACGAGCTAATACCATATTTGGGACATATGCAACAACCCCAAATGTTGAAGAAGAAGACACTGATGACTATGAGGATGAAAAACGTCCAAGCGGAGAGGTGTATCATGTAGATAGATTTCTTTCCAATGGCGATTATTACACGGGGTATTGGGCAGACAATTTTCCTCATGGAACTGGAAAATATTGGTGGACAGATGGATGTATGTATGTAGGAGAATGGTTCAGGGGGAAGACTATGGGAAAAGGTACATTTAGTTGGCCTTCTGGGGCTATGTATGAAGGCAATTTCAAGAGTGGTTTCATGGATGGAGAAGGCATGTATTTGAGTTCTAATGGCGATACATATAAGGGTTCTTGGATGATGAATTTTAAGCATGGCCACGGGATAAAAGAATATGCCAATGGAGACTGTTATGATGGAGAATGGTGTCGCGGGTTGCAAGAAGGCCAGGGGAAATATCAATGGAAGAATGGGAATTATTATGTTGGCGAATGGAAAAACGGAACCATTTGCGGTAAAGGAAAATTTTGTTGGACAAATGGGAATGCGTATGAAGGTAATTGGGAAGATGGATTGCCTAAGGGAAATGGAACATTGAAATGGCCTGATGGGAGTCTTTATGTGGGTAATTGGAGTAAGGATCCAAAGGATCAGAATGGGACTTATTATCCAGCAGGGTCAACATTGTTAGATGGAAATCTTGAGTGGGATCCTCAAGATGTGTATAATATTGATTTGAAGGATTGTAAGGTGTACCCAACTGAAAAGGTTTCAATTTTGCCATCTAATAAGAAGCTAGCTATATGGAGATCTTCCAAGACAGTTGATTCCAGTGTTAGGCCCAGAAGGATGTCAGTTGATGGGAGACTAGACGCCGGTGTAGATGGGGATTTTGCTAGAAGTCCTACACCTGATGCTTCTAGACATTCAACAGGTTCTGCTGGTAATTCTGATAGAAATGGAATAGATGATAGCTTAGCAGGTCTACAGCTTGAAGATATCAGTACACGAGGGAGCCCAATGAGAATACCGAAGGTGGTAAAGAAACAAGGAGAGACCATCTCCAAAGGGCACAGGAATTATGAGTTAATGCTCAATTTGCAGTTAGGAATCAGGTATCTCCCTTCAGAATTTATCTATACTTATTAATTATTTTATCATTCTACTCAGTTTTGGATTTGAACGGCCTATCTTCCTTCTAAAATTGATGATCATTCGATACACATATTAATGTGCTAGCTTGGTATAGTTTAGGAAATAAAAACTCGATTTCAACTACAATATAGCAAGAATTGATATTAAAAATTGAACAAAGATCTAATGGGCAACACTAAGTAATCAAAATGTTCACTAAAACATGAATCGATATTATTTGAGATCTCGATAGAAAATAGTAATATTAAAATAAGTGGAACAACATAGGCACAGAGCAATGTTGTTGTAGAAATCATGTTGTCAATAAATCATTCATTATACTTGAGCGTAACATAAAATAAAATTGATTTTTGTAGCACAATGTGTTGAAAAATGTTTGAGAGGATATTGAATTGTTTCATTACTTCTTGGTGGAGGGGGCTTAACATTTTATTAAATTGCTTGCTTTTGGTTTTCACTCAAATTTTGAATCTTCAAATTTTGAGAAAATAGAACAATATTATCTTTTTTTTTCCCTACAAATCCTAAATCTCATTAGTGCATCTTCTTTCATTGTCTATCCTTGAATCATTAATAGCTTAGTTTTTATTAATTATGTTAAATGGCGACATAGGCATTCTGTAGGAAGACCTGGTCCACCTCCATCACTTGATCTAAAACCCTCGGCTTTTGATCCTAAAGAGAAGTATTGGACAAGATTTCCACCAGAAGGATCCAAGAACACTCCACCACACCAGTCCTGTGAGTTCAGATGGAAGGATTATTGCCCAAAAGTATTTCGGTGAGTCATGCTATTATTTCTTCATGGTTTCTAGAAATAATCCTTAATTTTTGAGATGTTAGGACTTTGTTATGCATTTAACTGTATCAGTATTGTTGATCTTTACATAATTTGTATTAGGTCTCTAAGGATGTTATTCAAGGTGGATCCAGCTGATTACATGTTATCCATTTGTGGTAATGATGCCCTCCGTGAGCTTTGTTCACCTGGAAAAAGTGGAAGCTTCTTTTACTTGACGAACGATGATCGTTACATGATAAAGACAATGAAGAAAGCAGAAGTGAAGGTATAGTTGTTTCTAACATATATGGACTAAAATTAGCAGTGGTTTCACCAAAAATTGATCTCAGTTTTGATATCATTTTAGGTGCTTTTGAGGATGTTGAACGCATATTATAACCACGTTCGATCATTTGAGAATACTTTAGTGACCAAATACTTTGGTTTACATTGCGTGAAGTTAAATGGACCTGCTCAAAAGAAGGTACAAAAAAAGTAACTAAATTTTATACGCACTTAGTATCTCGCACGTCCTTAATGTGATGAATGTTGTAGGTACGTTTCATCATCATGGGAAATCTCTTCTGTACAGACTACACGATTCACAAACGATATGACTTGAAGGGATCTACTTTTGGACGCATTACGGATAAGCCAGAATCAGAGATTGATGCAAATACTACTCTTAAAGACTTAGATCTTAACTTCATATTCCGACTGCAGAAGAACTGGTACCAAGAGTTTCGAAGGTAAGTAAAACCATGTCTAGCTTGTATTATTATATCTATTTCTATTACTTAAGTAGGCTATCCAAATTCAAAGTAAGATATAAGAGTTATGTCCATGCTAGCATCTAGAAAATTTTAAAATTTTATAGTAAAGAGAGATTATTGATTTCTGTACTCACTTTTGGTTTATCATTTTGCCAAAGAATTGAAAGGAAAACTTCTCTCTTTTGCAGACAAGTTGATAGGGATTGTGAGTTTCTTGAACAGGAGAGGATAATGGATTATAGCCTTCTGGTTGGTCTTCACTTTAGAGAAGCAAAAAATAGCTGCAATCACACTCCTGGTTGTGTAACACCTACTGGTAATTATCAACCTTAGCTTAATGCTATTATTTAGTCATCAGTCTTTCCTCTCATACACCATTAGGTAAATAGAGAAAACACATGTACTTCCTCCTATGGCTGGAATTGACTATGCTACCAATAATTTAAGCATTTATGAGTTTCTGTTAGTTATTCTTGCCTTCTTAAGCCCTTATCATCAAGAGTTGAAGGATCTATCACTAATAAAATAACTAAATGTTCGTTTGTCTTATCTTCGAGCAGAAAATGGAGGAGCAGATGAATTAGTTTCCTGTATTTCTAGAGTAGACATGGATCAACTTCTTCTAGACCCTGCAGGGTAAGTCAATCCCTTCAACCAAATCATTACCCAATTCTCATTTTTCATCTATAATCCCCCACAAAAGTGTTGGCATACCTTCAGGACATACCACGTTTACGATCTCTTATAGATATTTTATTTCCCACACGTGGGATAATATCAGATTGGGAGTGACTATGCCTGCAAAGGTTGAAAGGACTGAGAGGAAGAATGAAGGTGAAATACAGCTAGTAGGAGAGCCAACTGGAGAATACTATGATGTAATAATGTTTTTTGGAATCATAGACATACTTCAGGATTATGACATTACCAAGAAGCTTGAGCATGCATACAAGTCCATCCAATATGATCCAAACTCAATATCAGCTGTTGATCCAAAACAATACTCAAGGCGTTTTCGAGATTACATACTCAAAGTTTTTGCAGAAGATATTTGACGTTTTACCTGCCAGTCTTCAATTTCACATTTATGCTTATAGCAAATCCTTAAGGCTGCAAGATGGAGTTTCGCACACACTTTAAGAAGAAATGCCCACCAACAGATATGCAATGTTTTGAATGCATATTTCTTGCATGATTGATTGTATCATTATGGCTGAGGATTGGGGAAAATTTTGGTGCTCTTATGTTCACTTTTTCAAGTGTGTATACAAAAATCCCTTTCTCCTGTATTGTTTCATTCTTTACACACATATACACATACAGAGTTATCTATGCATTAATGCCAATTTGTAGACTTATAGAAAAACGTGTATGAGATCTTGCCACAGAAACTGTTTTCAGGATTCATCAATTTTGTACATGAGTCTTTGGTTTTTCAGGTCAAAGATGTCTCTTCGCACTTGAATTGATATGTAGTCGTTGTGGAGTTAATCAAGTAAAAAAAGTACTAATGATGCTAATGATTTTGACATTACAACTAGTTATAATTAATTGCACCCTTCCTAGCAAAAAAATGTCATTCTTCTTTCCCTTCCCAAATCAATAAAGAACTGTAGCATTTATTATGATTTATTTTGTCCTTTGTCTGGCATAATTTTTTTTTTAAAAAGTTATATTATATAAATATTCAAATAAAAGGACATGGCATCATAAATTGATCAAAGTTGCAAAATGACGATGAGCAATGTGGGTGTCAAATTAATTAAGCTTGAATTTCAATTCTGTTCACAACAAGCAAAAGAAACCTATGAATGACCATTTTTGGGCAGCCAAGTGGTGTTTTTTAGTTTACTAGCCATGGTCGAAATGGATTATTTATCAAAATGACTTAACCCAAAGTGATCACAGATTAATCAACTTCTATTTTATGCTCTAATTCTCTTTGCCCTATTAATGTACTGAGCAAATGATTTGTTGCATAGGCAACAATTGTTGTAATGAAATAGCACAAAGTCATTAACAAGTTCTAATCAAGAAAAAAATAGGTACACAATGTTTACTGGTATGCATGATAGGATTTCTGACCATTCCTAAAATCGCTCATCTTTTGTGCCAGTTCGCCGAACCATTATAAGTCCATCAACATTAAAAAAAAAAAAATAGTGAGAAATACATATTGTAGCATTTCTTTGGCACAAAAACAAAAGTTGAATAAACAAAGTATTAAATATGAATATTTGAAGGTTTTGTATTGTCACGTCCCGTGCTCAGGACATAACACCGTCGTGACTAGGTTAAACTAAGTCATAATGCTCAAAAGGTCAAGCATCTAACATGCACATCCCAACTATTACATAATAAAGCTATAACTACAAAAAAAAAAAAAAAAGATTTTTAGTGACAACGAACTTCGTTAGGAAAAGTTCGGAATTTCATTAGGAAAAGTTTTCGTGACGGTCTCTTGTCAAGAAAGAGTGGTCACCTATGCGCCGTCGACAAAAGGTTTTCCTGACAACTTTCGAAAGTATCGTTAGCAAAAGTCTTTTTTTTTTTTTTGTGACGCATCGTTAGAAAAAGTGATACTGATGAACTAGTCGTCAGCAAAAGCCTGCATATTTTTGACATAATTATTGGAACTGTCGTTAGCAAAAGTGTTTTTCAGTGACGCATCGTCAAGAAAAGTAATAGTGACGAATTCATCGTCGAGAAAAGTCCTTATAATACTCGTCATTAAAAGTGTTTTTTCGTGACGCACCGCCAATTAAACTAATAGTGACAAATTCTTCGTCAAAAAAAGACCTCATATTCTTGATAAAATTTTGTCAAAAAAGATCCTGAACTGTGTCAGTAAAGTTTTAGCCGTCAAGAAAGGTAATACATTGTAAACTTTTTCAAAAGTCTAACGACAAAACAAAGTTACTTTTCCTAACGACGGTCGTATCACTATAACAAATTAATTTATAATTTAACCATTTGGCAATTTTCAGTCTAACATGATACCATATAATCTATCCAAACATTCGATTCAAACAAAATATAAAATTGCACGAGCAAAATAATTACAAATTACCATCAATAGATAACCATAACACATTAAGACACATAATCTAACCTTGTCAGTTGTCAAACATTTACATATCACCAAATTTCACAATTTCCAATATAAACATTGGTATCCCTAGATAATAACTACCATCTGCATAACAACTACCAAATGCATAACATATGCTAAAATCAAAAGATGGATTTCAATTTCATGGTGAACAATGTCCAAAGTACAAGAGATAGATGATATCAAATAAAGAAGTTCTTCAATATGAGCCAAAAGCACTTTTTCCTGCATACATTGTCATTGCAACAAAACCCTTTCTTGGATCCTTGAGAATCTTGGAAAACAACCATAGTAAAGCTGCAGACAAAAAAAAAACCAATCAATTACAATACCTTATATTTAGCACAACTTGTATGTTTTCATGGTATACATCAGTTCACTAGATAAAAGCATAGATAATATCTATATCAATCCAATATTCAATTTATCCCTCAAACTTGAACAGAATTAGACCATAATCAAGTATGCTACAATTTTTGCAGCAAATATGCTGTAGTTTTGCAGCAAGATGTTGTAATTTTTGCTGCAAATATGTTGCATTTTTTCCTCCAATTACTACAGCATATATGCTGCAGTTTTTGCTGCAATTTCTACAACATATATGTTGCAATTTCTACAGCAAATATGTTGCAGTTTTTGCAACAAGATGCTGCAATTTCTGCAGCAAATATGTTGCAGTTTTTGCTAGAATTTGCTGTAGTTTCTACAGCAAGATGTTGCAATTTCTACAGCAAATATGCTACAATTTTTGCTATAGTTTGTTGTATTTTCTGTAGCATATATGCTACAGTTTCTGCAGCAAGATATTGCAATTTCTGCAGCAAATATACTGTAATTTTTGCTACAGTTTTTGCTGTAATTTCTGTAGTAAGTATGTTGCAGTTTCTCCAACAAGATGTTGCAGTTTCAACTACAGAAACAATGCATCTAGTGACATATGAGCAAGAAATAGATAAAGTGACATATTTCAAAGCGAAAGTTTTTGAGGTATGTTGCACGAAATCTAGGAATTTACTATACTTAGCAGGAGATGTCTTTGCATAAAAAATACTACTTTTAGTTGGCAAGAAAAAGGCTACTTTTAGTTAGCATGTTGTAGAAAAATGCTACTTTCAGTTAACATGAGATGTCTTTGCTCTCTATCAGCTTTGTTCCTATATGAAATCATGCAAGTTTTTGGGGTTGCTTTCTAGTTTCAACAATGAATCAAAGATATGGCAATAATAAGAATAGCAAGTTTTCAAACTTGTCAAGATATTTCCACCCTTTCACCCCCTGCCTTGCTAGTAATTAGTAATGACAAAGTCACCAACTCCAATAAATCTTGTTATCAATTCTCATCCACTTCGCAGAATATAAAAATGCTAGCATAACACAAACTTTAGAAGTCTGGATAAATTTGTGTCCTCTAAGGTTTACATTTGTCAATTCGTCCAACAAGGATTGAAACTTACCATTACTAGGAAGACCCTCCATATTGCTTCTGTTTCCAAATGAGAAATTCTAGTAGCATTTCTTGTGATCAAATATATAGCACTAGGCACAGATATTGTACATTAAATTATAAAAAAGACATCACAAACATTAAACATGCTAGAACAAGACATCTAAAACTTCTAACAATTAAGTATACTGACCATTCATCAAACTTAAGTTGACCAAAATTCATGAAAGGAAGTATAAAATGATTTCTAAGCATAACTCTCATAGGATTGTGATCAAATATACTGCACTGTTTTTAGAGATTATTACAAATCCTCAGCAAGTACGAAACAATGGAAAAGTTTTGTAATTCTCCATATACTTCTCTAGTATTCTTTAGTAGTACATTAGCACCACTTCTAGTAATTTAAAACATGATAATTAAGGTAACTATGAAAAATAAATTGAAAAACAAGAGGATAGAAGAAGCAAACAAAATAAATGATGAAATATCATTCAACCATAATAGTTTCAAAAACATTGACAAAACGTCCAAGGCAAGATCTCTTAATATATTTGGAGCCTTTGTAATAAGATGCACCACCATAATTGATCACATAATTTAAAAAGTTATCTCTCAAGTAAAATAGTAATATATGTTATTGTCTCAATGAGTGTACATGTGTCAATTTTCTATAGAAACCTAAACCAATTTCACAATCTTAACTTACTCTCATATTGAGCAATTAGAAAGAAAGCAGACTTAGTTTTGTCTCAGCCAAACTTAGCCAAACTTTTGGTATCAATGATATAAAACATATGCCCAGGGAATCCCAGTATAACCAAAAAAGGAACTCAATCCCACAAAATTGATTCTACTGATTATAGTACTACAACATATTAAAAAAAGTGCTTACTTTAACTCTTCAAACCTTTTTAGAAAATCCTAACAAGAAATGCCACCATCACATAATTTTTTGCTGAAACTGGAACCTCTAGTAGAAATAACACTTGCCACAGGAGATTCAGCATCAACGACTCTACTGTAGATTCAAGCATATGCGTGAAGAACAATAGGAAGACGAAAAGGAAAACACAAATATAAAATTGACATATCACCTGTACAATGATATTTTTTATCACCACGAACAATGAGATGCTGGAAAAAGACATGGACTACATTAATTTATGCAAGAATTAAAAAAATCTATAGAACTATTTAAATCTTAACAACACAAAAAACCTTGTAGCATTATTTTGAAAGATTAAGTTCTCAAACTATATTTGCATATGTCATCATTACTAATGTTATTCCTAAAAAAAAAAAAAAGAAAGCTGTTAAAATTTGTTAGACCTATCCTAGCCAAGATAGTTATTTTGCCAAATTATAACATATGATAACACCATCGGTGTAACCACTGAAAAGTGTGCTTCCGTTAGCACTCCAGTTCATATTGGTGTAGTATATAACCTCATTTTTAGTAACAAATTTGGGGAAAATTAAAAATTGAACAAGAAGAAGAGAGCTTGAAGCAAGATAGTCTATTGCAAAGAGAAGCGTTCACAGAATTCAAATCCCAATTCATGTGAGAGTTGCTGGTTCTCTCTTGAGCTTTAATGTGCAAAAAACATACTTCCAATACACTTCTCACATACCAATTATATTT
Source organism: Mitragyna speciosa (assembly GCA_024721245.1). Lineage (NCBI taxonomy): Eukaryota > Viridiplantae > Streptophyta > Magnoliopsida > Gentianales > Rubiaceae > Mitragyna > Mitragyna speciosa. Next base: position 5,308,402 of record CM045556.1, on the reverse strand, counting down.
GACTTAAAACTTGACAAATATAGCATCAAAGAACTTGAGATTAACCAAAAATTTTAAGACACACAAGTTTTCCTATTAAGGGATCAGACTAGGAAATGTTCATCTTGCATCCTGCTCCAACATTCAACTTAAACATTGGCTAAACCTCCGAACAATACACAATCCATCACATGCAAATCCAAATTGCAACTTTACTATCAGCCTAAAATTTGTATAACACCAGTCTATCCATCAAAAAGGTAAAATGGAAAAACTAACATAAAGGAGAAATAAAAGAGAGATCCTTTTTACTCTACAACAACTCATCTTGCCCATTTGGGAATGAGTAATTCAAATCAAAAGCTCCAAATTTAAGCTTTATTAAAAAGTACTATTGAGCCAAAACAACTAATAGAAAAAGTGTTTTGCTTTTTATAATAAATTTTCAAGTAAAAATACTTTTGAATAATAAAAAGCATCCAAATGCCTAGAATCTAAGGTCAGCTACAAAGAATAGCTTTTCTCTATTGTGCTCAATCTAGGCAGCAACCCCATCCGTTAGATGTATACTTAAACCTTCACAAAAATCAATCTTGCAAGATTGCCAACAAATCTTTTCTCAAACCATATAAAAACATCAAAAAAACATACAAAAGTAGTATCAATAAACTTACTACATGAAACACAAAAATATATCATTAGATTCCTAAATGAATTCAAACAAGCAAAATCGAACTTTAGATTAGATGACTTCCAAAACCAAAACCGCTCCGTTATTAGGCCAAAATATTTTCCCCTTCAAGTCACCATTCTTCCAACAACCCAACCCAACCCAACCCCCCTCCCCCAAAACCAAATGAAAAAACCACCCCCAAAAAAGGAAAGAGATTTAGACAAACCCATCAAAAAAATCAACCAAACAAAACAATGAATCCACAATACAAGTTACGAAATTCAACTAATAAAAAGAAAAAGAAATCGGCCCTTTTCTTAAAAATCAAGAAAGATACTGTTTGAATGGAAAAAATCCAATCTTTTTCTTATTTACCTAAAGCAGATACCAAATATTTTAGTCCCCAAAAGAAGAAGAATTGTTCTTCACCAAATCTCATGTGTAAATAGTGCATCAAAGTGTGTACGGGAGGAGAGAGCTTGGGAGAGGCGTGCCTTCTGGTGAATAGGGTTAGCAAAAAATTAAAAAAAAAAAAAGAAGAGAACTGGCCCTTTTTTACAGCAATTGGGTGGGAAAGATGTCAAAATTAGCGCCTGATATTGAAGGAAATAGGGAGTATGCCAGCAAGAGAGAGTGAGTGAAAGAGAGAGAGAGTATCGGTACCTTGCAGCTTCCAATTTTTGTCAATTACCTCCAAGTCTCTTGCAATCTTCTAGCAAGGGCTTAGAGATGGAGGAAGAGAAGTTGAGATAGAAAGAATGGGAGAGGATGATGCTGCGATGTTGTGGGGAGTAGGCTTGAGGAAGGAGATAGCAGAAGGGGAGAGAGATAGAGAGAGAGGGAAAAATGATGCTTTTTTTGTTTCCTGTGGTCCAAAAGTTGGGAAAAAAACTGGTGGGAAAAAAATGGAAGGAGTGTGAAAACTTTTCCTGACGAATAGGCATATTGAGGAACATAAGCTCATTTGGAAGAGTGTTGGCGTGACAGATCGTCATAAAAAACTTAATTTTCTTGACGAATAAGTGCACTGTCACGAAAAATTTGTCACGAAAGAAATACTTTTTTGTAGTGTAACAATATCCCAAATTTCATAAGTATCAATAGTCACAAGTATCGCAAGTACAATGTCATCCCATCAAATCTTTACATACACAATTTCAAATGTCTATCACCTTCACTAAAGTTTTAACTTAACATAAGAGAGTACAAACATAGTCTAAGAACATAAATACAAATCATTGCTAAATTAATACCATCTGATCACCTTACTAACTGCGAGTGTCAGCACACCCTCTAGCCACACAATTATCAAGCATTGCATATCAACAATGAAGGGGTGAGTGGCAAAATCGCTCAGTAAGTGGCAAAAGCATCACCTTGTGGCTTGAAGGTGTCATACATATAGCTACGTTCAAAACACATAGTTAATAATTCATAAAAGTACGAAGAAGTTAAACAATGCACAATTAATCACGAATCCAATATAAAGGATCAAAATCGGACAATGCACTCAAACAAAGCATCATTGCATTCAAACAAAGGCTCAATTCATTCAAACAAAGTCCTAAATATCTAGTCATTCACTGTAATCCGGTTGCCCGGTCATACTAACTTTTACCCGGTCAGTTCGGTCAGACTAACTTTAACTCAGTCATACTGACTATCACCCGGCCAGTTCGGTCCTACTGACTATCACCCAGTTAGTTCGGTCCTACTGACTATCACCCGACCAGTTCGGTCAACCATATAACATCATACATACATTCGTTTCATTATTTAAATAATTCATTTAATAATTCGTTATTCGATAATTCATTAGTGTCACATATATTATCAAGTTCTCGTAAAATAGGAACATAATCACAATCAAGCCATTTACTTTAGCAAATAGGATTTCAAAGCAATTATACTTAGCAATAACTAATTTTCAAAATCCAAGGGATGCAAGTCCCACTTACCTCGATTCAAGCTAACTCAGTACTCCGCAAAGGGTTGATCATTTTCTTTGCTTAAAACATACAATAAACATCCAATTATACACTAGTACTAACAAGAAACAATAGTTAGAGCTTAACTCAAGACTTTGCGCGTAAAACGAGACGAAAGCCAACACAAGAAAGCGATCCGCGGGTAGACTAGGATGATCCCCGCTCGCGGATCACTAGGAGGCACCCGCAGCTCCCAAAAGGTTGAGCTGCGGGTAGGCAGTGCACAAGCCACAGTCGCAGCTTGCCTGGCCTGACCCGCTGCTTGCTCCCATGAGCTTGGCCGTGTCGCGGCCACGGACAGATGCTTGGTCACTCCAACCGCGGTTCCAACCGCAGGCGTGGCTAGAGTCACGGTTGGCACCCAGAAAGAATCTGCAACACGATTTTTCCACACCCAACTCTCTCCAACTTCAACCAACATCATCAAATCACCAAATCAACTCCAAAATGGTTTCATATGCCAAGAAAACAATACATAAACATAGTACACTTCATAAATCACAAAACTCAACTGCAATTCACACATAATCTCTCATAGTCCTTCACCCAAAATCCATCATAGCAAAGCAACCAAACAACACACACATACACACACACAAACACACTGATAGCACTAAGCACCAAGCCATTAAAGCATAGACAACCTCAAACTCTCTAATCTACCATCTAATCTACCAATCCTTACATAAACCAAAACAAAGAAAGCAAAATTAGGCTTTGAGGGAAAAATACCTTGGATGGGGACTTTAAGACTTCTTTCACTTGTATCCCCTAGAAAGTGGAGCTCTCCACTTCTTCCTTCAAGAGAGAATTGGGAGAGAGAGAGAGAGAGAGAGAGAGAGAGAGAGAGAGAGAGAGAGAGAGAGAGAGAAAGCCAATAGAGATGTGTCTTTCAAGAGGGAAGAAAGAAAAATGAAAGAAGAGAAAAGAGGAACCCTAGTCTTTGGGGTTAAAGAAAACAATTATAAAATTTACACTCAAGTCCCTCATAAATTTTCACTTTACATATTCACCCCAAATCATCCCAAATTACCGAAATACCCCTAAAGGTCCTTGGTATTACATGTATGAAGCAAGAGCCTATTCAATCTATTCATGAATTTATTGCATAGATTAGCGTTGTTTGGGATCAATTGGTGTTCTCAGATCTTCAACAAGAGTGCCCCAAGGATGGAACAAAATATGTTACTACTCATCATGATCAACATTGATTAATGTAGTCTCTTATGACTCTTAATGATGAATTTGAGCCTATTCATCCCTCATTATTGGATTACTTTTTTAGTCTTGAATATGCAATTTTAAAAATCATCTTTGAAGAAACTTGTCTTTACTCTCTCAAGATTTTGGGTTCAATACTATTCTTGTCCCGCATGCTAGGCATTGTTCTTGTTACAAATTCTCTAGAGGTCAAATAAATTTCAATAATGCAATTATTGTCATGATCGTGGTCATCTAATTTTGAATTGTTTTATTAGAGATTGTCATTGGTATTAAAAAAAAAGAAAAATAACACTGTCAAATACTGTAACTAAATTTTTAGTTACAGACAAATGTTGACCATTCAAGAGTCATTATCAATTACAAACTCTAATCTTTATTTTATCTATAACCCGAAATACTGGTTTCTTACGTAAGTATCAAATTTTTTTTATTATTATTGCAACATAGATCCTAGGAAAAATAACTTTTGCTGGCATTTTAATTACTAGATTTTATATTTACCTTTAAATTAGGATTTAGGATTTAGGGTTCAAGATTCAGAGTGTAGGGTTTATGCTTTTAGAATTTAGGGTTTTAATTAATTATGGCTTTCTTTTTGTTAAGGAAAATTACGGTTAATTTTTTATTTATTAAAAATAATTTTAGATTTTTTTAGTAAGTTAGAATAATATGAGATTCTTTTAAAATTAAATTAAATTAGTATTAATTTAGAAAAATACTTTTTTAATAAGTTGCAATAATATATGACTCTTTTGAAATTAGGTTAGATTAGTATTAATCCAAAAGTAACATATTACGGTTGGTGTCTGTCACATTGAATCATAGCGTCTTTGACGCTGCTATTGTTCTAAAAAAAAGGGATTACATAATTTCTCATAATATTGTCCTTTGAATCCAAATAAGATATTAGGACAACCTAAGCCTTGTCCATATCGTGTGCCTCCATGATGATTTGCATATGAGACCACAACCTAGTTATTCTCATACACTACACAAGGGTTGCAAACTCCATCGAGTATTTTGTGTTTTTAAACAAGTCTATTGGGCCTGATTTTCAAGTTTAGTTCTATTGTCTCCTAGTTTGGATTTTCTCCAAGTTCCTAAAATTCAGCTTTATTTCATAGAACTATTGATCGTGGCAGTATATATTCTCCTTTCATTTTATGTGGATGACATGATTATTACTCTGGATGATACTGATGGATTCAATGACTTTAAAAAATACTTTCATCAGCATTTTGAAATGAAAGATCATGATATTTTGAACTACTTCTTAGGGCTTGAGTTATTTTCCAACTTCAACAGTTATTATCTTAGTCAAACCAAGTATGCCACAAATATTCTTGCATGAGCTAACTGAAAACAAAATTGTATCCACTCTCTAATGCTCATCTTTCTCCTTATGATGACTCTCCCCTCCATGATCCTACATTATAATGATAGTTTGGTTGGTATTTTAGTCTATGTTATCGTACTTTCAGGTAATTTTTTTTAGCAAAATTTTTCTGTTTTATTTAGATATAGAACAAGCAGCTTGTACACTTAAAATATTTACTTCATATCTACATTTGTATATTCTTACAGTACTTCCCTACTCTACTACATTTTGTTCAAAACCTGCACGTGAAAATCCCCATTCCACAGCCATTGTCCAGTTGGTTTTGGTTAACAGCAACTTCCTCCAAGCTATCACCACATTCCTTACCTCTTCCATTATCATCCTTACTAGCTTGATCTTTGATACTGTTGCAGTTTGATACTTCATTGTGTTCCTAACTCTCCATATATAGTATATTGTAGCTGCCAAAGCTAGCCTTTTTATTTTGTCAGCAATGGATGTTGTCTTCCCGCGTTCTGTCACCCATTTTAGCTCCACATCCCACTCATAACTCCCTCTATATACCAAACACATCCCTCGACTTTTCTAAAGGCAAATGTTGGTAGTTTCAGGTAATTAAAAGCCGAATGCAGCTCAAAGGCATGTTTTCAAATTTCAAATATTAAAGTCAGCTAAAAAAAGTTGAAAATAAAGGAAAATACCTCAAGATAACCTAGCTTTGAAACATCCAAATTATTAAACAACAATAGACCCAAAATCTGCATGTAATTATGAGAGATTTCTTAGTTCTCTCTAAGTTGATTAAGTGTATGACACAACTTTGTTGTTTTCCATCACGTCGGTGCAAGAATGGCCAACTAAACTGTCTCAATTGTATTTTTTTGGTAATTTAACTATTTCTATTTGTCTCCTATATTTATTTAGTCTCTCAGGTTAGAAGAGTTAAGCACATGAACTATGGTGCATAAGCCTGGTCTCCGAAAAAACCCAAAACAAAAACACAGACACACACACACAAACACACAAAATTAATCGATATCCTAGATTATTTGACAAAGATTGGCTGGATAACATTTCAATAATTTTTATGGGAATAACTTTAATTTAGGGTCTGTTTAGTTGGATGTAAAACATTTTCCTAAGGAAATTATTTTCCTAAGAAAACATTTTACATAGAAAATGTCATTTTCCTTACAATTTTATGGTGTTTGGATGATAGTGTGAAAATCTTTTGAAAGATAATTTTTTTGATATTTTTTTTTATTTTTTAATTGTTAATATGAGTTAACTAGACTAATAATAATTATAATAAATGCTTGACAAGCAAATAAGTTAACTAGAGACTGTTTTATTTATAATTAATTTTCAAAATAATATAATGGTAACATATACATAACTATAATCATATTATTATGGAGTCCAAAATCATGAAAAAATCAGTTGATAAGAATTAAAAACAAAAATTAGTTTGGTAATTAAAGTCATAGAAATAGATACTTAAACATTAATGTCACTCTTGAACTCTAAAGAAAATAACTTACATTCATTGAGTATGTAAATTATTTTTAGCCAAAGGAAGAAAAATTAGAAAATATTTTACACAAAAAAATATTTTCTAGTGTTTTGCACCAAAGAAAATTTTGAAAACATTTTCCAAGATATTTTCAGTCCAAACAAACAGATCCTTTGTGTTACATGAAAAGTTAAAAAAAACATCAATCTGTTGTCTTTATTAGCTAATATTTGATCTGTTGACCATATCTGATTATCAAAGACGGCAAACGATCAACAATTACCTTTTCTACTAAATTAACAACCATCGATCCTGATGCTTGTCATGTTTATAGAAGTTGCCGGCATACCAAGTCATTTCAATCTGCATAGGATACTTGCCTCCGTAACATTATAATTGATCCGGTCTTAGAAAGCAACAAAATTTGTTTCACATGAGCAGAGACTTCATTGCAAAGCCAGCCTGTTTGTTTGATCGATCACCAAGTTCAATTCAACTTTATAGCTAGAATAACCTCTATAAATAGGCAGCTCAATTTTATTTGCTTCAGCATCAAATTAAGATTTTCTAAGAATTTCACCATCTATTAATACACCCTATTAAGCCTTCAGGACTAGTTTCAAGTCTTCCCACTTCTCAATGGCAAAAAACAGTATTTTATTGGCTTTGATAGCTCTCAGTTTCTCCTACGTCGCTTTGGCATCTGATCCAAAAGCATTGCAGGATTTCTGCGTAGCAAAAGCCACAACTACAGGTAAAGCATTAATTGCGTCCATCAATAACAAAATTATACATCAATTTCTCTGATTCCTGGTAATGATCAAGTTCCCTATCTCTCAAACTTGACGAATCTAGCTAGTTTACGCATTATACATGCACCAAAATCAAATTATTTGTGTTGTGCTACCTCCAACTTCAAGAGGTTACAAGGAGGAAATGATTTATGCTTCGCTCAATTTATGCTAGCTCAAAGTTTTTATGTCTCAGTTGGCATTTCATTTACACTTCATTTCTTGTATGTTATACTATAGTGAAACTGAATGGCCTGGCATGCAAGGATCCTGCCCGTGTTCACGCGAATGATTTCTTCTTCAGCGGATTGCACATTGCTGGCAACACCACAAATGCTTTTGGCTTCAAGGCTACCCCTGTGTCCGCAGCTCAAATACCAGGGCTTAACACTCTCGGCATCTCATTGGTGCGCCTTGATTATGCACAAGGGGGAATCAACGCCCCACACACTCACCCTAGAGCTTCTGAAATCCTCACAGTTCTTGAAGGTACTGTCGAAGTTGCCTTCGTAACTTCAGCTCCTGATAACAAGCTTTTCATCAAGGTCCTTCAAAAGGGTGATGCCTTTGTATTTCCAATTGGACTTGTCCACTACCAACGTAATATTGGTTACGGAAATGCTGTAGCTATTGCTGCTTTAAGCAGTCAAAACCCTGGTGTCATCACCATTGCAAGTGCTGTTTTTGGTTCAAAACCGGACATCAGCAGAGATGTGTTGGCCAAGGCATTTCAAGTTGATAAGAGCATCGTGGATAAAATTGGATCGAAGTTCTAGAATTCCAACTAGAAATATTGGAAGTTAACAAACTTCCTTTTAGAAAATGTTATTGGCACTCCCAATTTCTTTTATCCGTCAATTTGTGTTTGTCTTTCTCGCCAAATAAATCCGTCGTAAGATTGTAGTGCTGATAATTTTGGATTCTTTGCATCTTTATTATCTGTAACTCGTTTATTAATATGATTACAACCTTTCTTGATTCAGAAATCAATACGTTTAAGAGTTCAGTTCAATGTACTCCCTCAATTAGTTAATGAAATAAACTGTTTGCAGGTTCACACAATTTTGTCTGGTTAATCGATCAAACAGGAAAAAGCCATACTTGTTTCACGAAACTCTGGATGGGTCAAGCTAAAAAACATAAAAAGATCAAAGACAACACAGTCTGACAAAAATGCTAAATAAGTAAAGTCTTGAAGGATTCTTGAAACATAAAGAAATATGTGATATGACATGGTAGAAACTATCGACCATCCTATGCATAAAAATTTACCCTTTGCATATATAGTTGTGCTTAATATACTTTTTTGACATTTCTGAGAACCGATATTCAAACAATCCAATCCCATAAGCATCTAAAGGCCTTTCTTCTCACCGGCAGCAAGGCAGGATTTTGATGTTCACCATTTGATTTTTCTCGATTTAATTGTCCACTTGCTTATGTTAAAAACAATGAATTGCAATAAGTTTAGATTTATCTTGATTAGTGGATTATTAAACTGTTGTATTAAAAAAATCAATTCATCAAAAAATATTTTACCATTATTATACAGAAAATTTGGACGGCAGAGAAATGAAACTCTGAAAATTAATGTTAAAATGCTTAATCAAATAATAAAATGTGATTAATTCAATTTAAATTTTTGCATGCTACTTATAGCAACTGATAAAAATATATCATGAATTGTTTTGTTCTGTTTAAAAGTAATTTCAAAGCGGATTCAAAATTCATACAACATACAATATTGAGAGCTTTTACCAAATGCAACGGCACATTATTATATTTATCCTCGTCAGAATACCATATAATATACCATACATCATATCCTCAACACTTTGTTGATTCTTCTCTTTTTCTGATAGATTGATGATAACAAATATTGTTAGACATTAAGATATAGATTGCTTTACATTTTTCCTTTAATTCGTATATTTAATTAATTTATTTTTTTGGGGAAATGGTGACAAATTGTTACAGCTCTCTGCGGGGTTGACTGAGTATAATACAATTTCAACTTCAGCCGTCCCCACGGATTTGAACTTTTTTTTTTTAATTCTCGAGCCTCCATCCTAAAATTTCTACTGCGAGATATGAGTTCATTCACCAAAGATTTACATTGTTTCTGTTTATCTTTTATTTCTTCATGGTCCATTTATTTGTATGTCATCTGAATATACCATAACATTTAGGGCTAATCTAAAAAATTCTCCCTAACGTTTGGTCAAACTTGCACTTTACCCCCTAACTTTTAATTCCTCTCACTTTACCCCAATTTCAATTCAACTCATCAACTTAATATTTAAAATATCGTGAATTGATAAAAATGCCACCTCTTAAACAATTTTTTTTTTCAAATTATCAATACTTTCCATCAATAACTATAAAATGAATATATATATATATATATATATATATATATATATTCAAATTCATTCCTTTTACTTCTGAACTCTTAAACAACACAGTTTTTTTCTTTAAGTTTTTTTTTCCTTTTTTCTCCAAAATTCCTAAAACTAGCCATAAAAGTTAAGATCCTTACTCTAAAAAATATCAAGACCTTTTCACTAGACAATATCAAGAAAAAATCTATTTTTTTTTTACTTTACTCCTTTTATTTTTTGGGGACAAGTTCTTAAATACTTGGACCTTCAAAATTCTTATAGTATTTATTAGACACAAGTTTTTGGCAAGCTTTTAGTGTATGATAAGAATTTAAGGCCTATCAAATAAATTCAGGGACAATAAGTTTTAAAAATTTTTAGACAATTTCTTTCGTTTTCAACTATAAAGTTGCACAGATAAAGGTAGAAAAGAATTTGTAATTCAAAAAATTATTTAGAAGGTGACACTTTTGTCAATTCACAATATTTTAAACATTAAATGGATGATGTGGACTAAAATGGAGATAAAATAAAAAAAATTAAAGGTTAGGGGGTAAACTGCAACTTTGATCAAACGTTAGGGAGAGTTTTTGAAATTAACCCTAACATTTATGATGACGAGTACCATACTCAAAAATAAACCCAATTTGGAAATATTTTACCGCCGAATTAGTTTGGAAAAATATTTGGATGGGGTAGCAAACTATACCAAAAACAAAAAAAAGGGAGAACAAAAATATAATTTAAACTTCCTGTAAATAAGAAATGTATACAGTTGCATACTACTTACATGGAAGACATAGTTCAGTGATAAGGAGTTATTTGGCTTGGCAAAAATTTAGCAGGGTGAGTTTTATTTAGAAAGTGATAAGTTATCAAATAATCGCCAATCCTTTAAGAAACTTACACAATGTCACCTAAATTTCAGTCATTAAAGCATTTTTCTTGAAATTCTCAGCAAAACAGATTAACTAACAGGGATGGAGGCTTCTCAGCGAGGAAGTCTTCAAGTGGCATTCTCTAAATAATTACGCAAGTGGTAAGTAAAATGCTTTTAGCTTAAAAGTATTAGTACTTTTATCAAGGTTTGACGTTTGTCATTGATATTTGATTTATGCTATGATTTATTTCCATATTAAAATTTTTGGATCCATGTATATCATCTAATCTTTAGGTATTATCGAACCGTAGCTAAACTCAACAAGTCTTCCATTATATTTTTAAGGTTGAAGATTTGGAGACTTTTGCTTTCCGGCTTAAACTGCTATCTGGCCTGTCCCAATTTATATGAACCTTCTGAAGACCTTGTAAAACTAGATCTTATTTGCTAAAACCCATCTCCTATGTGGACAATGACCATGCCCATTTGAGGGAGTAGGTCCCAGACAATCTAGTTTTGATCATGTTAAACTGTTATGGTCTTGATTTGCCAACAATTTATTTTAAAACAAGAAAAATTGTGATGACATTCTCATGCGGTGTATAAGGCCCATAGAAGAGTATTGAATATGTACACTGTTTACGAAGGCATAAAATGGTAAGTTGGCAGTATAGCCATGCATAAGTTTATGTATATTGGAATGAACAAATTACTATATATTAGAATGTACAAATTCTATTGGCAATTGTTTCCGTTCCTCTCTATCTCTTTAATTTTGGTTTTTATTGAGTTCAAACCGACCATAAGTATTCTAAAATAACGATACGTAACTCTTTAACCAAATGAAGTATTAGACTGATCTGTTTTGTCATATGTACTTTATTATTTTTTTTTCAATATCGAAAGTATTTATAGGGTGTATTCTAAATTAGTTATATTGTAATACCAAGGTCTCTTTAGGGACAATATCATAATTATGACTATTTGGGTAAATAGATGAATTGTAATTCTTGGAGGCTTTATTTGCAATTTTGAAAACTTGTTTTCTTTATTGAAAGACTAGGGTTGTTCTCTCTCTCTTCTTTCATTTTCTTCCTCTTCTCCTTTCCAAAGTTCTTCCCCTTCTCTCTCTAAAATTCTCCTCCTACTCTTGCTTGAAGGAGGTAGTGAAGGAGCAAATACTCAAAGAAAGATAAATAGAAGTCTTGAAGCTTTTAACCAAGGTAATCTTCCTCCAAAGCCCCAACTTTGTTTCCTTTGATTTGGCTTATGTTAGAACTTGGTAGATTAATGGTTGAATGGAGAGTTTTAGGTTGTATATGCTTTATTAGTTTTGAGTTGGGTATTGTTGTAGTGTGTGGGTTGATAATTGCTTATTTATGATGTTTATAGGGTGTAATGTGTTTAGTGGGTGATTAAAGGAAGTTTTGGACTTGTTTATGCTTCTATGGGTATAATGATGGTTGCTTTGGGAATTTTTAGAGTCTTATGCTTATTGAGTATGTGCTTAGTGTTATTAGTGTGTGGGTGTGTGAGTTGTTTGGTTGTTTTGCTATGATGGATTTTTGGGTGAAGAACTTTGAGAGATTATGTGTGATTTGTGGTTGGGTTTTGTGATTTATGAAGTGTACTATGTTTATGTGTTGTTTTCTTGGCATATGAAATTATTTTGGAGTTGATTTGGTGACTGGATGATGCTGGTTGAAGTTGGAGAGAGTTGGGTGTGGGAAAATTGTGTTGCAGGTTCATTGTGGGTGCTTTCTAGTGCCAACCGCAACTCTAGCTGCGCCCGAGGTTGGAACCACGGCTGGAACCAAACATTTGTGCCGCGGCCAAGCTTGCTCGGGAGCGAGCCGTGGGTCAGGCCAGGTGAGTCGCGGCTGAGGTTTGTGCACTGCCTACCCACAACTCAACCTTTTGGGAGCTGCCGGTGCCTCCTAGTGATCTGCGGGGGTGAATCATCCTGGCCCACCCATGGATTGCTTTCTTGTGTTGGCTTTCGTCCCAGTTTTGCGCACAGAGTCTTGAGTTAAGCTCTAGCTATTGTTTCTTATGAGTACTAGTGTATAATTGGATGTTATTTGTATGTTTTAGGCGAAGAACATGATCAACCCTTCGCGGAGTATTGAGTTAGCTCAGATCGAGGTAAGTGGGACTTGCATCCCTTGGAATTTGGAAAATGGTATTGCCAAAGTACAATCATTTTGAAACTATATTTGCTATCTTAAATGGCTTGATTGTAATTATGTTCTCATTTTGTTATGATTTCATAATATAAGATATAAATAAATTATTTGAACAATAAAACGAATGTATGTATGATGTTGTATGTTTGACCGAACTAACTGGGTGATAGTCAGTAGGACCGAACTAGCTGAATGAAAGTCAGTATGACCGAACTGACCGGGTTAAAGTCAGTATGACCGAGCAACCAGGTTACAATGAATGACTGGATGTCCAGGGCTTTGTTTGAATGCAATGATGCTTTGTTTGAGTGCATCGTTTGGTTTTGATACTTGATATTTGATTTGTGATTAATTGTGCATTGTCTAGCTCCTATTGTATTTATATGAATTATTAACTATGTGTTTTGAATGTAATTATATGTATGACACCTTCAAGCCATAAGGTGATACTTTTGCTACTTACTGAGTGATTTTGTCACTCACCCCTTTCATTTTGACATACAGTGGTAGGTGAATTGTAGAGAATGGCGAATTAGCACTTGGAAGAAACAAGGTGATTAGATGTTAGTAAGCTAGTAGTAGTTTGCATTTATACTCTTAGACTATGTTTGTACTCTCTTATGTTAGGTTAAGACCTTAGTGAATATAATAGACATTTGTAATTGTGTATGTAAAGATTTGAAGGCTATGGTAGTGGATGACAATGTACTTGTACCTAATGTTATTACTTGACTTGGGATATTATTAATGGCTTTGTATGTGTAATATTGGGGGTATTTATGTTAGATGCTTTAACTTTATGAGCCTTGTGACTCATCTTAGTCTGATCACGAGGATGTTATGTCCCGAGCACAGGGTGTGACATATATGCCCAAATTTCAGAAAGCTAAGGGTCCGATCCTTGACAACCAGAATGCGAAACCGAACAGGATTCTTCATATGTAATGGTCCACACTGGATGGCTGAATGTCCTAAGTAGAAGCTTCTAAATGCATTATTTGATTATAACAATAGTTCTAGCTAAGAGGATCCGTCTTCAGAGGAAGACAAGGGTAATTAGCTAGAAAATCTATATCCACAGGATGCTATGGGAGTAACTTTCCTACATATGTAATGCACTTAAGTGCTCAACTTGAAAAGAGAATGTGGAACATCACTTGGTGATAAAATCAATATTGTTATCCTTGAACTATAGGCCAAGGTAGTTGCAAAATAGGAGGAGTGTGTTAGGTCTCCAAAATGGATAGCCAGATAATGGTGGTAACTCTTGAGAAGGATAAGATTGAATAGGTTCGAACCATGTGGAACGGTCCCATGTTTATAGGCTTAAAGATAAATGGAATGCCAAGTGATGGTTGATACATTGGCAACTATAACAACCTTGCAAGTATTTAGGTGGAAACGTCGGACATAGTACTTGAGAAGTCCACATACAACGTGGAAGCAATCAACTTTGCTGCTCGATCTATCATGAGAGTGGCCAAGAGAGTCACTATTAAAGTTGATTCATTCACGATATGGACTAGTTTTACTGCAGTAAATATAGATTACTTCAAACTAATTATTAGGTTAGAATTCTTATAAATTCACAGATTACCATGCACTTGTATGGTATCACGCTAATCATTTTAAATAGCCATTTGTGTACAATTCGCTCCACAGTTGGGAAGTCAAAAGGGGCAAACTTCTCAACTATAAAGGACAAAAATGACATGAGATGATGTATTTAGCGCATCTTCGTTGTGAAGAAGTTAATAAATTTTTTGGGCCATTTCTCCAACTGATTAAATGGCTTTTGGAAGAATTTGAATACGTAATACTAGATGAGCGACTTAAACTTCTTTCACCTTATTAGGCAATTGACCATGAGATTAAGTTGATCCCAAAAATCGAACCAATAGTTCAGGCGTCTTACAGAATGTTTCAACCTAAACTTACTAAACCTATGCAAGTAATTGACCAAGACCCTAGACTCGGGAATCATTGTCCCTAGAAGTCATTATACGAAGCACCAATATTGTTCCAGAAGAAGAATGACAGAACACTTTGTATGTGCGTGGATTATTAGGTACTCTAAAATATCATTCATGGTTGATTGCTTTGATTAGCTAGTCATACAAAGTTCTACACAAACGTCAACCTATGGTCGGGTTACTTGTAGGTTCGTATCAAGAAAGATGACAAGCATAAAATAATATGCATGAGGCGATATGGACATACGACTTCTTCATAATGCTATTTGGGCTAACCCATGGCTTAACAACATTTTGTATGTTGATAAATTAGGCACTCTGAGACTTTCTCAATCAATTCATTGTGGTGTAATTTGATGATTTTGTGATTTATAGCAAATTGTTATAAAATCACTTGAAACACTATTATTAATCCGGCTGTGTGAGATTGAACATCACGCCAAGCTCTCAAGGTGTTCATTTGCCCACCAATTATTGATTCCTTAAGGCATATTATTCAACCAGGTAAAATTTGCATGGAACCCAAGAAAGATAGGCAATTGAGAAGTGGAAACCACCAAACAGTTCCACGGCACTTTGGTCATTCTTTGGCATGTCCAACTACTACCGACACTTTGTAAAAGATCATTCCAAGATAACCTTACTCCTAACGGACTTTCTCAAGAAGGAGAAAGCTTGGAGTTGGGACACAAAATGTTGAAAGACATTTGAACAGTTAAAGAGAAGTATTTATTAATCCTGTGCTTCCATTACCTAACGTTACCAAATAATTTGAAGTGCACATGAATGTCTCGGACTTCGCACTTGGTGATTCCTAATGCAGGGAGGTCATCCAGTGGTCTTCACGTGTTCAAAACTAAATGATGCCACACAATGATACCAAACTCATGAGAATAAGCAACTTGCTATTGTCCATTGCCTACGTTTTTAGAGGCACTACTTACTTGGAGCGTTATTCGTGGTAAAATCAAATAATATGGCTATGAGCTATTTCATAGGACAACCCAGCCAAGCAACAGGCAAGCTCGATGGCAAGAACTATTAATAGAATTCAACTTCATGCTTGCTTGAGTATAGAATATGCAAATATAATCAAGTAGTTGATCCAATCAATAGATAGATTGAGCTAGCTATAGTTTGCCAAGTTGCTATTTTGCATGGAAATCAAGTATCTACCATACTTGGTCGACTTTTTGAATGAGGAAAAATTTGACAAAATTAATTTAGCTAATAGCCCCCTGCACAGAAAAAAGATATTTATGTTCTAAAAGATGGGCAAGTACAAAGAAGCTTAACAAAGGAGTACCATGATACTCTTCGGGTTGGACACTCCAGCATTGAACATACGTTAGCTTTGATGCAACACGGGAACTATTGGCCAGAGATGCAAGATGATCCAGACAACTTTGTGACAACGTGCCTTACTTGCTAACAAGACAAAATACGCTGTTAAAAAAATGATGGACTACTTCGACCTTTGTTGATTCTACAAAGATCTCGGTAAAACATTTCATTGAATTTTATCATTATCTTACCAAGATTTAGAGAACTTGCCACAATTTTGGCATTCGATCACTTTTCCAAATATGCAATTTTCATCCCATCATCTCAATATAAAATTATGAAAGATATCGCTCAATTTTTCTTTAAACGCAATGTTGAACACTAGGGAATACTACAGGATATTGTTAATGATTTTTATTCATAGTTCACAGGCAACTTTTGAACCACTATATTCAAGATACTCGACTCCAAATTGAGTATGAATTTATAACCGCACTTGAAACTGATGGCCTACCTTAAGGTTCAACATCATATTAGAGAAATACCTTCGACATTTTTCATTCACCAACTAGAAGAATTAGGTACAATTGTTGAACGTTGCCAACTATGGTTCAATGCCAAAAAAAGTTATTTGAACAACAAAAAGCCCATTTAAAGTTGTGACAGGCAATATCCTCTACTATCTCACGCAGTAGATGCTGTTGAAAAATCTAAGTTCCCCAGAACACAAAGTTTTTCTCAATATTGGAAATAAAATTTGGAGATTACTTGCAGTCATCTTGAGAAAACTATGAAGCATATGAAGAAATATGTAGATCAAAATCAAAGTTTCATCAAGTTCCAAGTGAATGATAAAGTGATGATGAAACTGCCTAACCAATACCACAGCTGGTACATAAGAAATTGGGATGTTTGTCTTTCGCCCAAAAAAAAAAAAAAGGCCCTATGATAGTGTTGTACTATATTGGCAAGGTAGCTTATAAATTTAATGTCCCAACTCAGTGGAAGGAATATCTGATTTTCTAGTTTAGTCTCTTGAAATGTTATTATAAAGGCATGGAAGACCTAGCATTGGCAAAAACCACCTACCATGGTCTTAATGTACAAGCCTGAGGGAAACGAGTTGCTAGAGCTATTCTTGATGACTGGGTGACTAGGCACAGATGCAAAGATTTTTAGAAATATCTTGTGAAATGGCAAGGATGTGGAGACAAGAGAATATGGGGAATGAAGTACGAACTAGAAGCCTTTTAACACTTGATTGATGCTTATGGAAATTCTAAGTCTCCAAGACATCACTAAATTAGATGCACTTGGGGCCATGCGTTTGTCGCCTGTCACACTCATGTTGCAGCCCGTGCTCCTTGTCATGCCCGTGCCGAGTCGCGTGCCTTGCTGTGTTCGTGCTCCAATCACGCGCCCGTCCATGTTCGTGTTACAATGACAGCTGCCGATCGTTCGCTACCCAAGGACACTAGGATGACACCCACCAAGCAACGAAGCCAATTGTGCTCAACAGGAGGACGACGTAGCGCACCGAGCATCACCTAACACCCAAGACCCGTGAGAGTCGTCGGTCACTATTCGGCACCAAAGTTTCCTAAGATGAAGAACTTAGCACTAAGAGTCTAATGATGTAATTTTTATGTATTAGTTAATGCATCATGTACTTGTAAATAGAGTAGTTCAAGTTTTTTACCTTTTGCGGAGAAAAAGAATTTATACTGCTATCACTTAGGACTTTTGTTTTTAAGCATATATAGGGGCAACAAGGAGCTTCAAACTTGATGTACAGTTTTCAAGCTTTCATATAATCTTTGCTGTTGATTAATGAAAGTTCAATTTTCTACTTTACTGCTGTGTCTCTAAAGCTTTTATAAACAATTACTTTGTTTATTTGCAAATAATTGGGATTGCGACACACGGACGGACGAGAAGATTGAAGTGACGTATGGGACATTGCTTGCTACACAGCTCGCTAAGTTGTGGAAAAACAAATGACCCGTGACAGTTGGTATCAGAGCTTTGTTTGGGATTACGGGGGTTAGCTGCAAACAAAGTGATGGCTACAAATCGAAACCAACTTGATGCCTTAGAGGAGGCAGTCAATCATCTTAGCATGATATGCTTAAGCGAGGATGATAATGCCGTTTCCCTTGACCAACAAGTCGGTCAGGTTGAAACGGACCTTGCTCACTTGAGTGCAGACCTTGAATGGAAAAAAGGTATCATACAAAGACTTTTTAACAAAACCCAAGATCTTGAGGGAAGAGTCGTGGGTAACACAAACACAATTGCCGAATTGTGTGCAATGATGACTAAACCCTGCAGAGGTGCGGATCCTCCAATTAGTAGTGGCCAACAACAATGTTGTGGCCAATGCTCCAGAGATGGTGAGAGTATTCAACAGGCCAAAACTCCTTGAGCCAAAGGCATTTGGCAGGGCACAAGATGCCAGAGAAATTGAGAATTTTCTCTTTGACATGGAATAGTACTTTGAGGCAACAAATGTCGAAGATGATGCCATGAAAGTGACGATTGTGACCATGTACATATAGGGTGATGCCAAAGTGAGCTGGCATACCCAGAAGCCTGGGATACAAGTAGGGAACCTCCATATCAACACGTTGGATGAATTAAAATATAGGATAAAGTGATAGTTCTTTCCCACAATATTGAGGAGCAGACTTGTCGTGCCTTATGTGAGTTGAGATAGACAGGCACACTTTGAGAATATGCAAAGAGTTTCCAGACCCATCTGTTGAATATCAGGGACATGTTAGAGAAGGAAAAGTTCACAGATTTTTTTCCTTAATCGTCGTATTGACAAATCTTTAGAATGAGCATAATCAATAATATTAGTAAAGACATCATCAATGCCCCACTCAAACAAACATTTTTCAAAAACCTTAGTAACTTTATTCCTTTTTTAAGGAGCAATTGGACAAAAGTTTATTATTTTTTGTCCAAATTTGTCATTGTGGATATGGTGTACAACGCGACCTGTGTAATTATTTCTTTGTTTTTACGTCTATCAATTAATGGAAAGACAAGTTCTATTAGATCTGTTCTCTATCAAATTTTTCGACTTCATCTTTTCATACAAATTCAATTGATAAAAATATTTAGATACGGTTCTTCTAGAAGGAATTCTAAAAACAGACAAGCAGTATTCATTACACTTTAAAACCCCTTCTCTTCAACATATCTAAAAGGCAATGCATCAACAATTAACACATAAAGTAATTGATTTTCTTAACACATAGAGTAATTGATTTTCTTAACACATAGAGTAATTGATTTTCTAACTGCCTCTTGGCCAAATTTTCAACTCACAAGTGCACCTTGCTCATCCCCTATCTCAATCAGTTTCTCTTGAGCATAGATGCTCTAGTTAGTAGGTTTACTGTTATGATTCATTTTAGTGATTATTAAGAGATGTATTCCCATTATTCTTAAGATGAACAGATAAAAGTTCGTTACAATTCTTGCATCTCCTACTCTAGATACTATTTATGTGCTTTTTATTGAAATGAAATCATGTTGAAAGTGGATAAAATGAGACCCCTCAATTCTCCTAGACTCTAGCATTACAATGGACATACATAGGTAATCTAGATGACAATGCAAATAAAAAATTATTTCACAGATAATAAAATCAATTTAGGAGAAGTTGTAAATATTCATGTATATACCTTACCAAAACACATAGTAGAATGAGTACCTCTCGCATTATAATTTAATTCTAAGAAAATTAACTACAAAAGATTAAACGAGAGAACTTCATAAGATTAGAAGGCAGCAGAGCACAAAATTTGGGATTAGTTGAGAATTAAAAGAACTTATCAAAATATAGTATAACAAGAGTACCTCTTGTATTGTAACCTAATTCTATGCATATAGAGTAAAAAAGGACTAAACAACAGAAAATTAGTAAGACCAAAATTTGATACAGTAGTGCCAAAATTTTGGGATTAACTGAATTAAAAGGATTAAACAAGTAAGTTGCATCCAAACTGTGATAGCCCCACCTCCTCCTAGGGCGAACCAGAGAGTTTAGCGGACTGCTTGCCTAGCTCTCGCCAGGACTCATGTCACTAAAGTAATAAACACGTAAACTAAACTTCAAAGTATAAGTAAACTCGCAATATTTTCAAACTAGTTGCTATACAAATATATAGAATCCCAAACTATTACAACTTCAACTTAGATAAGATAAAATCCTAGTACAACATCAAAATGTACATCAAGAGAAATGACTTAGATGACTAGTACCCACACTCATACTAACCTTCGTGTCAATCGGAGCCTGCTAAGGAAAACAAGAATAAAAGGAGGTGAGCTAGAAGCTCAATGAGGTTTCAAAGCATGCAAACATACAAGCAACTTGTCAAAGTGATAAAGTATGTAAAAGACAAGTAAAGATTAAGTAGGATACGGATCAACCGTGGGAGTCACTCGACCACGGGAAGGACAATTCAATATCATTTCAAGTATAATGACAAGTATCTTCTCAACTATTGGCGAACAATGTTAACTTTCACCAAAGGGAGAAATATGCAATTAAGATTCAAGTCAAGTGATTCAAAGCAAGTAAGATTCATATCATTGTTTTTGGATCAAATGACAATAGCACTTGGACGTTTCATTTTGTCTTTGCCAATGATCAAGGTAGTTCTCCATCCCACCAATTCACCTTTCCTCCTCAAGACCACCACTCCATGTGAGATCGTCCTCAATGATGGAGGGCTAAAGATAGGGTAGCTCAAACCTAGGAAATGCCTTGTCCAGGACTTACATTCGTAAGGAAAGAGTTTAAAGTCCCTTAACCCCAACACCTTATAACCTCCAACCATTTATATGGTCCAATATCAATGAGTCAAGTATAGTTCAAGATCAATGAGTCAAGTATAGTTCAAGATTAATGAGTCAAATATAGTTCATAATCGAAAGCTAGGGTCGAATACGATAAAGTACATATTCGCCCTTGTAACCACATTCTCATGCTTTCAAGTAAGGCAAATAGCATATGGAATCTAATAGGAAAAGCAAATAAACACTCGCAGGCGCAAGTAAAGGAACAATCACCTCAAGAGATTTTCACGAAAATTCGGGATAAAGAGAAGTATTTGACTGGAACCCTAGAAGTTCAAAAGAACTAGGTTTAGTTACTATTCTAAGGTTAAATTCATAAATTTGTGAAAATTCAACTAAGCTTTCCAAAACGTTAGTAAAAGGAATCATACTAGAAGGTTATATGTTAACTTAGTGTATACGTCGAAAGTTTATGTTCAGTTATGGTTAAAATGAGTTTAACACTTTTTCTAGGGAAATTAGATTCTAAAATCCCAAATTAAGTCACGCCAAGTCTTAATAGTTTAAGTAAAGTTTGAAACTAAACCTTATATAAACATAGTTTTAATTTAAAAGTATTAAAGTGAACATTGTAAGGTTTCGGATCAAAAACTAGTTTCTAAAAGAAATGAAACTTAATTAGGTATAAAGTTGGAAAATCACTATTAGGGTTTACTATTAGGGTTTAGGGTTTAGGTTTAGATATTTTTAGGACTTATATGGAATAAGTAAAACTAATCAAGACATAAACAAATATAGCTAATAAGTTAAGGGTCTAACTTGCAATAAACAATAATTAATATTCAAGCTCTTGGAAGATCAAATGGCACAAAATTGATGCAAAATATGAAGAACAAGAAGGCTAGATGGTTCGGCCAGCATGGAGTACTGAGAACAGAAAATTTTCAGCTTTGGAACTCAAGTTAGATAGCCAATTATCTAGCCAAATCATCTATCAAATCCTCCAACTTTTCTAGGGCAATTAAGGCATCATATAAAGCATCTAAGTAGCTAATAATTGTAGGAAATAAATGGTGCAAGATGGAGTAAAACAGTCCATAAAATCAGGTTGCAAAACTGAAGTGTAAAGCTGGAATTTTTCTTTCATGCTGCCCGGTTCTGTTTAGGCTCCAAATCAGAATTTTAAGAGCTCAAATTTGCAAGTTTGATGGAGAGATGTTTTCCACAATTTTCTAGGTGGTTGTAGGAGCAATTGATGGTGCAAAACCTCCTCCAAAAGTTGCTGAAAATGGGACTGGACTGAAGAGATGAAAGCTGAAATTTGGTTTGAAGTTCTTGGTTGCTAGAGTTCTTGTTTTGGCTTGAGTTTTTGTGAGTTGTTTGAATGATGCAAATGAGATATTTTGGCTGCCAATTGCAGCTATGAGGCATGAAATTTCAAGGGTAAAAATGGAAAAAAATTTCTGCCAAAATTGAAAGAAAATGGAAAAGGTTTTTACTTGGCTTGAAATCATCCAACAAGTGTGATTAGGTAGCAATCAACCCTTGATTCATGGAGTAATAGTAGGGTTATGTGTCCTTCATCACATGGTTTTTTTAGGTGTGTTTAAGGGTGGTTTAAAGTCTACTAATGAAGTTGTTAATTGAAATACACGGTTAAACGTCGAACGGGCAGTTTTTATGCAAAAGTGTTTTTAGCGTAAAACCTATTATATTATATTTTTTTCCAAATTAATACTTGAAATTGTGAAAGTTAACAATGTCAAATATTTGAAAATCATGAAAATGGTTTAAAACTTCATTTTACGCAAAACACACACTAACACACACTCACGGTGTTTTCTCTCTCTTCTTCCGATATTTTTTTTTCCCAAAATGGAAAACCTTTCTCAACTAGCATTAATTCAAAATAATATGCATAAAATGACATGTAATAATAAAATTTAAATAGTAAATCCCTAAGGCACTATTCCTGAGTTAGGGTTTTCACACAAACGCTTAAACTAGGCAACAAATTACAAAATTTTGGGATTAAAACTCCAATTAGGGCAGCATATCACAACATTTTGGATTAAAATTCTAATTTAGGCAAAATTGGAACAAAATTAGGGCATCACTAAATTCATATTTATTTTGAGATGTTTTAAAGTGCTCGATGGGGATTATCAATGATGAGAATACTAGAAATGATGATTGCAATGTTTGACACTACAAAGACCAAAAACAAATACAAATCATTTGGCTTGCGAAATAGAAGTATTTGATGGAATTGATTTGATATCCATGTGACTTTGTGAGAAAAGCGTGATTTTGTGATGTATTAAGGCTCTGAGCAACGCTGGTGACAATACCTACGAATGGGAATTAGGATATGGCTTTGTGTGGGAAGAAGAGCTGAGTAGCATTATGGTGAGTTTTTGATAAATGAGAGATGAAAATTTGGCCTCTTGTGAAAACACTTGTATTTCTAGGTCTTATTCATATCTATACTATATTAAAAGAGGAGTTGCAGCGAGTGAAATGATTGTTAGGGCTATTTCTATATTATTAGTATTAAGTATTTACTTTAAAAATGTTGTTTTTATTAAAGCAAATGTTGTTTTTATTGAAGCATCTTTCCTTAAGTTTTTAAGTTTTAATTAGAAATTCTCTAGAAACTGAACAATAACAAAATAGTATATAAAAAGTTTAAAATTAGGATTCTTATAGAAATAAAGAATAAAAAGTTCTAAAAAGTTTAAATATTTATATTAAATTTACAGTGTAGACACCAAATTTTGACACACCTCTGGTAAAAATATGTGTGTTACTTTATTTTAGGGGGTATTTTTCATTTTTCGGGGGTCGAGTATAATTTTCGCGCATTCTGTCTAATTTGTCATGTCAGGGGCAAAATGGTAATTTCACCATTTAAATATTATTCTATTTTGCTTTATTTCCTAAATACATATTTTACTATTTTTTTTACCATTATTAATGATTCTAATGATTTTTGGGAGTCATTTAGTATTTATTTAAAATTTTAATATTTTTTAATTCAATGGCACGTTTTCCAATGCGCTATTTTTATGACAATTTTCAAGTGAAAAATTTTATATATGCATTTTGAATACTCATAAATTTTCTGTAAAAATCTCATAATTTTTAGATGTCGTTTAGTATTTATTTAATTTTTATCTTTTTATTTATCAAAGGCACGTTTCCCAAGAATGCGTTAATCTTAAAAATTTTTAGTGAAAACTTTAGTATATGTGTTTCATGGGATAATATATTTTGTGTAAAATTTTTTGTGATTTTTAAAAGTCATTTATTATTTTCGTGATTTTCATAAATTTCATAATTTTTGTCATATTATGTCACGTTTTCCAATGCACCTTTATTTAAAAATTTTTTGTGAAATATTTTATATGTTCATTTAATATATCTATAGATTTTATAATTTTTACAGACTATTTTGTATTTATTTCAAATTGTATTTTTTTTGTCTATGACATATTTTTCAATGATGATTAATTTTAAAAGTTTTAATTTTTATTATTATTGAACTTCCTTTTTTTTTTCTAATAATGCTGAAATTTAGTTATAGTTTTATTTTATTTTATTTTTTAATTCTAGAGAGTCCATAGGATTTTTTTATTTTCATTCCAATTTTCTGCATTTTCTCACACGTTTTTTTTTCTTTTTTCCTTTTCCTTTCTTTTTCCTTTTCCTCTTTTCTTTTTCTTTGCAAATTTCAAAAAAAAAAAAAAAAAGGGAGAAAAGGCTAGAGCAAGCTGCGTTTTGCAGCTTGCTACAGCAGCAGAATAGCTGCTCAAGCTACAAAGTAGCTTCATGGCCATACTTCCAGCCATCCCATATCACCAACTCCACCTTCCCCTCAGCAGATTTTGAGGGATTTGAAGGGATTTTGTTCATTTTCCCTCACTTCTTCATCATCATTCTATCTGCATCTCCCTCCCCCTGCACAAAGCTCTCACAACTCCACTTTCTGCCTCCCTCTCTTCACTCACAGACTCACAGCTCACTCACTCACGCATAGAAACATACACCTGCAGCTCACCTCCCTCTCATCCCTTTCCCCTGCACCTTCAAACACACACCTGCACACACCAGAACACAAGCACAGACACACACAAATTCACTCACTCTCTCGGCCAAACACACATACACATTACACACACTACACACGCACCTCACAGTTCACACACCAGCACAAGATCACTCTCACCTGCACATTCAAACCACAAACACACAGACATTACGCTTGATTCTTCACCACACGCACCTGCAATCACTTTCATTCCCTGAACAAGCATCACAAACACACCTGCAAACTGCACACAACTCTCTCTCGGTCTCCCTCACTCCCTCTGCCTCACCATAAACACACACACACACGCACAATACACAAAAACGCATTGCATACACCTGCATCACAAAGTCATACACGTTCATACATCATAAACACACACATCATGCACCACATTCACAGATTCCAGCAAAACATATCTCACTCACATTCAAGCACATTACACAGAGCCAATTATACACACAGGCACACACACATTTCACCAAAACTTCACCAAAAAACCACAGGCATCACTCATTATCTCATAATACATCTGCACATTCACACACATACATCCAATCACACACACACACGCACAATATACATAAACACATCACACACCCCTGGACATTTATGATTTGTGCATTTAGATTTCTGTTTATTGTAGATTGACCCCCATAATTTTATTTTCTTTTCAATTAGGTCCCAATTAATTGCATTTAGGTCCCCTGACTTTTATATAATTATAATTTTGGCTCCTATGTTTTTTTAATTTCCATTTTTGACCCTTATATTTTTCGGTAATTACATTTTGACCCCTAAATATTTCTGGAAATTGCATTTTGCCCCCAAACCTTACTGGAATTGCATTTTTGCCATAAAATGTTACTGGAATTATATTTTAGTCTTTGAATGTGGCTGGAATTTGCAATTTGGTCCCTCACATTGCTGGAATTTTGCATTTTTGCCCCCAAACCTTGCTGGAATTACTTTATTGTCCTCCAATGTTGCTGGAATTTATATTTTTGCTCCCCAAATAGTTAGAACTTGAAAATTTGCCTTTAAATATTTGCTGTAAATTATGTGTTATTTAATGACGTTGCTGAAATTGTATTCTTGGCCTTAAATGTTGCTGGAAATTTTTATTTTTGGCATTATACTTGCTGGAAATTATATTTTAGCCTTTAAATTTGTTGCAAATTATATTATTATCTTAACTATGGTTTGAAATTATAATTTTACCCTTTAGTTTGTTATAAATTACATTTTTTTTTACTCTAGAATATTGCCCAAAATTTTCTTTTAATCCAAATCTTATAATATTTTATTTTTGCCAAAAAAATATTAATTAAAATTAGTTAAGTCCTCAAAGCTTTAAATTATTTCTTTTCACATTTTCTTTATTTATTTTATCAAATTTATAATTGATGTTCTAAAATTGGGTCTTGTTAGTCTAATTAATATTCAAATTAGTTTCTTTATTTTCCTTTTAGTTATTTTAATAATTCTTATTTGGGGTGTTAAAAAGTTTAAGTATGTATTATTGTATTTTATCTTCTATTATTATTATTATTCCTTTATTTTTGTTGTTTTTCTTTATTTATTTATTTACTTATTTATTTTTACTTAAACAATTTTCATTTTTCTTCCTAAATAATTAATTATTATTATCATTATTTTCTTTCTCTTATTTTGTTTATTATTGCTATAATTGTTTGAATTATCATAGTATGTTTATAGTGATTGGTAGGAAATTATTTAATTAGTGATTTATTTATTAAATAGTGGTATTTTTGACATGTTTGTTCATTTTAGTAGCAATCTGTACCGAGTTTACGAACGGGAGGTATCTCGATTACCCTTTTAATTTCTTTTATGTGCTTCTACGTGCCCCTATGTGTTTTTTCTATGTGTTTTTCATGTATCTTTGTGATTATAATTTTTATCCATGTGTGAGTGTTTTATTTATTTATGTCATTGTTGTTTATTTGAATTTAATTTTTGATTATTCAAATAAATGTAATAGATAGGTAATATTCTATTTAGCAAAATTTCTGTATTTAGATAGTTAATGTAATAGATAGTTTATATCTAGTTAACAAAAATTTTTGTATTTTTGTTAGAAAATGTAATAGATAGGTTAGATAGGCTACTTTGATTATCTCTTCCATTTTAGATTGTAATTAGGTTTTCCTCCGGTGTAATAGTTAGGGCTTTTGTGTGCTATGTGCTTATGTGTTTTATTTGCTTTCTTTAGGACTTCGCATCTAGAATATCATGCTTATGTGTTATGTGCTCCTATGTGCTAATATTTGCTTTTACATGATTATTGCTTTAATTTAAGCTTTATTTAATTACTTACTTGCTTTATTGTTCTCTATATGTATCATCACCACACTAGTCCAACGCTAGTTGTGGCCAATTTCGGTTTCTTCGCTAGTCCAACGCTAGCGGAGAATTTATAGAAAATAGGCTAGTCCAATACTAGGCCTTTAGGTCATTTTAGTATTAGAATCATTTTTTTCGTGTGCACTTCATGACATTTCACACACATTTTTTGTTTTAGGCCTTTTTTCATTTTGTATGATTTTTATATATATACATTCTATCATTTATTATCTATTTTTAAAACCCATGTTTGGTGCATGACATTTAGACTCCACCACGTGTAGAATCTTAGGTCATTTGTGTGATTTGACTAGAAATAGTCATCTACTCACGTGGGAAGCGATGGCGTACATGTCGTTCCCCCCTCCGTGAGTAGGAAGAGTTAGTCACGAGTCCATTCGTCCCCCGTACCCGTTATGTTTGCATCCCCATTTTCTTTGTTCACTTACTATTTATACAACTATTTTCCTTTTCTTTTGCATATTCACTTTGCATCTACACTCGTGACTCCATCGAGGTCTAGACTTGGGTTTCGCAATTAATGCGGTAATTTCGACTAAACCTCAATGAAACATTTTGTCCCTTAACGATACCCATTTTTAGGACTAGATTTGCATTCATATAGTTGCATTCAAATGCGATAAAATCTTAGGGTTACATTAGGAAAATTTAGACTAAGCCTCGCAACTAGTTTCGGCTAGGTTGAAAG
Source organism: Mitragyna speciosa (assembly GCA_024721245.1). Taxonomy (NCBI): domain Eukaryota; kingdom Viridiplantae; phylum Streptophyta; class Magnoliopsida; order Gentianales; family Rubiaceae; genus Mitragyna; species Mitragyna speciosa. The sequence continues at coordinate 5,280,210 of CM045556.1, read as the reverse complement.
GGTGCCTTAGGCGCGAGCCTTTGCCTTCCCTTTCTTCAATTGTGACTCCCGAACCTTTTTCTCTTGTTTTTCAAAGACTTGGAGTCGTCTAAAAGGGTTTTTCTTGTTTTTCCTATATTTTTCCAAAAATCATTTCTTTAAATAAATCATTCTTAATTTTCTTACCTTTTATAAAATATTTTAGGGTGACTTGGTACACCAAAACTCAATACCAAGTGGTGACTCCTTTTTCACTAAAAAAAAAAACCCTTTTTAGACTCTATTTTTGGGCCCAAAAACCGTCACATTTTCAAAGTCTCATTTTAGGCCTTTTTCTTCTATTTTTAAAATAAAGCATTTGTTTGTCACATTTTTATCGAATCATCTTTTACAAAGCATTTTCTAAAAATTATTTTTACAAAAATTTACACGCTTCTTTTTCCAATAAATACACCACATTAATTCTTCCTTTTTCTTTTTCCCGACTTCACTCACCACACTATATCATTTACCATTTATCCCTTTCGAAAAATGGGGCGTGACATACAGTATTCTTTTGGCACCTTTTATTTCTAATTAACTATGGTATAGCTTTGAATGTAAGTTGTCTTTTTGTTTTTGTTTTACATTTATTATATAATCTAGAATAAATATAAATAGTATATAAGACACCTTGGAAGACACTTCACAAAATTGAAGAATAATAAAAAAATACATTTCTTGAAAAAAGGCCAAATTTTAATATTTATTTATCAATAAATTTGTTAAATTAATTTCCTTAGAAAAAAGAGTTAGATTTGGGAATTTTTAAAGATGGCTTTTAGACATTAAACAAAAATGGATAAGAAAGGCTTGGAATATGGATTTTAAAATTAATACATTCAAGCAAAATAAGAAAGAGAATTTACTTGGAGAATAATATTTACATATTTAACTTTTTAACATTAAGGGAAATAAACATAAAATAGAAATAGAAGAAAAATTCATATTTTCTTATGATATTAAAAAATAGAAATGCACTAAAATTTTTTGAGATGATATTTAGAAATTGAACAAGAACAAGAAGAAAAATTTTTGGAAAATAAAATCTAGATTTAGGCTTTTTCTAAGTGGAGAGATGTATGTATGACAATGTTCATGGGCCTATTTTCTATTTTGTTTCTATTCCTCCTTACAAGTATAGTAATTACTAATGTTAAATCAATGGATAAATTTCTTTCAAAATTTAGATTTACTATAAAAAAATGTCAAGCATCACGTGAGGCATATAAAAACAATATATTTTCACTTTGGAACATCCAAATTCTTGAGATATGTTACAAACTTGAAAAGATTATTTTTTCTTGATCTTAAAAAATTTATAATCTAAACTATGGGTTCAAAATTCTTGAATTTAAACTTCTTGTTGTATTTTCACTTTTACTAATGCTCTTATCCGCAATAACTATTAGTTGAAGCGTTAATAGTGGAACAGATTAGGAGAATCAACATCTTTATATCATTTGAGTCGTAATTTAAGATGTTGTATAACTGTATGATCTAAAGAACAACATGCTTGTAGATTTCTTTTAATGAATTTGCACTGCAATATTATCCTCCTTTTTATTTTAAAATGGGGTATATCATATAGATTATTTAGTCAAATTTCCATATTCATATTTTACTCTCTTACATGGCGTGAGATATTGAAAACAAATATGCAGTAAAAATATTAAATTCAATACGAATTCTTATTCACATTATTTTTTATTGAAAACTAAAGTGTGTAGACAATAAGGCCTTTAAATTTAAGTTTTGATTTATTTTCAAATACATTAGCTATTGGAATACAATAGCTATTGTATTACACAATATGGTATTACAATATGGCTAGATTTTTGTGTCAATTCGTTTTGGCTCTGGACAATCTTTTTTGGTATGCTTATTAAGTAACCTTGTTCATTTTTAGGAAATTTCCTTTCCTTATTTTTCCACACATATGAGTCCCAAGCTTTTATTACTCTATTACAATGACTAAAATGCGTAATGGGAATACATCTGTTGATGAGTAATAGGAATACATCTCATAATAATCATTAGAATTAGCATAATCAATAATAGTAGTAAAGACATCATCAATGCATCACTCAAACAAACATTTTTCAAAACCTTGGTAACATCATTCCATTTTTTACTAGCAATTGGACAAAAGTAACTTTTTTGTCCAAATTTTAGTCATAACTACTAGTCACTAATATTCTAATAACTTATTAACAATATAAATACACATAAGAAAATTTTACATTAATTAGCAACAATTAATCAAATGTAGTACTGTTACAAATGCTATTCATTAACAACTTGCACTATATAATTACATTGTAGTAAGTTAGTCAAGGATACAACTTAATGAGCTTATTGTTTTATTGTGTTTTTAAGTTATAAATAGATTCATAGATGAATTGAAAATCACATATATACATACTATGTCAATGTAACTTTGTCACTATTAATAATTGCTTACAATATAATGCACTATACAATTGTAACTTGGTCAACTATACTTTTTTTTTTTTTTTTTGTAACTTATTGTTTGGTGTCATATATGCACACATTTGTACTTATTAGTTGATAATTTACAACTACAAACATAAGTTGATTATTGATATATATATATATATATATATATACTTTTTTCAAAACAAAGCTGATGTGTGTGTGTGTTGAGTAAAGCTAGCTCTCTCTCTCTCTCTCTCTCTCTACACACACTCTTTTACATATTATAAAATTTAATTCAAAGTTCATTCAAAAAAAAATTTTAATTCAAAGTTGGAAAAACTTTACTCAAAACACTAATTGTTGAATACCACTCTAATTTTGACATATTAAATCACAATATCCCAAAAACTTATCATAGTTAAAATAATGATGTTGTTTTTCCAAAATAATTTCAAATTCAGCTAGTAATTGCTAAAATCAAATATGCTTACCCCTACCACATATTAAAATAATAATACTAACAAATGACAAAAGTAGTTCTACTGCATAAATGCTTAACATGGGCTTACAAGCTAAATTATATACAACAATCTTATCTTGATTGATTAGGCGCATAACTGTATATCTCAAGATTTATCAGTCTCTTATTTTATTTTACTTAAAGTAAAATTTCATTCTATTTGACATGGTTATTCAACTTTCATTTATGTTTAATTCATTAGCTTGAAGAAATTGCAAAAGGCTATGCACTTCCTTGAAAAAATATTTATAATAGCTCTACTAACCTTTTAGTTCAAAAGTAAAGTCTCTAAGAGTCTGTGCAATAAATTGCAACTTTCTTACAATGGAAAAATTTCTTATAAGGGTGGTGAAATTTTGATAATAAATAAAGAGGGCAAAATTTTCACATAATCCCGATAAAGGGCGTTATTACTAGAAATATACAACTTCATGTATAAAATTATAATAAATAATATAATTGGGTTATTTACCAAAATATTAGCGGTTTTAATAAAAAATCGGCATCATAATTTATCATCTCAAAGTAGTAAATTAAAGTTTTTTCTAAACCTTTTATTCAAAATGTTAAGTACAAAATTATGAAGGCAATGATTCTTTGAAAGGAGACCTTTTTTAACTTTCAATTCTAGCTAAAATTAAAATAAAATCAATTTTGTGAAAATTTATAAATATTTGATTTTTTAATAAAAATGAAAAATGCATATTGGCATTTTATTCATATCTCAAAGTTGTTAAATTATTTCTTCTAAATTTTGATCTAAAGTAACTGTGCAAAAATCATGTATGAGATAATTTTTTGAAATGGACCATTTTTTAATTGGCCAATTGCAACTAAAATCAAAGTGAAATCAACTTTTTGAAAATTTCTAAATATTAAAGTTTTTAATCAAAAAAATATATATATTGGCATTTTTATTCATCTTCTCAAAGTTATAAAATTAATTTCTTCTTAATTTTAGTTCAAAAGTCTAGGCACAAAATTATGAAGGTGATTTTATGAAGATGGGCCTTTGTCTAATGATTAATACCAGTCGAAATCAAAATAAAATCGAATTCCTAAATTTGATTGAAGTAGAATTCTAGAAAAATCTATTTCTTTACCTTCGAAAGATGAATATATTGTCATTTTATAAAAATTCTCATATTCAAGTATGTGTTAGTGATGTCCTTTATAGAAATTATGCAAACGTTTCGCCCACTTTATTCATTACAAAACTTCCATCGCCCTTATAAGAAAATTTTCCAATATTAAATTGATAAAAGAACTGTCATTGAGGTAATTCATTTGCTATGAAAATACGCTATGTTTCCAATGCAAAATTCAGTCAAGAAAAGGAGAATATATCAATAACAAGGTAGCTAGGAAGGAATTAACTACTTGGGGGGAAGATTTCAGCCCAAATACCAGCATTTTTTGAGAATTCTTTTTTATTCATTACATGCTAGATTAAGCAAAATATAAATGTGTATCTTGAGGACAAAACCAGGATGGAAAAAAAATATTATGAAAAATAAAGGAAATTATAAGCTTACAGAGATGCTTCTAATGGACAAGCCAGGAGTTATAGAAGAATAGTCTGAGAAATATGCAGCTGACCGATCACTGGCAGGTCTAATTAAGAAAAACTTTATTAGACTGAATCATTAGATAATATATGAGTATAAAATAAAATAGTAAATAGTGGAAGCCCAATCTAAAATATGACACTCATACCAGATCTGAGTGTAAATATAAGTGTATGGTCTAAGAATTTTATTCCGTTTCCTATCAAGACATATAAATCACTATCCTACTTTTTATTTAACTTCTTTTTTCACATTCCAAAAGATCTTAAAGATGTTGTAAACGTTTATGTGTGGATCATGCACAATTTATGAATAGTTGAGTAACAATTAACATTTGTTATTCGTGATGTTCAATAAATAAGAACAATGAAAGCTGAACTATTTCCTTAAAAAGAATCAAAACGCAATTACAGACATAAATGTCACAATATAGTAATGAACAAGATTCACATTATATAAATAACTAATGATGAATATAATTCAGATGCTATATGATCCAAAGCAAAGAGAGCTCGAACCTCAAAGCCAGTTAGAATTTTCTGCCGTCCGTGTCAAACGTGGGGGGAAAATCCAGGTAGAATATGGCAGTAAAAATGTACAAACGTCCCAAAGTCAAAGCCTTATAAAATTGCATGCGTGAATCTATTTGATCAAAAGAGATGAAAAATATTTACATACTACTTTTTCAACGAGCATCTAGTAAAGATGGATTTTGTTGTCTAAATACAGATGAATCTATAGCCTGCATACTTTTCTCTTTCTTGAAACACGTCACCAGGAAAAGAATAGAACCAAGAATGCATTTTCCACTTGTCTCTCAAGTTTTGAGAGTGGTCGAAAGAAACCCTCTACCTTTGATCCGAATGTCTCTGCTCGTGTATTCTGTCCTCCCTTACTTACCCTAATTAGCACGGTAAAGAATTGAATAGTTCAATGGAAGGATTTCTTTGACTACTCTTAAAGTAGGAAATTTGACATTTTTAAAGTAGGTAATTTACGTTTTGAGTCCTAGTACATAGTTTTTCACAACCGAGACAGGAATGTGAGAGTGTGAGATTAAAATGATATAACAAGGGAAACCAAAATTTTAAAAATAAATAATATCAATAAGTTCTAAAAGAAAAGAAAAGGAAAGAATAAACTAGCCCAGCAAGCTCAGAAATTAAGAAGCAACAAGGCCAAAATATACTATATTGTACGTAGGAGGCATCGAGAATTTGACCTAGTATCTAGCTAGCATCTTTCGCTCCCGGCTCCATCAAAAGTTTCGATCAACAACTGCATTGCCTTAAAAAATCAAAAGTCTATGTAAATCATATGATTTTTGAATTTGTCATAAATGATCAATATGTCCATTTCTTGAAAATGAACATGTTTCTCCGACTTAAGAATATTATTACTGGCATAAAACAATATTAATTGATCTTATAAGACACATGGTAACAAGCACGACTAAATTTTAGCAATCTCAATGAAGGTCTAGCTAAAAGACAACTGAATATTAAAGTCATTCAATATGCTAACATACAAAAGCAAAAATAAGAAAGAGAATGCCATGAATAATGCATTTTAAATCAATTCACCTTTCGTCCTAGGGTTGAAGGAGTGATTAAGAAGCTGCAATCACACATGATTTATTTGATCAATAAAAATTAATTAACCAAAAAAGTCACTTTAAACAGAGAAGTAGTAGGCTTCCTGTCCCCGGATGGATGACTTTGATTTCTTCTATTTTACAGGTCAGTTCCTGAAGGGACTCAGATCAAACTGAATTAACTTCAACATTAGTTCTATAATGTACATTCAAGCCGAAAACGCCAAGAAAACAAGGACGGCCATAATTAAAACTGGGATAGACAAAATCATCACCGGAGGTGGCGGAAGTGGTGGCAGCATCGGCGGCAATAACAAGAGAGACAATGTTAGAACAACCATTATTACAATCTTTCTCGCGTTGAAATATCTAACCATCAAACTCTTGAAGACCTTTCAATAATCAACGGCAGCACAGTTGACTTTCACACAGAGGGATATTCTAGTTCTCTGATCAATTCTATAAAATATCATTTTCTTTGACGTCCATCTGACTAGTGAAAATCTATTGCATTAATTCGGACGAGTTTATACAGGGATTAAGAGTGGGAATGATCTGGATGAGTAATGAATGGAAGGTAGCTGGGAAGTCGTAGAAGAGGAGTTGAGGTACTTTTGTGGTTTGAAGACTTTAACTGTTACAAAAAAAACAAAAAAAACAAAAAGGAGTTTGAGAGTCAGAATAGTAGTACTAATTCTATGACATTGGTAACGTACGACTTAAGGCACCCACAATAAATTACATTTTTTAAAATGTGATTTACATGCTACATCATAAATTTACTAAGCTCACTTTCATTACACTACCAATCATTAATTAATTACCCCCTATGCATTATAATAGCATGGCCCATTTTTTTCGTGCTTTTATTATGCGTGTAACAAATATGATGCTTGTAGTAGGAATAAAACTCCCACAATGATAGTGAGTTTAATGTATTAGTGCAGTAGAGGGTGTATTAGAGACCCTCTATTACACCCATTGTGGATGCTCTTAGTCAAGCCGACACATCAGCTGACCAACTTAAAACGAATTGTCAAGGTTTAGGTTGGATTCATGGTACCGAAGGGTTTTTGTGTAAATCCTTAAAAGAAACAATGAATGCCTCCTCCTACTTTCTGCTGTACAGCCTGCCTTTTAGGTTTATTTTTGTCCCAATTCGCAATAGGTTTATTTCTTTATTACAATGATTTTGATCTCTGGGAAGGAAAACGAAGCTCAGAATCTGATGTCTGATTATGTCATTTTAATTTGTAAGAGTGATGGCTTGAATATGAAAGGTGTTATGTTCGAATCCTTAGCCGATAACTATATTAATAGCAAAAAGAGTATAGGGTTGATACACACGTCACAACATGTTTGTCACTACATTATTGCCTCCAACGTACAATTCTCTACTTTTTTTTTTTTTTTTGAGAGATTACAATTCTCTACTTCGATTCTCGGTGTACATCTTCTTCATTTGATTTTTCCTTTGTTCTCACACCTTTTTCTTCGTTTGATTTCCATCCCAACCTTGCTTATCCTGCTATTCTTTCTTTTCTTTTCTTTTCTTTTTTTATCAATCCTACAGTATTACAATGGAGGTGGAAAATGAGTATTGATGGAATTTGAACCCCTCGACTTCTGGAGTGGAGTCGAAGAGCTTTACCGCTCGACTCTCTATTCATTCTCTATCCTGCTATTCCTCTTTGGCCTTTCAGCTCTCTCTTGAGCCTGTAACTCACCATGTTAAAAAAATTATTGAGTAGGCCAAAATATACTTTGCACCCCCTAACTTATACCAGATCTTTACTTTACACCTTAACTTTAATTTTGGACAGATTGTACTTGAACTGTCCAAAACATATCATTTGGGTCCAATCGTTTATAGCATCAACTGAATAAACGGAACTTAGGCACGTGCGTATAACAAAAGGACATAAATGGAATGTTTTACACAGTTCAGGGTGCAATTTGTTCAAAATAGACGCTGTCAACAATTGGACTTAAATGACTATTACACCCATGCGCCTAAGTTTCATTATCTTGCTTGATGCTATCAACAATTGGAGTTAAATGTAATATTTTGGATAGTTTAAGGTGCAGTCTGTCCAAAATTGAAGTTTAGAGTGCAATATGGGAATCTGGTATAAGTTTGGGGGTGCAAAGTGAATTTTGACTTGAGAATAGTGTGATATTAAGGCCCTCATGGACCTTTATGAAACTTAAACCTTCTTGGGCCATTGTGTGTTTTGTAGGAAGTAGTGGCCTTGGTTGTAATTCTTGAAACTAAATTTTGCCCTAAAGACTAAAACTTCCTTCTTCATTTTTTCCCTTCATTCTTCCTCTTTTCTTTGAAAGACTTCCTCTAAATTCCCTCTTTTTCTCTCAATCTATTAAAGGAGGAGTTGAAGGGACTTCATCCTCCAAGGGAAGCTAGTAGAAGCCATTTTGAAGCTTTTCTCCCAAATCCCTCTCAAGGTAAATCTTTTCCAACTTCTTTCTTTTTGTTCTTCAAAACTTTGATTAATTTGCTTGAGAATTTGAATTTATGGCTTGGTTGGATACTCTTAGACTTATGTTATTCTTGAACTAGATGATTTGTAGTAGTAGTGCAAGTGGATGTCTAATAGGATAAGTGTGTGAGGTGAGCGAGTTAGAGATTTGAGGGATTTTGAGTGAGAATTGTGGATATTTTGATTTTGAGCAATCTGAGTTTTGTATGCCTTATTCTTGCTGTTTTGAGCCTTTGTTAGCTGTAATTTGAGTAAGGGATTGTGTTAGAAGTGAGTTTGAGTGAAGGGAGGGGATATTTGCAGAAAATCGCAGGTGAGCTGTGAGTGGGCTGAGCCCAGATATGGCCACGGCTCAGGAAACCTTCACCCGCATCAACTCTCTGGAATTTGAGCCGTGGGTGAGGGTTACCGAGCTACGGCCGCAGCTCGGGAGGGCTCGGTCACGTCAACTCTTTGCCCATCGAGCCGTGGGCAGAGTGGAGCCAGCCGCGGCCGGGGAGCCCGCGGCTTGGCCTCTGGCCTTGAGCCGCGGGCAAGGCTATTTTGATCCTCGAGCGCGGATCAGGGGATCTCATTCGCGGATCAGTCTTGTGCTTCAGGTTTCTGGTTTCTTTGTGTGATAAGTATAGTATGGAGTTTGGTTATGTTCCTTTGATAGAATTAGAGTATAATTGGGTGTTTATTGTGTATTATAGGCGACGAAGGTGATTATCCCTACTCAGACTACCTAAATTAGTCTTTGAAGTGAGGTTAGTAGCATTTGATTCTCTTTGCTTTGGAAATGCATTTGATGATGTTAATGACTTGGTTAATATTTTCTTTATATAAATGGGCTTATGTTTGATTACTTTGGTTTTCTATACTACAAGTATATGTGGTCTATTGAATCGTTTGAATAAACATATGATTGAGCTCTTGTATGTGAAATGGCTATATGACGGGACTAGTTCCTTAAAGTAGTAATTGTAGCAAGTTATTTTGAACCGTACTAACCGGGTTATAGTTAGTCTTGAACCGCACCAATCGGGTGGTAGTTGGTTTTGAACCGTGTTAACCGGGTTATAGTTAACAACTGGAATTCTAGGGTCATGTGTCCACTAACTACTTGAGCTCTCTTTTTCTTTGAACTGCATTATGTGATGTTGAATATGTATGATTTATGACTTGACCACATGTTATGATGATTATGACTTTGATTTTGATTTGGAAATGTACCTTATGTATGAATAACAAACTAAAGCCCCAAAGAGAACCCTTTACTACTTACTGGGTGATTGTAATCACTCACCCCTTTTGTTTAACCCCGCAGGTGATGAATTTGTTGAAGGTGACTAGAATGATTTTTGAGCCTCATAATCTTAGTTAGGGTAGACATGAATGAGGTTATTTCGATAACATTGATGTATAGTCATATTTTTGTATGAATTAGATTATACATATTTTTTCAACTATTTTTGTTATTGGGAAAAAAATTGTAATGAACATTATATATCCTTTGAAATAAATAAATGGATCCTTTTGGGTATCTTGGTATTTTCCTTGAGTCTTGTATTGTGATTAGTTAATGTTGGTTTTGGTTTAGCCTTGTGTCCTACCTTAGCTTAGGGCATGGCGGGTGTCACGTCTCAAGGCACGGGGCGTGACATTTTTAGTGGTATCAGAGCTTAGGTTTGAACCTTGTGGGATACCTTAGGTGTGAAATGGATAAAATGTATAGAGTTGATTTAGTAAATGTTTTCTTGGGTGTTGTCCGTTATAACGCTAGTGTTAGATGTCATTGAGGTTGATATATTTCTAACATGTATTTTGTGCAGAATGCCACCTCGAAGAAAACAAAGATTGGAGGTTCACTTAGAGGGCACCGGCAAGCGAGTAGTGGATGACACCGAGCCTTCGGTGGAAGACCTTGGCCCCGAAGGGGAAGAGAACGAAGAAGAAGATGAAGGCCTCAATGTGCCTATCGGGAGCTTTATGGCGGACTGCCCGCCGGACTTCCCGAAGGCCTAGGGAGGAGGGAACATCTCGTGTGACCCCTCCCTCACGACCAAGGAATGAGGATCCTCCACCACCGCCTCAATTGGATCCTACGACTTTAGCGGTCGCCTACCAATTCCTTCACGGTTTTCAAGAGTATCAAAGACAACAAGGAGGAATTAGGGCGGTCCAAGAAGAAGACCGAGGTAGCGTTCGCTACCATTTCAAAGAGTTGAGCAAAGTGAACGTCCCCATCCTTTGATGGAGGGCCCAAATCCCGATGTGGCGGAGAGATGACTTTCTCAAGTGGAAAAGAAGTTCCAAACCATGCAAGTACCGGACCACATTCGGCCTCAAGTGGTGGTCTCCTTCTTAGTTGGTGAGGCCGAAAAGTAGTAAGACAGTGTGTCCATGACCCTAGCCTTCATCGACCGTGAATTGACTTGGGAAGACTTCAAGCAAGTCTTTCTCCAACACTACTTCCCACTAGCGATCCGCATCCAAAAGATTAAACAATTCAACAATTTGAAGCAAGGGTCAACGTCCGTGGCGGAGTATTATTCCATCTTCCTTTCTTTAGGACGCTTTGTTCCCTCCGTGATGGCGGATGAAACTATGAAGATGGTGTCCTTTAAGGGTGGATTGAATGGCCGAATTCAATCCAAGATCTCCAGCAATTTCTATACTTCATGTGATCAAGTGTATGAGGTTAGCTTGGATGCCGAACAAGATATCAAAAGGGAAGATGCGGAAGCAAGACAACGGGCTAAACCATTTGTAGTTCCTGGGCCATGTCCTAGTGGAGGATCAACCTTCCAAGTGATAAGGCCACCCTGTCAAGACAATGTGCCTAGGCCAACGGGTTCTCAATCAAGTGGCTCTACGCAAATGCTACCGATGAAGCAGTAGTTTTTCGGCACTGGCTAAGTCAATGTGTAGTATGTTCAAAGGTACACTCGGGGGAGTGTAGATAGAAATCTGGAGCATGCTTCGGATGTGGGCAATTCGGGCACCGAGTGAGCCATTGCTCCAAACCCTGAAACAAGCCACCGCAAGCCCCGATCAACTCCAATGCAAGTCCAAGCCAATTCCAACCAGTCTCGGTCTATGGCAAGTCAAGCAAGTCATAAGCCCGTGGGAGGCGGCAACAAGCAAGGGACTACCGGCATCTAAGCAATGTCAATCGTGCGCCGGCAAATTCAAAGGTGTATGCTATGACTCCGTCTGAAGCCGAGGGATCGGAGGATGTGGTGACAGGTATAGTGATGGTTAACTTCCCTCCCAACTTATACATTATTCGATTGTGGGACATGCCATTCTTTTGTTTCCAAGAAATTTGCTCTTTTATTGAATGTTTCACCATGCATATTAGATGAGGCTTATAGAATAGAGACTTCAGGGAGAAAGGTGCTAGTTTCAAGTTTTGTGTATAAGGGGTGTGTGCTAGACCTGGGAGAAAGAGAGTTTAAAGCTGACTTGATTCGATTGAATATGAGCGGTTTTGATATAATTCTAGGTATGGATTGGTTATCGAACAATTATGCCTATGTAGATTGTTGGCGAAAAAGAGTAGATTTTCGTATTCTAAATACCCCTTTCTTCACCTTCCAAGGGCGTGCTTGAAAACCCAGAAAGGAGAATTCCTTACCTATTCTATCCGCTCTTCAAACCTTCAAAGCCATTAGGAAAGGATGTGATTGTTTCCTAACTTATGTGGTGGACGTAGATAAGAAGAATGAAGTGAAGTTGGAGGATATCCTTGTGGTGAGAGAGTTTCCCAAGGTATTCCCAGAAGAATTGTTGGGGTTGCCTCCAAAGAGAGAGATTGATTTTGAAATTAATTTGGTACCCGGTGCGGAGCCCATTTCCAAGGCACCTTATCCTATGGCTTCGGCAGAGTTGAGAGAGCTCAAGGTCCAACTCCAAGAGTTATTGAACAAGAAACTGATTCGACCGAGTGTGTTGCCTTAGGGTGCTTCGGTCTTGTTCGTGAAGAAGAAAGATGGTAGTATGCAGTTATGCATCGACTACCGAGAGCTCAATAAGATCACTGTGAAGAACAAATATTATCTATCCCGAATAAACGACCTATTCGATCAATTGAAGGGGGTTAGAGTGTTCTCTAAGATCGACCTTCGCTCGGGATACCATCAGTTGAGAATTAAACTGGAGGATATCTCCAAAAGCGCTTTCTAAACTAGGTATGGGCATTATGAGTTTCTCGTTATGCCTTTCGAACTAACCAATGTCCCTTGCTGCTTTTATGGATTTGATGAACATGGTGTTTAAGGAGCAGTTAGACAGATTTATTGTGGTGTTCATAGATGATATTTTGGTGTACTCTCCAAGTGAAGTGGACCACGAAGATCACTTAAGAGAGACTTTGCAAATCCTAAAACGCGAGTAGCTGTACGCCAAATTAAACAAATACGAATTTTGGCTCAAGAGTGTCTCTTTCTTGGGGCACGTGATTTCAGAAGAAGGAGTTTCGGTAGATCCCCGGAAGATTGAAGCAATTGTGGATTGGTCTCGACCAACCAATGTAGCAGAAATGCGAAATTTCTTAGGTTTAGCGGGTTACTATCGGAAGTTCGTAGAGGGATTTTCTTCTATCGCAATGCCATTGACTCGTTTAACCAAAAAACGAGTCAAGTTCGAATGGACTTCCAAGTGTGAGAAAAACTTCCAAGAGTTAAAGAACAAATTAGTATCGGCTCCGGTTCTCGCGCTACCTTCAGAGTCGGGCAAATTCGTCATCTACAGTGATGCCTCGAAGAACGGGTTAGGATGTGTGTTGATGCAAAATGAACGAGTGATAGCCTACGCTTCACGCCAATTGAAGCCCTACGAACAAAAATATCCGGTTCAAGACTTAGAGCTAGCAGCCTGTGGTGTTTGCCTTGAAGATTTGGAGACACTATTTGTATGGAAGAACCGTGTGAAGTCTTCACCGATCACAAAAGTTTGAAGTACTTGTTCACACTAGAAAGAGCTCAACATGAGGCAACGAAGATGGCTTGAGCTATTGAAAGGACTACGACCTCACTATCAGTTATCATCCGAGGAAAGCCAACAAAGTAGCCTGATGCCTTAAGCCGAAAGAGCATGGGGTACCATGGCAGGCTATGTTAGTAAAACAAATGAAGGAAGTGAGTTTGGAGGTAGTGGAGTCTACTCAAAATGTATTAGCGGCTCTAATTGCTCAACCGACATTAGTAGTAAGAATTAAGAAGCTCAAAGGAGAGATGAAAATTTGGTGAATCTCAAAGAAAGACTCGAGAGTGAAGAGTTACCCGACTTTCATTTGCACTGAAGATGGTAGCATATGGATGAGAAATCGATTGGTTGTGCCTAAAGAAGAAGAATTGAGGAATGAGGTTATGGCGGAGGCCCATTCTTCTAAGCTTTCGATTCACCTCCGGGAGCACGAAGATGTATCGGGATTTGAAACAGTTGTATTGGTGGAGCGGAATGAAAAGAGACATTGCAGAGTATGTGTCTAAATGCCTTGTGTGTCAACAAATCAAGGCCAAACATCAACGACCCGCAGGTTTGTTGAAACCTTTGGAAATACCGAAGTGGAAATGGGAACACATAAATATGGATTTTATAGTCAGATTGCCGAAGACAAGGAGAGGGAATGATGCCATTTGGGTGATCGTAGATTGATTAACAAAGTCCGCTCACTTCCTACCGATGACAACGATGGCTTCTATGGATACTTTGGCCAATATTTACATGGATCGTATTGTTCGGTACCACAGGGTGCCAGTGAGTATCGTGTCTGATCGGGATCCTTGGTTCACGTCACGCTTTTGGTAGAGCTTCCAACAAGCAATGGGTACCTGACTGAGCCTTAGCACCGCGTATCATCCTCAAACTGATGGGCAGTCAGAACGTACCATACAGACCTTAGAAGATATGCTTCGAGCGTGCGTTATGGATTTTGGAGGTAGTTGGGAAGATTCCTTAGTGTTGATTGAGTTCTCCTACAATAATAGCTACCACAGTAGTATTGGGATGGCACCATTTGAGGCATTGTACGGACGCAAGTGTCGATCACTGTTGTACTGGGATGAAGTTGGAGAGAAGACAATCACCGGACCCGAACTTGTGCAAGCCACCGTGGAGAAGCTAACATTAGTGAGGGACCGAATGAAGACAGGCCCAAGACCGGCAACGAAGTTGGGCAAATTTGAAGAGACGACCTTTGGAGTTTCAACCAGGAGAGAAAGTATACCTCAAGGTTTCCCCAACCAAAGGTGTGATGCGGTTTGGTAAAAGTGGAAAAGTTAAGTGCAAGATACGTGGGACCGTTCGAGATCTTAGACCGAGTTGGAGATTTGGCGTATCGAGTAGCTTTACCACCGGCCTTATCCAAGATTCACAATGTCTTCTACGTTTCCCAACTTCGAAAGTATGTATCCGATCCCAATCATGTGCTTGAGTACGATCCACTACCAATCCAGGAAGATTTAACGTATGGCGAGAAATCTCTTCAGATTGTGGACCGCAAGGATCAGGTTCTAAGAAGGAGAACGATCCCGTATGTCAAAATCCAATGGACCAACCACACCGTTCGTGAAGCGACATGGGAGATCGAAGAGGAAATGAGAAAGAAATACCCTGCCTTATTCGACTCGCAAGGTACGTAAATTTCGAGGCCGAAACTTCTTATTAGGAGGGGAGAATGTGATATTAAGGCTCTTATGGACTTTTATGAAATTATCATTTCTTGGACCATTGTATGTTTTGTAGGAAGTAGTAGCCTTGGTTGCAATTCTTGAAACTTCATTTTTTTACCCTAAAGACTAAAACTCCCTTCTTCATTTTTCCCTTCATTCTTCCTCTTTTCTTTGAAAGACTTCCTCTAAATTCCTCCTTTTTCTCTCAATCTATTGAAGGAGGAGTTGAAGGGCTCTCTTCTCCAAGGGAAGCTAGTAGAAGACATTTTGGAGCTTTCTTCCAAAATCTCCCTCAAGGTAAATCTTTCCCAACTCCTTGTTTTAGTTCTTCCAAACTTTGATTAATTTTCTTGGGAATTTGGAGTTATGGCTTTGTTTGTTGCCCTTAGACTATGTTATTCTTGGACTAGATGATTTGTAGTAGTAGTGCAAGTGTATGTCAAATAGGATAAGTGTGTGAGGTGAGTGAGTTAGGGATTTGAGAGATTTGGAGTGAGGATTGTTAATGTCTTGATTTATGAGCAATCTGAGTATTGTATGTCTTATTCTTGCTGTTTTGAGCCTTTGTTAACTTCATTTTGAGTTGGGTTGTGTTAGAAGTGAGTTTTGAGTGAAGGGAGGTGATATTTGCAGAAATCGCAGGTGAGCCGTGAGTGGGCTGAGCCCAGACATGGGCACGGCTTAGGAAACCTTCACCCGCATCAACTCTCTGGAATTTGAACCGTGGCTGAGGGTTACCGAGTCGTGGCCGCAACTCGGGAGGGCTCGATCGCATCAACTCTCTGCCCACCGAGTCGTGGGCAGAGTGGAGCCAGCTGCGGCCGCGGTTGGCAGGGGGGAGCTCGCGGCTCGACCTCTGGCCTTGAGCCATGAGCAAGGCTGTTTTGATCCGCGGGCGCGGATCAGGGGATCTCACCCCCGGATCAGTCTTGTGCTTCAGGTTTCTGGTTTCTTTGTGTGATAAGTATAGTATGGAGTTTGGTTATGTTCCTTTGATAAAATTAGAGTATAATTGGGTGTTTATTATGTATTATAGGCGACGAAGGTGATTATCCCTACTCGGACTACCTAAATTAGTTTTTGGAGTGAGGTAAGTAGCATTTGATTCTCTTTGCTTTGGAAATGCATTTGATGATGATAAATGACTTAGACAATATTTTCTTTATATAAATGGGCTTATGTTTGATTACTTTGGTTTTCTATGACACAAGTTTATGTGGTCTAATGAATCCTTTGAATGAACCTATGATTGAGCTCTTGTATGTGAAATGGCTATATGACGAGACTAGTTCCTTAAATTGGTAATTGTAGCAAGTTATTTTGAACCGTACTAACCGGGTTATAGTTAGTCTTGAACCGCACCAACCGGGTGGTAGTTGATTTTGAACCGTGTTAACCGGGTTATAGTTAACAACTGGAATTCCAAGGTCATGTGTCCACTAACTAATTGAGCTCTCTTCTTTTCTTTGAATTGCAATTGTGATGTTTTGAATATGTATGATTTATAACTTGAACACATACTATGATGATTATGACTCTGAATTTGATTTGGAAATTATTTATGTATAAATAGCAAACTAAAGCCCCAAGGAGAACCTTTGCTACTTACTGGGTGATTAAATCACTCACCCCTTTTGTTTAACCCCGCAGGTAATGAATTTGTTGAAGGTGACTGGACTGATTTTTGGGTCTCATAGTCTTAGTTAGGGTAGACATGAATGAGGTTATTTTTGATAGCTTGATGTATAGTCATACTTTTGGTGTAAGATGAGGGTATTCATGTGTCTCCCTACTAATTTTTGTTATTGGGAGATAGATATGTAATGGACATTGTACATCTTTTGATTATGAATGAAATGAATTCTTTTGGGCATTTTAGTATTTTGAGCCTTATGTTATGATTCGATAATGTTGGTTTTGGTTTAGCTTTGTGTCCTAACTTAGCTTAGGGCATGGCGAGTGCCACGTCTCGGGCACGGGGTGTGACAAATAGAGTGTCGAGAAATGATACATTAGTAAAAAGAAAAATATGTTTTATATATCATTTCTCGAAAATGAAGAAAGAGGAAAGAAGAAAAAAATTCCTAAGCTCTTATCACGTACATTATTACGGTTCACGGACATATCATAGATGCACTTTTTCCGTTATATCCTTTTGTTGTGTATCTTTTTACTTATTATTTTAAATATCTTTTGTATCACTAAAGGATCTGGGCTCATGTGTTTATTCTTTCTCATTCTAGGAGGAAAATAGAAAAATGTTTAAGTATTTATGCTCATTATTATCCTTGTTTGCTTATTATTATTATTATTATTATTATTGAGAGCACTCTTGAGATGTAATATTTTTTCCTTTATTTTTTTCAAATTTCAGAAAAATGTTAAACTTTTTAATAACTACCCATGTATATGGTAACTAATCAAACATAATAATTACCTATTACTCTTTTTTTCCTAATCCTTTTACTATAACAATGTAAAACTAATTATAATTAAAAATTTAGCCAAAAATTTTAGTTTTGTATTGCACACATACTCCCGTTTTAACAAGATTAGTCATCAGGTGAGATTTAGAATTCCTCCAGGATAAATGGTGGGGGTTTTAAATCCACACAAAAATATTTTTCACACAAAAATATTTTTCCCCTCTATTTATTTCTATTGCCTCTAGTTCCATCATTCCATCATCAGGGATGATGGGATGGTTACCCTTATGTCAAGCAGTTTATGCATTTGTTAATATTATAGATTGGATTCCCAACAAATAATAATAAAAAAAGCATGAGTAGAGTTTTAGTTTTAACTTTTTATATTTTTCAAAGATACACCCATTTGTTCTCCAATCACAATATACTCATATACATTCCCTTATAATTTTCTTTAGTTTTTCGATAATCAATTTAAAAAAAAAAAAATTGTACAGGCTACGGCGAAACACATAAATGTGTGTTTCTTGAACATATTTAGGGGTTGTTTGACAACTCAATTTAATGCTAAAAATTAATGGACTAAGAGTGATAAATCCATTATTTGAATACATTTTTGTCATAATTTGCATAGCTTTTATTTGAATTTGTCAACTTATGAGCTATATTTCGTACAAATTTCAAGAGAATAAGTTTGAATTTTGAAGTGCGAAGATATGAAGAAAAATCAAGGAGATAATGGTGGAAGTTATTTGAAACATGATCAAGCACTCATCAAAGCAAGAAATTTAAATTTGAAAAAAAAAAGCGAGGATTAACATTGGAAGAAAAGAAAGATGCAATTCAAAGGTATGATGCAATTCAACTTTTGAAAATAAAATTGGTGCGATTGAAGGGATCTTCAAATATCTTATCTCTTAGCTTGTCATTAGGGCTATTGTGTTACTATAAATAGGCGAAGCCAGAGACCATGTAAAGCATCATATTCAATTCTTGTGTATTTCTTTTCTTTCTCTACGTTTCTTAGAATAATGTATAGCTAGATAATCTAGTTCAATTTAAGGGGAACGACTCCCGTCTCCAATAATGGTTATGAGAACTAACGTTCATATTGTAATTGTTTTATATGCAAGTACTTTGTTTCTTTTTTGTTTTACTTCTTGTGCAATTGATGATTGTTTCTCGTTTGTTGAAATAGTCTACACATTGCACACATGCTTTCCAATTCCTTCAATTCGTAACTATTGTGAGGAACTAGAATTAGAAGCAAAGTGAATTAACCTGATTGCCTACCCCTTTCACGTTAATTTACTAGGGAGAAACTAGACAAGTTAAATCGTTATAGCTTTTGAACGGTTGTCTGGAATAAATTTACATTTTCTAATTTAATTCTATTATTGAGTGAATGATAATTGCTTATCAATATTGAATTCACTTGATAATAAGGAATTGACTAGAAGTTTTTCTAATTAATTTTACCCTTGAATGTTTTGATTAGCCTTAGCTTTGAAGTTAATCGAATTTATTTGCTTAAATTAAAAGTATAATTTTTGGGTAGTTCAATGATCAACTAAGTTTAGGATTGAGTTATTTTTAATTTATTTGTTTCTTTAATTTCTAATGAATTTGTTTATTAAATTCTGAATTCAACCCCCCTATTTTTCATCCTTAATCTCAGTTCCCTCTAGGATAATTAGAATTAAATTTTCCTTGGGTTCGACCTGGTTTTCACCATTAAATTTCTTTATTTTGGTAGTAGAAAATCAATATTGTTTTGGAGGTTTCGATAGCTGACCAAAAAGCTTTTTGAATTTAGTATGTTTGATAAATTCTTTTATCGCTTAAAACATTAAGCACTTATTTATTTTGTGTGCAAAATTTTAAGTGATAAAATTTCACTTAATTTGCTTAATTTTGAACACATGTATTATGTTATCCCCTCCTCACATATAATTATACTAAATTCACATTTTAGTGAGATTTGAATCTCAGATATCTTTTTTTTTCCTCCTTTGTGAGCAAAAACTTGTTATTCTTATTCATGATTAATAATTATAGCTTATACACGAGGAACATCCTCCTTTACAAGATTTCCATTACTAATCTATACACATTTTGCCATACAAGCTAAGTATTATCTACTTGCTCCTACATCTTGTCTAAAACAATCATATGATATAAACCGTTCCATTTCAGCGTCCCACTTCTCCTTTGTTACTGGTATATCCCTCCAGGATAGCACTAATGTACTCACATCCTCCATTATACTTCCTAACACCTGGCTCACTGATTCATTCTTTTTAATATGCCAGGCATAGTTGCTGAATTTTCCTCCAAATTCTCCTTGTTATTATGCATCCAGAAAACAGGTGATCCATGCTTTCATTCTCCTTTTGATAGAATGCACATGCCTCAGTCTGTCTTTGGTGTTTAATCTCCTATGACATAATAGCCACAATATCACAGAAAATCTAGGAATTTAGCCTTTCCCGTACACCAATTTATACCATTCAACATGCTGCCCTTTGTTCCCTAGTTTTTCCACTGCAGACTTAACTGGATAAGCTCAAGTAGAATTAGCTAGCCAGTGAACACAATCCTCCTGGTTTGATTGGGGTACCAAATCAGGAGGAGATTTGTTTTTCAGTTCCAATAGCTCTCTTGAATACCTTCTTCCAATAGGCCACTGAGCAACTATTGTCTTTATTGTAATTCTCAAACATTTCAGCAACTCATCAATGCGTTGAATCCAATTAAACTTCAAAGGGACATTTTGCTCCTTTCGATATTCAAAATAAAAAAAAATCAGTACGTCATCAGTGAAGCTTCTATATCATGGACTTAGTGGATGCCAATTATCATGCCAAAAGAAAGTATGAGCTCCATCCCCAATTACTACTCTGATCAATGGATGGGCTGTACTTCTTAACTTCAATAATTTTTTCCATATCCATGATCCCTCAGCATTTTCCTTCACCGCCAACAAGATATCTAATTCATAGGGTATCAGCCTTTGTTATTTTGTCACTAAGACTATTTTCTAAAATGGTTAATCAAATTATTCATCTTAGAATCCAATTTTGCTTTGTTTACCTAATGAGGGATTAGTTTTCAATTAAACTTTAAAACAAAGCAAAACAGAAAAGAAAAAAAAAATAAAAAAACCGATCACACCAATAACATTGAATATCAGTTATGTAAGACCACAAGCTACGTTATAATATTTATACCTTTCGAATAGAATCGTTAACAAATAGTTCATTTTTGAATGGATGATTGATAATCCAATCACGAGCTGAACAATTAATATCATAGCAAATGTTTGATGGAAATAATGAAAAACACGAATCCGAAAAACTTCATTAGTCTCTCTCTTTCTTTTTCTTGAACATGTTCTAGTTTTGTTGCACAAGAACTTTTTTTAGATGAAACAATTGGAATATTTGATTTGACATATTAGGCTAACTAAAGAAGAGAACGAATGAGAGCACAAAATCAAATATTTAATGATACAAATAAATAGTCGCTTACTACTTGACTTTGCGTTAAACTCCCTAAACAAGAACAACACTACTGCTATACCAAATTGAACAACAAATTTTGGATCAAACTATGCCTATTTCTTCTTGAACGAATGAGAAAGTATTAGTACATTTGAGTGCAATTTGAAATGTAATAATATAATGTGGGTATATTAACACCCATTATTTGTTATTGAGAATCCATTTGCTTTATAAAGTTTACAATAATATGAAGCGAGTAGAATGCTAATATCGATAGCTTTTGATTTATCAGTGAACGATCCAATATTCTCAAATCATTTCAACCAAATTGATAGGATAGCCATACGTGACAAATCTAGGAGCAGTTGGAGTTGTTGATAGAAAAGGCTGAGAATTATGAAAAGAATTATTTGTTCTTTTTATTGATTTGTACAAAATAATGCCTATTTATAGGCTTTACAAAATGAACTTCGACACCTACACATCAATGAATCTAGACTAGTGGAAAACCTGGACACCTAACACTGATGAACTTAGATTGGAATGAACTTGGACACCTAAACACCAGTGAACCTAGACTAGTATTATACAAGGTAATATCCTAATTGATAACATAGTATTTTTCTAGTTACAATTAGGCTACAATCATGTTAACACCTCCCCTCAAACTCAAGATGGTATAGCAGATACCAACTCGAGTTTGCTCAAGAGATCTTGAAAGTGAGCTAAAAGATGTGTTTTGCTGAATATATCAACTGCTTGGTTAGTAGAAGAAATAGGAACTAAATGTAAAGTGCCATTAGTAACATGGTGGCATGCAAAGTGACAATTGATTTCAATGTGTTTTGTATGCTTATGAAATACATCATTATGAGAAATTTGTATGGTACTTCGATTATCACAATGAAGTACTATGGTAGAAGAATGCTTCACACCCATATCGATTAATAATCACAGTAACAAAAGTAATTCTAATGTAGCATTAACAAGAGCACAATATTCAGACTCAGTGCTGGAGCAAGCAACGACAATTTGCTTTTTGCTTCGTTAGGAGATGAGAGAGTCACCCAAGAAGAATCAGCAACTAGTTGTAGATCGATGATTTGTTGGATCACCAACCGAATCAGCATTAGAGTATCTTGACAACACTAAACATAAGTTAGCAGATAAGTGTAAACCATGGGTAAAGAGTTCCTTTGATATAGCGAAGGATCTGAAGTATTGCAAAGAAATGAGATGGGCAGGAATTAGACATAAATTGTTTGACTAAGTGAACAACTTATGAGATATCAAGACGAGTGACAAGGAGATAAACAAGACTTCCAACAAGTTGGCAATATAAATTAGAATCAACATGAAGAATGCCATCAAGAGGTGTAAGCTTGCAATTGAGTTCCAAGAGGTTTGATATAGTTTTGTTATCAATGATGCCAGCTAAAGAAAGTAAGTCAGATGCATGCTTGGCTTGAGGAAGATAATAGCCTTCAGAATTTTGAGAAACTTCAAGACCCAAAAAATAACTAAGTGAACCAAGATCTTTCATTTCAAAATGCGGCTAAGATAGTGTTATACTTCTAAAAGACCAGATGTATTATCTTCTGTTATTGTCATGTTATCAACATAGAGTAATAGGAGGACAATCATGCCATCGGTCCATCGAATGAATAAAGCAGAATCATATGGGCTAGAAACAAAACCAAACTGAGCAAGAGTAGTACTAAATTTAGCAAACCAAGCCCTGGGAGCTTGTTTTAGCCCATACAAGGCTCATCGAAGTTTACAAACCTTATGAGATGAATGATAACTAGGAGAAGGATGCATATAAACCTATTTTATTAAATCACCATGAAGGAAAGTGTTCTTAACATCTATTTAAAAAAACTTCCATTTACAAACTGTAGCAACAGCTAAGAGATTGCGGACAGATGTTAATCAAGCCACTGGAGTAAATGTCTCTTCATAGTTTATGCCATGCTCTTGAGTGTACCCCTTGGCTACTAAGCGAGCTTTGTAACACTCAACAGTTCCATCAGAGTGGGTTTTAATTTTGTAAACTCATTTGCAACCAATAAGGGTCTTGTTTGGAGGGAGATCAACTAAGTCCCAAGTACGAGTTTTCTTTAAAGCTTGAAGTTCTTCAATCATAGCTTGTTGCCAGAGAGGGTTAGTAGTTGCCTCACAATAAAAGCAAGCTCATGGAGAGTTACAATAGTAGAATAGTAGTGGAAATTGGAAAGATAATGAGAAGTTTCTCTCACTCGATTGGAACGACAAAGAGCAATATCATGAGTAGGTGTAGGCATAGGTGCAGGATCAACAACTAGTACAGGTTCAATAGAGGTGAGGCAGGTCAAGTATTGAGCCCAGCAGAACCACCTGTAACAGAACTTGGAAACAACTGAATTAAAGGATCAATGAAAAAGAGAGATTCACTATTAATAGACTAATGAAATTTAGCAAGAGAAGAAAATAAGGTATTTTCCCAGAAGTAACATGATGAGAAATGCATAATTTATTGGATGTAGGATCCCAACATTGATACCCCTTGTGTTCAACACCATAATCGAGAAAACAACATAGACTAGCACGTTGTTCTAATTTTGTGTGTTCATTGGGTTGTAAAAGAACAAAACAAGCACATCCAAAAGGTCCAAGAAGTGAATAGTCAGAAGGTTTACCAAACAACTTCTCAAAAAGAGATAAATTATGAAACCTTGGAAGGAAGTTGATTAATAGCATAGACAGCATTAAGAGTTGCTTCTCCCCAAAATTTTCTAGACATGAGGCAAAAGAAGAAGGCATGGATAGAATCAAGTATATGTCGATGCTTACACTTGGCTCGTCCATTTTACTAGGAGGTCTGAGGACAGGAACGTTGAACAACAATCCCTTGCTGACTAAGAAATTAAAGTAAAGAAAAATTTTTATATTCCATTGCATTATCTGTTTGAAGAATTTTTATAGTATAAGAAAACTAAGTTTTGACCATATTTGCAAATGTATTGTAAATGTGTAATAACTCAGATCAATGTTTCAAATAATATATCTAAGTAAACCGAGAGTAGTCATCAATAAATAGCACAAAATAGCAAAAGTCGTTTACTAAAGAAATAGGGGAAGGACCCCAAATGCCAAAGTGAATTAAACCAAAAGAACTGTCTAAAATAGAATCATTATTATTAAAAGACAATGCAAGTTTTTTTGCAAGCTAATAATTTAAGCAATTAAAAGACTCAAACTTTGTAGATTCTAACAATTCATGAGAAATTAAAGACTAAATTTTACTAGACGAGGCATAACCAAGATGCAAATGCCATTGGTGGATGGAAAAGTTGGTGGTTGTAGCCGCAAACACAAGTTTTGAAGAAGGATGAAGAGATCGAAGCTCAAAAAATCAACCCACCCTGTGACCGTTCCCAAGAATCTATTCACTATACCTGAACATCAAGAGGAGAAAAATAAACATGTAATCCTTTTTTATACAACTAACCAACAGAGATAAGGCGGTTTGCAAGTTTTGCATTAGTTTCATTTGGTTCTCTAGCTGGCTTGATGATATCTCCGGTTACAATTCGCCATAACTTGTGACCTATCAAGAAACTTTTCATTTCTTGAAACTGAAAATCATAGTTTGAGCCAATCAAAACTGGCAATAGGTTTTGAAATATCATATTTCTCCGTGATGAGAAGTTCCAAAATTTGTGATGGAGTAGTCAAAGCAAAAGGAATATAAGAAAATTGAAAAATAAGGTCAAGAAATTATGCAGATAGAAATCACAGAAAACACATGGTAAATGGCTCTAATATTATGTTAACAGAAAATGCTGAGAATCACAAAAAAAAATTGTTTGTCTTCTTGTTATTGATTTGTACAAAACAATGCCTATTTATAGATTTTACAACTTGAACATGGACACCTACACATCAATGAATTTAGACTATTAATGAACTTGAACATCTAACACCAATAAATCTAGACTAGTTTTGTACAAAGTAATTAATATCCTAATTGATAACATAATATTCTCCTAGTTACAATTAGCCTACAGTCATGCTAACAACAATTGGGCTACAATCATGCTAGCAGGAGGGATAAGAAATCCTAGTAACGTGTGAAATTTATATTTTTGTTGTACATTTTTCAGTTTAATCTAATTGGACAAAAAAAAAATTTTCCCCTTCGCCCAGGTTTTATTTTTCTCTATATAAATTATTCTTTAGCTGCCATCTGTGGTAGGGGTGGGCATGGACCGGTTAACCGGTCCACACACCTAATATTCGAACCGGAACCGCTTGTACCGGTTCGCCTAATTTATAAACCGTATCCGACCCTCATTAATCGGTTAACCGCTTATCGGTTACCCGGTTAAAGAGGGTCGGGTACCGCGGGTAACCGGAACCGTATAGTTTAAGTTAATTTGACAAAATAGATCAAAATATTATAACATAAACCTTTGCTCAAATTAAAAAAATGCTTATACAATTTCAATTACTTTAAAAAACAAGCAATAAGATTACAATTGAAACTCTTGCATCTACTCTTTTTAAAAGTAAAAAAGGTTAAAAAAGATTGCTCTTTTTAAGAGTAAAAAATTTATGTATTTCAATTATAGGAAAATAATTTTTTAGTTAGCATCAAGAAATTAAATTGAAAGAAAAATTAAATACGATATTTAAGTTTTAAAATAATCTTAAACTTGAAAATGATATGAATTAATATTCCTCAATTCCTCTATAAAATTACAAATATTAGCCTTTAAGACGTGTATATGGACCGGTTCGGTTAACCGCGGTTTTTGAAAATTGATACCCGGAACCAGAACCGCTTTTACAAATGAGGTTCGGTTAACCTAACCGCTTTCAAAATTCGGTTCGGTTACCCTCATTTTTCGGTTCGGAATGGACTGGTTATTGCGGTTTTTCGGTTTTCTGGTTATTTTTGCCCACCCCTAATCTGTGGTTTCACGTTATAATTTATTTTTGTCTCAGTAATTACTAACAAGATTTGATTTTAACCAACTATATCCAAAATGATTGTCTTATGCCACACTGTTTCCTGTAATCCGACGCGAGATTTGACTATTACATAGATATAATTTCGGCATGGACTCTAATTGCATTCGAATTATATAAAGATATTTGTGGACCAAACTCAGTGAAATTTGATCGACACGTGTGGCGAATGATTAACTATTAACCTTTTTTATGCTTTAGATGATAATATGTATGCACAATTTACTATTAAACTAAACAAACTAAAAAATATATATAGATTTCAAAGTAAATTTCTTTTTTTTAATCTAATGTAAAAATGAATCTGGTCCATTCCCTTTTCCTCCTACTTAAACCCATTTAATTCTCTGGAGGAAATGCACCGGTTGAGATTTCTTACCAAGAACAAAATAGATTGAAAATTTTATTTTATCTCTATAGCGAACACCGATGCTGGAACGAGGGGCGTAGAATTCAAATAGGATTTTCCAATTGCTAATCGATTCTACTTGTGCCCTCTATATAAGGAACTAAAATCAACGAGCAATTATAAACCCTCATTTTCAATTTATTATTGCAATTCAAACACAAATTTTGATCCAAATAAAAATGGCGTGAATTAAAAACATTTTAGATCGAACTGATATAAATTACAATCACAAATTTCTCTGAAAATTCAATTCTACTCTAAGGAAGAACCCAAAAAGGGCCATCATCAATTCAAGAATCAACTTTGCCCTTTTACCTATGAGTCAAGCACAAACAATAAACTCTATAATTCTGCAACACAGACGAAGGATTTATTCAGAACGGTCAATCAAACCAATGTGTTGAATAAAAAAAAAAAAATCCAATGTGTTAGTTTAAACTGCATAGTCCAATTAAATCAAAGGCATTTAAGATGACATATTGTTCTACCAAATACTTGGTTCTCAAATATGTGTATGTGTGTGTGTGTGTGTATATATATATATATATGTATATATGTGTGTGTGTGTGTGTATTATGATCACCAATTTAATACTCAAACTAGTTCTGATAGTATGATTGACAATTAAAGTTGATATTTTGTATGGGGCAAACTTAGCCTTTGTTTGGATAACATTTTTTTTTTCAAACATTATCTTCAATTATTTTTTATCCCTAAACATATATATCTAAAAATTGAGACAGTAATGTTTTTCTAGAAAACCGTCCAAAAAAATTCATTCAAATACACTGTTTGTTCAGATTATTTTAGTTTCTTTGATTTATGCAAGGATACAGATCATGTCTCCCTCATTGTGATATATGAAGATGTGATAACGACCTTAAAGCTAATCTAAAGAAATTAACAGGCACAACACGAATAAATCAATGATCTAGAATATCACTGCAAAAGCTGTATAATCATCTTCACTGGTGAAAAGAAAGTCTATGCTAGTCAAGAAGAAAACCCCCATTTAAAATAACATCATAATGCTGCATTTTCAAAATCTTGATACCCTTTTCACTATAAGCAATTGAGCAACATAGATGAATGGCACTTTACAACTTATCGTCGTCCTTCAAATTGCAATATGTAAGGAAATTGACATTATTCTGAAACTCAAGGTCACTCTAACGTCTTTAGAGTCTTAATTTTGCCAATTAATCAAAAGCCATGAATGTCCACTTGCTATTTGTATTCTCTTGTTACAAATGCTAACAATAAGTTGCAGGAAAAAGGAAATTGTTCTTCTTGAAATGAACTAGATCGAAGGAGACAAGATTGGTCGGGGGAATATTTGGTTGGTTTTGTTTGATAAAGTAGATTGAGGCTGCTTATTGAAACATTTCCAAACATTTAAAATTGATAATACTCAGATCGAACAACAAAGAAGAGTAGGAACTACAATAACTCATAGCTCATAGCTCTAGCTACAAGGATCGGTACGGCCCTGTAGCAGACAGGCAGGGAAAGAAGCTCAAAGATGCTCTTAGTACCTGAATAGTAAGTCCAGATTCACTCTTTTCCTTTTATGGGAGCTTTCCCTAAAGCCTCCTTCCTCTACATTCATAGCTTTCACCCTTGGTCTTCTTTATCACATCTCTTTGTGGCGCATAAGTAGTATGCCTTAAGAGAAGAAGAAGATTACCTGCTTCCAGGTATTGTAAAATTACGAATTAGGAAAGTTGTAACTTCTCCGATCCAATATATGGTTAAAGACTAATTAGTCTTATCCGATCAGATAAAAAAAATGTCTCTGCCATAGTTATTCTTCTACCGTTCGTGAACCGATGATCTTATGTTAATTACAGTTTAGAGAAAGATCATCTTTCCTTCTTCCATTTCTTCTATCCTGAACAAGACGAGAAGGCCTGTCTTCTAACATTACCGACATTTCGGGGTTTCATAATAAGATAAAAGCTCTTTTCATCATCAGAAAGAACCTGATTTCCGACCTCTTGCATTGCATTACCATAACAAAAAGAAAAAAAATCATTAAAAAAAAAGAGATTGCTCTTGTGACTACTCGGAATGAACCTTTGGAAAGGAATAGCCATGGATTCCTATAGAGCATCAAGCTCTCGCCCTTTAGAAATAAGCTAAGAAAGTCATCGGTTCGAATCCGAGGAAGGGCTTTCGAGTGTTCAAAACACTCTTTCTTTTTTTTCGGTATGCTGCTCCGCGAGCAAGGAGCGAGAGAAGCAAGTGGGCTGTGGTCATGTTCCAATTTGCACTGATCTCTTTAGATCGTTAAATGTCAAATAAAACTGTTCTATGACGGAAACCTTAGAATAGTAAGCTGAAAGTGTATTGGCATTGTTATTCACAGACCAATTGATGAACTTCTATTTTATCCCGATCTATATATTTTTAGAATATTGTTAAATGAATATTCTTGGATAAGTGAGATGCAGATAGCTTCTTGCAATTAATCTATAGTACGCAGGATATAACAGTGATACAGATGAGCGAATGAAGGGAAGATGAATAGAGAGGGACAAAATCCTGGTATTCAAAAAAGTTAGTTGCAAGCATCAACTTTGTGAATCAAGCATAATTGTCTTTGGTGCTTTAAAGATACGTTACTTTTCTTGTTATTCTTAGTGTGATTCTCTACCATCTAATAATTTCACTTTGAAGTTGAATACTAAAGCATCGAGAAATGAATTTCAATAAGTTAGATATAAATACTATTATCTTTGGACTATGTTTATCGTTGTAATAGTTTGGATACAAATCACCTAGACGATAATAAAGAAAGATAAATGAAGAAAGGTAGAAGTTCTACTAATGGAAAAGTCATTACAAACATTAGGTGTTCAAGCATGTAGATTCTTAGGTGGACCGAGTTGACAGCCTTACTTGTAAATTTTGTGATTAAAAATAGTGTCAAGTACGCAAAGTAATGCATGCTAATATAAGAAAATAATATAAAATAATATAAGAATACTAATATAATTTTATTTTAAACTACAAAGTTCACAATTAAAGCTGTGAATGAGGCATATTTAAGAATTTTCCGATTCAAGCACATATCTCTATTGCTTAAGAAATTAAATCAACAGTCGCTTCATCTCTAAGTGATGATAACTCTCTTTCGTTTCTTGGTATAACTCTTCTTGAATTAATTACACTCAAGAAAAGAAAGCAACCCACCAAATAACGTGGAGCCACTATGCATTTACTTTTTAACAAAAGAATAGAAGGGAAACATTGTGATCATTTCATGGATCAATGCCTAACACTGAAACGGAATATTAAACTTTTGTCTCGCTATCCAAGTTTATGCTCCACATTTGAACCTTGTCCAGGTTCAGATGTGCTGATGTTGGGCCAAATAATTTAACATTTACATAGCCTTTTCACACAATGCTGCTAGAAGAAGCACCTAGATTAATTCTCTCCGCCTGTCATTTTTTCATTCATCAGTCCTTTTCTTTAACTTCATTGACAGAAGAGGCACGTAACAGATAATCTATTGCAGGTCATTTTCGTCTGACATTTGTTTCAATCCATTTTGACCTATTAATCTGTTCATCTTTTTATCCTTCTGAGGCTGAAAAGCCTCGGAGATGGCAAGAAAGAGACTGATTCCGTGTGCATGCATCTCCTTACGGACCGATCACATCAGAATCGCTACCAAAATATGTTCAGTGAAAACAGAAAACTTAACAACGTGTGGAAATTTGGGTTTGGTCCTGTTTGTACTTTGAATAAATCTGAGCCTAGGAAGGTTCAAACAAGCAAATGTAATTATTGTTTGTCTTTTATGTAACCAACATCTTTTCATGAAAATACAAGGATTTTGATCTAGATTCAACTTATGGATGCTAACTTTTACTTATTGGCATTCATGACGGCATACCCTATTGCAGCAAACTATAGTGCTACATACCCTTTAAAAAAAAATAATACCCATTCAAATTGTAATAATTCCCGAGAAAATTTAATGCTGTTGGGTGGTAGGATAAGAAAAATGAGGAGTTTTTGTTTAGGAGCCAAGATTAATTCATTAATTCATTAATTCATTCCTTCACACTCTACACATCTTGATGCTCACACCACATTTATAGTTGAATATATCACTCTAGATTTATTGGAATATTTATAGAAAATTCTACAATAATAACTTGCTAACTAATACATTGACACAACTTGCCAACTAACTAATAATACTAAGCACATTACTCAACATATTCTCCCCCCCCCCCCACCCCCATGTGCTGTTCTTGAACTCCAAGCATCTCTCGGAAATAGTTAAACTTGTCTTTTAGAAGTGCCTTAGTAAAGATGCCTGCAAGTTAGTCTTCACTCTTACAAAATTTCAGCTCAATTTCACCATCTTCCATTGCATCTCGAATGAAATAGTGTTCAATGGCAATGTGGTGAGTTCTGCTATAATAAACTGGATTTTTGGCAATGTCAATGGCTGATTTGTTGTCACATGATGTCACCATAGCTTGCATTTGCTTTTCGCCAATATCTTCAAAAATTCTCTTAAGCCAAATGACTTGTAATGTTTCCAAACTTGCTGAAACATATTCAGCTTTAGCGAATGATTGTGCCACATTTGTTGCTTCTTTGATGTCCAAGAAAATGCTTCCGAACCAAGTAGAAAACAATAGCCGATGTGCTCTTCATATCATCAAGACCAATGCACTAGAAGTCACTGTTAGTTTCGTTGCTACCGATTTTTTTTTTAACTTTATATTTTTTTTTAACTTACACATTAGTATAATTTAAAAAAAAAATTAAGAGGCTGCAATGATAGATGTTTGACTTTTGAAAGGGGAAAAAGCACTCAATAGGCCGCAGAACCACACAATCAAACCGGCATGTTACAAGACAAAGGCAACAATTCTCCTTATTACACTTGTCACAAGCCTATATTTTCGTATAAAATGACAAGCATGATCGTGCAATCCTTTAAAATCACAATCCATACTCTATTAAAGACATCCCAATTCTTTCGGAAAAGAAAGAAGGAAAAAAAAAAATCAAATTCATCCCAATATGTACCATAGTATGGCACTGACACACTACAAGAAAAATGCTTATTAGTGGCAAAGATTTTCAGTGACAAAAAAAAATTGTCACAGAATACCCATTTTAGTGACAACAAATGATCTTGTCACAACTAACATATATGAAGTGTACTTGTCAGTGACAACAAGTAAATGTCGTCACTAATTACTTGGCGCCAATTCTCATTACTGACAAGTGGTACAAGTTGTCACTAACTCGTCACACGTTAGTGACAACATTTTTGGAGTTGTCACTAAAATTTGTCCATTGAACTAGTGACAAGGTAAGTTGTCACTAAATTAACACTATTTTCTGACAACATTAATAAGTTGTCACTGATATATATCTGTTACGGTAGTGACAATCATAGTCGTCACTAAATGAATGCCATATATGTGCTCATAGGTAGTGACAAAATTTGTTGTCACTAAATACACAATATATTTTTCACATTTAAAATGTATTTTTCCAGTTAGTGACAACATCTTCGTCACTAAACGTGTACCCTTGTTTGGCTAAATAGTGACAACCATTATTGTCACTGAATATGCACTATTCTCTAAAACTCTACAATATGAGATAGTGACGACATGTGTCGTCACAAAATGTTCACTAATAATGTGTAAATTGTACCTATCATGATAGTGACAACAATTGTCGTCACTAAATAGAATTGCTATTTTAACATATTAGTGACAACAATTGTCGTCAGTAAATGTGCACCCTATGTTTGGCTAATTATTGACAACAATTATCGTCACTGAATGTGCACTCTTTCAAAATGACGTAAGTTGAATCTAAAATGAGATAGTGACAACAATTGTTGTCACTTAATATTCACTATAATTTGCAAGTTATACCTATCATGATAGTGACAACAGTTGTTGTCAGTAAATAGAAACACTATTATGAGAAAAGCTTTTCACTGACAATATCCTCAAGTTGGCATTGATTGTATTTTTTAAAAAAAACCCAAGTTCATGATGGTAGTTTTTGTTTTTTGTTGTAATTGCTCCTTAATTACGTTGTCCAACTTGGGTAAGTTATAATTCTTGTGTCACTGTTTGATGTCAAATAGTTAGTTTTTAAATTATTTTGTTAATGTTGGTGTATGTGTAGAGCTGTAAATTAAATGAATCGAATTTGATGCTGTCAGGTTTGATTCGAAAATTTGATTTCGAATTCGGATTCGAGTTTGAGTTAAATACGAGTTTAAAATTTAGGCTCGAGCAATTCAATTTTGCACTCGATAGGTTCGAGTTCAATTCGAAACCTCGAGTTTTTTTTTATTTTAATTTTTTTGTATTATTTAATTAATAAAATATGTATTTTTATATAACTATATTATTTTATGTAAAATAGTTATTATATATTAAAGGAAAAATTATTAAACAAAAAATTATTAAAAAATAATTCGAGCCTTGTTGAGCTGAATATGTATAAGCTCGAATTCAATTTGATAATATAATTGAATCTTAATTTTTTTCGAGCTTGGAAAAACTAAAATTCGAATTGAGCCCTTAACAAATCACGCCCAAACTATTCGTTAAGGGCTCAATTCATGTAATTGTTTAATTCAATTTGATTTAATATTTTAAAAAATAATAAGGTTTTAAAGTCATTGTTTTATTTAAAAAAATGTTCTTTCGAGTTCTCAATTTTACGGCATTTTTATAGGATATTAGTATAGTTTCATCAAAATTAAGCATTTTTTGTTCTTCTATGTAAATATGTGAAATCTCTCACCTATACAATAAAAATCTCATAAATACAAAATACAAACTCCAATGAAATGTTACCTTTTTAATTGAAAGAAAAACAATTAAAAGAGAGAATGGAGCCTAAAGTAGTTCCAAATAATTTGAAGATGTAAATTGTAACTATGTATTTTTTTTTTTTTTTACTTTTGTGTGTATTAAAAGAGAGAATGCCCAAGCTAATGTTGACCTGCAATGCATATGTGATCTAAATACTTATAATGATATTTTTTGACTTTGATTAATTAGATATGTCAATTCAAAGAAATGTTATTGCATGCCTAAAATGAAATATTAAAATAAAGTAAAAAATATATTATATGCAAAACATAAAGAATTATCTTTTTTCTTCATATATATTTAAGTAGTTCTGAAAATTAACATTAAACTTGTAAGGTTTTTTTTCCTATCAAATGAAACAATTAACAAGATAAATATAAACAAAATTTCTAATTTGTATGAATTTCAATTAAGAAAATGAGACTACTTTTTTATTTTCATATTAATCAAGTTATTGTAGATAAAATTACATTGAGAATGTGCATTTGATTTTCGTAAGCTTTAGTTTCAGAAGAATAAATACAATTTCCAATGGTTAGTTTAGAGCATTTTTTTCAGTTGTCTAAAGGGAAACTAATGGATGATAAAATTTACTAAGTCTTGAATTCTAGTCCCTAAGTCAAGCTCTTTTCTCTGGACTAAGGCCAAGTTACCTTTACTTTTGCCTCCTCAATCTGTCCGCCCTTCCCCCAAAAATTTTCAGCAAAAATCAAATTGTCCCCTCTCCCTACCAGGTTCCCCCCTTCCTGTCTTCCTCGGCCTTCTTTCCCGTTTCTCTCTTCCTCTCTCTTTCTTATTCACTTCCAAAATCCATAACCTTTACCTCTTCCAAATTCCACAACTTGTAGAGAATCTTGAGTTGTCCAGCTGTGCCCGTTAGATGGGCTGATCGATCCTTCATCGGAGTTGGCTGTGGGTGTCCTCTTGATCAGAATGGCTAAGATCTTTGGGTGATAGGAGCTGGCCGTAGTAAGAGAAGAAGTTGGAAGGGTGGGATTTGATGTTCTCAAACAAGAACTTCCGAATTTAGAATGTAAGACCTAGCTCTTAATACCTTTTTTTTTTTTTTTTTTGCTAAATAGAATTGCCTGGATATGTATGTTTTCTCTAATTAAAAGGGATGTCGATAATTTCCAAGCTGTCATCACTCATCAGTTTATAATTAAGGATACAATGCTGATGTGGTATGGACGAATACGAGAGCCAGTTAAAAGCATGTAATTTATTCAGGCTTGTAATTTCAAGCTAGAAAACAAATTAACTCGGAGACGGAATTCAACATCTCTGCAAATTTTGTTGCTTCTTTTTTCACAAACTGATCTCATCTCATGAACGCAAAATTTAAATAGGCTCAAATCGATCATCACCGAACCATTGAACTAATAATTAATTCATTTATGAAGCTGCCTCATCTCATCTTATCTTAACCACCTCCTTAAGTCAGTGGTCGAACATGGAGAAATCTCTCCACCAATGCTGTCAGTGTAACAAGACTGGTTGGACTGTAGGTCCATGCCGACGTAGCCTGCTTGAACACTCTTGAAGCTGGGGCTTCTCAAGTTGTGACTAAAGCCATTATTAGGCTGAGGCTCCAGCACAGGGAAAGATAGTCGTTTCTTTGCTGCCACCAAACCACCGTGGTCTCTTTCCGGGGTTAAAGGCCTCTGTCTTGGGGCACTTTGTGATCGAACCCGGGGTTTGGCAGATTCAGTGGCAGCCATATAGTTGGGTATGATACCAGAACTATAAGCATTTCCCTTATTATCATTATTATTATTTCCCTGATGATCTATGTTAGTATTAATTGCAGAAATGCTATAGCGGGAGATGCTGCTGTTTAAACGTTGCATTGATCTTAAGCTGCTGCTGCTGCAGGGAGTGTTTGCTGCCGAATAGCTCCTTTCTTCTTTAAGGTAGCGGGGGCTAGATGGTCAGTGCAGCTTGTAGGAGTTTGATGTAAAAGAGTCCATTTTCACTTTCGTACACAAACAGAAGACTACAAACTTGTAAGCTATACTTGATCACAGAATTATTGCATTTAAATCATACCATTGCATTTAAATTATTGCGATGGAGTCCAGTTTCATGCTTTGCTTTAACTGGTTCTGCGATGGACTTTCCATAGCACTTATTCTTTTGTTATATGATCTTGTAAGGTGCTGTCTTAGTGACAATAAAATTAACTGGATAGAGACTATAATGAACTGGAATTTAGATGGATCTTGTATGTGTTTCTTGATTAGCTTGAAATACACGAGGGATCAAAATATGAAGTCCAGTGATTCGTGGAATGGCAGTACATCTGGAAGAAGCTTTGTGCAAATGCCTCCTCTCTGTACTTAATTATGTATAACTTGTTTCATTTGTTGCATTTGAGTTAAAAGCTTTAGCATTTATCCTTTTAGAAAATAGTATCTTCTCCAGTCAATATCTTCTCATGCGAACATCTTGGTTGGAATGGTATTCTTCACAAATTGGCCAATACTTGCAATGTTCTGTGTATTAGAATTTGAACCTTGTAGACTTTTCCCCTTTTTTGGCTATCGCGATTTTGTCTTTAAGATCTAGCTTTGTGTAAAATCTCACACCGAGCCAGTCATGATCTTTTTATCATGATTAGTACCATATTTTGGTTGAATGAATAATTTGAAGTGCTTCCATTTCTGCAGGTAGGGTTAACAAATGATGGGATGAACTTTTGTTTCTTGCTGCACTGTGTGTCTGTCGGTAGCATGTGTACTGTACCGTGACTGCGAGACAGTTTCTGCTTTGGTTAAGCAATCAAGTCTTCTTGACCTACAATCTTCGTGTACGGTTAGTTGTCCAGGATTATGTGAATTTTGTACTTTTTATTTATAAATTTTTCTTTAGTATGCTTTGAGATATATCATTGCGGTATTTTTCCTATTCTTTACGTAGTTTTGCCTTCCACTGCCCGATAAAATGCATAGGGTCTTACATGGGATTGACATTGATAATTATTCCCAAGGCTTCATAATTGATGGATGGATGTCTATTCCAAAAAAAAAAAAGGAGTTATAAACTCTATTTCTTTGGTCTCTTTAATTAGACATACTCCTGTCATTTTTCTCGCCTAGTTAAATATACTCTTTTTGTTTATGGTTGCACTTGACTCCAATCCAGTCACAAACATATGAGGTGGCAACATTAGAAGACTAGTTTTTTTTATAAGAATTGATAAGGATTTGAAAGGATGTGGGCTTTAAGGACTAGGAGAGCAAATTGACTAGTGGCAATATTTGTTTTCTTCATGAACAAAGATTACAAGAATTTGATTCTCAAAGTAGGAATTCGTACTCCAATACTTTGACTGCATGTATTGCTACAAATTTGACATGGCAGCCTAAACTGTTTCCTTAAATTAATTTCCTTCTTTTGTTTATTAAGTATTTCTTTAACGAAGTTTGTTGTATCAACCTGTTTTTTTTCTGAGATTGATGATCATGTGGTTGAAAATGGGTTAATTATTGTCAATTGAAAGCAAAGAGACCATAACAGACTTCAAAAAAGATTGGAGGATTTGGTCAAAAACTTGGGAACCATTGCTAAGTCCAGAACTTCAGGTATCCAAGTAGAAAATATGAATGGGTCTATGTTTTATATAGCTTAATGTTTCCAACGTGACTCTTGTCCATGATTCATTCAGCTTGAGCTTCCTAACTTTAAATTGTTCTGCAAGCATTTGTTGAGAAAATGCAGACAAGTGGGGACCTTAATCTCATTGGTCAGTTTGGTGTTGGGTTTTACTCTGTATACCTCGTCGCCGACTATGTGGAAGTCATCAGCAAACATAATGATGACAAACAGTATGTATTCTGTTGTACCATTATGTCTCATGACTTTGTCTTTATCCAGTTTTTTTTTTTTTTTTTTTTTGGGTCCTGAAATGGGTGACTTAAGGATATAAATTGTCAAATGCATCTTTTTTCAGGTATGTGTGGGAGTCAAAGGCTGATGGTGCTTTTGCTATTTCTGAAGATGTATGGAATGAACCACTTGGTCGTGGAACGGAAATCAGATTGTACCTTCGAGATGAAGCACAGGAATACTTGGAGGAGCACAAACTGAAGGTGGGACGATGGCAAATATGTATATGTGTGTGTGTGTGTGTGTGTGTGTGTACACACATATATAAAAGAATGATTTTTTTGCTTACATTGTTTGCTAGCTCCTGGGTCTTATAAGTTCTATCATTTAATTTTATATACTAACTTTTCACAGCCCACTTTTTAATATAAAATTTTGTTTGAAAATGACTTTTCTTGTTTGGGTTATATGTTCTTTTTCATTTTATTTCTAACCCATGCATGCTTTTGAATACCAGCAAACCATATTCCTTCTTAGAAAAATAAGGAGAGCTTTTCTTTTCTTTTTTTATTTTTATTTTTATTTTTTAAGCACTAGTCTCCTTTAAGCCTTTGATCTTCAATTATATATCTTCACACTTCTACCGGTTTGTGGCACATTTGTTCCAATGCAATATGTACTGTTGCATCTCTATCATCTCAGTTCTTTTTCCTGTATTAACCATTGCTAAACGCTTGTAATGTTTGGATACATGTTACTTGTATACTGTACCTAACCATGAGCTCTTCCTTCACCACTCATTGCATTCCTGATTTGTGCTTCCTTAATGGATATGTATTCAAAGGGGATAGTTATACTTTAACTTGATCATGCTTTAACTTTCTTATTTAGGCTTGATAACTAGAGAGGAGGATTAGTTATTCACTTTGACTTCATCACATTGCCATGTATGGCAACCATAGCTCAGTTAGGGTGAAAATATGTGTCCTTTGTGGATTTTTATGCTTCTTTCTTGCTAATGTTACTTTTCACTGACGGATTTGGACTTCTCCAGGAATATTGTCATCTGTTACCAAGTATATATATATATATATTTTGGGTGGTGGTCTAATTCTTAGTTTTTGGATCTTGATTTGAATTCATGAATGTTATGATTTCAGGAATTGGTGAAGAAATATTCTGAATTTATCAATTTCCCAATTTATCTGTGGGCAAGCAAAGAAGTGGATGTTGAAGTTCCTCCTGATGAAGATGAGTCGAGTGATGAAGATGAAAAACGTAATTAAAATTTGACTTCCTAGCTTTATATTATATCCTTAGTAGGGATGCTTCAACAAATATGATGTTTTGATATTATAATCTAATCCCATTGGCTAATGGGACAAACTAAAACCTCAGTCTTATTTTAGCTATTATCATATTTATGATGCCAACAGCTGAAAGCAGCCCTTCTGAGGAAAAAGAGGAAGATACTGAGAAGGAGGAAGATGAGAAAAAACCCAAAACAAAGAAGGTGAAGGAAACAACTTATGAGTGGGAGCTTTTGAATGATGTCAAAGCCATATGGTTACGTAATCCTAAGGAGGTGACAGATGAAGAGTATGCTAAATTTTATCATTCTCTAGCTAAGGTAAATCTTGTTTTTTCGTATCTTGCAGGACTCCAAAAGATGCTGTGTAAAGCATTGAGAAATTTTGTGGCATAGTTCTTATGTATTTTTTGACATGTTTCCCAACAGGACTTTAGTGAAGAGAAGCCTCTAGCATGGAGCCACTTTACTGCTGAAGGTGATATTGAATTCAAGGCTGTACTCTTTGTGCCTCCAAAGGCTCCTAATGATTTGTATGAGAGCTACTATAACTCTAACAAATCCAACTTGAAATTATACGTGAGAAGGGTCTTCATTTCCGATGAATTTGATGAACTTTTGCCAAAGTATCTTAGCTTTTTGAAGGTAATAAAATCCTGTTGATTGCTTAGCAATCTAAATCTTATAAAATAGATCTTGTTCATATGTTAATCCTTTCAGCACTTGTGACCAGGGTCTTGTTGATTCTGATACCTTACCACTTAACGTATCGAGAGAAATGCTTCAGCAGCATAGCAGCTTGAAAACTATAAAGAAGAAACTGATTCGAAAGGCCCTTGATATGATTCGCAAGCTTGCTGAAGAGGATCCTGATGAAGCCAATGATAAAGAAAAGAAAGGTAGGGCACCATGTTCCTATTTTAGAACTAAGAGAACATTCTGTGCTGTGCTATTGCAATCTTTATTGTCAATTGAAAGCAAAGCTAGTAAGCATTAAGTGAAAAAGTGTTGAGTTGTGGTGGTGTCAATTTTTTTTTATGAATATTGTGATTTTGTGTTATATGTTCTTATGACACCATTTGAATCAAGTTCTTAGTGGTTCCATTTTTTTAAGCATGGCCATTAGAATCTAGTTCTTGTGGCTCTATTTTGCATCTCTGTGTGAAGTATGATCAATTAGAAACGTTGAAGTGAAGGTGGAGATTGTAAATGATGATGAATTTCTTGAATCATAAGGATGGTGATGGCCTTAACTAGCTGCATTTGACTGTTATTTTTAAGAAAATTGAGGTACAACAAACTCAATTAATTGATTTTCATATAAAATTGACCAAAAATTTCACCCCATTTTGTGTCTTTATCCTTCTAAGAAGGGGTCGGATGAGGAGCATGAGGTTATTGACAATATAGTCTCCAAAGTACAATGCTAAATTAGTACTCTTGAGAATTGAAGCGGTCTATATAGTATCATCATGTGTTTCTTTTATACTCATTTTTTTGTTCTATGTTTCTTTTATAGTATCATCATGCGGTCTATGTAGAATTGAAGCGGTCTATATAAATTCATAGTGTCAAAATTTTCTTTTGGTAGACTCCATAAAATAAATTTCTGATGAAAGCGACTGTACTTTACCAATCCCATTATTTTTAACCTATTTGGTATATGGTTTAAAAAAGAAGGTTGTTGACACGAGGATAACATTAAAAAAAAAAACACAGAGAGAAGAGAGAGAGGAAAGGTTAATGTGACAGTTAGTTAGATTTATGGCTTGTTTTCAACATTAGCCTGACATTATTTTCAATCACTATATTTTTTTATTTTGTTTTATTTTTCCTTCTTGTCCTCTTTAAATGGTTTTGAATTTATAAGGTCTCATTTTGAATTTTGTTGTTAAGCAGTGATATAAATGCTCCATGGCTCCATGCAATGACTTCAATGCTCAATGAGAAGATGGAAAGCAGGTTGTGATAAGATTCGTGGAGCTAATAGCTTCATTTGACAGGAAGACAGTTTGAATATGTTGGTTGACAACAAGGAACATCTAAAGTTATATTTTATTTCTTACTTTAGTTGCTTTTGTGAAGACTGGGTTTTTGAGATATGTAAATTAACTTAAGATTATTTTGTAATGCTACAGAGCATTTGAGTAGATTTTTGTATGTTAGACGCTTTTTGTACAGTTTTGAATATTATTTTGGGAAATGAAAAGGATGGCTACTTTATAAACATTGTTATTGATTATATTGTGATTGACTTGAAATTCAATCCAATAATTGTAACAGGATTATGGGATTTGATATTATATATATATATTGATTTTTGTCAGGTGCAAAAATAATAATTACAATGATAATTAAATTAATAAGTCATTAAAAATGTCATTGCATACAATTACAATTGATAAAGTTTTATTGACAATCAAAGTTGTCATTAAAGAGTTCATTAGTGACAACAATTCTTGTCATTGAATATTAAATAGTGAATTTAATAAAAACATTAGTGACAACATAAGTTGTCAATAAATGTCTAATGTAACAGTGACGACAATTGTCGTCACTGATAAGGGCATAAATAGTGAATTTAATAAAAACATTAGTGACAACATAAGTTGTCAATAAATGTCTAATGTAACAGTGACGAAAATTGTCGTCACTGATAAGGGCATGTACAGTGACAATATAAGTTGTCATTGAATATTTAATTTAACAGTGACGAAAATTGTCGTCACTGATAAGGCCTTGTATAGTGACAACCTAAGTTGTCAATAAATGGCTAATGTGACAGTGACGACAATTGTCGTCACTGATAAGGATACATACAGTGACAACATAAGTTGTCATTGAATACTTAATATAACAGTGACAACAGGTGTCATCACTAATAAGTACCCGTATAGTGACAACATATATTGTCATTGAATACCTAATGTAATAGTGACAACCAACCTCGTCACTAATAGACATTCATGTAGTGACAACAATGGTTATAATTTCTCGACAAGAAAAGAAGTTGTCACAGTAGGAACAGTCATTAATGACAACAAATGTTGTCACTAAAAGGCATTGAACCAGTGACGACTTTTTTTTTGACACTATTTATATTTAGTGACAAGCCTTCAGTGACGACTCAGTGACGACTTTTTTCTTGTCGATAAAAGGTATTAGTGACGACTTTGTAATTTTCAGTGACGACTTTTGTTGTCACTGTTGATGATTTTTCTTGTAGTGACACTATCCTCATCTCCTCACTTTTCCATCATCCTCTTAGGGAGCAGTTCGCATACGTGGCATGTCATTACTTTGGTAAGCATTTCATGTATATGAGAAAAAGATGTTACACAGATCCATTTTTCAGTAACAGAACCTTATTAGGCTTCATTCCAAGTTCCTCTTTTAAGGATTTTAATTAGACAATCATCAGCTAGCAATAAGAATCTTGGGAACCAAAATGGCGAAATAAAAAGTCATCATATGGACTCTTATACATTGCACGCGATGAATCAAAAAATTTTTGGGCAAATTACTATTCACCCCCTGTGATTTGGCCAATGACCACATAATCTCCCTATATTTTCAATATGACCACATCATCCCCTGTGTTTTTATGATAAGTGGAAAACTAACAGAAGCAATGCAGCCGTGACAGTGTGTTTGGATTACACGTGTGGCTGTGAGATGGTTTAAGCATCAAATGAGGAATATTCTTGCAATAAGCCACTTCTTTGACAAAATTACCCTCACCCCTTGTTGGATTTGTATAAGAGAAACAGAGCCCTAAGTTCATGGACTCTTCTTCATCGCGCCTTGAGATCGATTGGCCTTAACAAGAGGCAGCCAACATCAAATCCATTCTGGCAGGGCATTAATTTATCTGCATATGCTGTATTTTGTATGTCATTCAATCAAAGTTTTGAGCTACGAAGGTGATGGCATCCTCAACCACAGGATAATGGAGGTAATATGAGCTTAAGGTATCAATATCGAAGGTGTGACTGTGGCAAGAGAGCTCTGCTGAAGATTGTAGAATCCAAACAACCCTCAAAAGGACTGTTGTATTTTGTCTGTGAGAGAAATCAATGTGGATTCTCATGGTGTCATCCTGATTAATAGAGAAAAAGAGAGGAATGCAGAAAAGTAGTAGAAGTAATCTTGCAAGCTGGCAAAGTAGTTCCTATGGATAGTCCAATTGTGGAGAAGAAAAAATTTGAAGATGGTTATGATGTGGCACGAATGCAAATCCTTGAAGCAAACCAGAATTTACTGAAGATGCTTATGGATTTTTTCCTATTGTTATTGCACTCGATTCATTGTTAATTTCAATGAAATGATACTTGTATTATAATGGGTAGGAAATTGGTGTTTTGAATAGGCATTGTTATTGAACTTGTTTGTATGTTTTGGCCTTGTTGTGAATCGTGAATGAAATTGAATTCCTATAAATTCTTGTCATTGTAACTATGATTTTCTGTCTAGTAAAATAGCAGTATAGAAGTAAAAATGCAACTTGGAATTGAAGGCTACAAATGAGAAAAACAAAAGTCATACATTACTTCATTGATAGTAACATTAACATAAAAGTCTCAGCATCCATCTAGGCTATAAAATAACTGTACTAAAACAGGCTACTCAACAACATCATAATAGTCACAACATCCATACAAATGAACCCTTCATAAAATTGCTTCATAGCAACCATCAAAGAACTATCACACTTCATACTTTTCTAGCCCTCTTAGCATTGTTAGCACGTATCTTTGCCAACATAGATGACACAAGTTGCTGTAGGTTTCGATATCCTTTGTTGTCCTTCTAGGATTGAAGTTTATAATCTCCAACTGATGTAGTAGGATGAACATTGGTTGGTTCATCTTGTCGATCCAACAAGGCTGCAAAACCAAGAACGAAATGAAAATGCTATTAAGTTTTTTTTATCAGTTAGTTGAATACAAAAAGTTAGCATGTACACCTGTGAAATGGAACTGAGACATAGTAGGTACATGATCATGAATTTGCTCAAATAGTGGCTGGGATGAATGGTCCACCATATTTGGTCTTCGTTTTTTTGTTCAAATTACCAACAGGTATAGCTGCTGAAGCTTCAGTCTGCATTTAAGAAATGTGCATTTCATGCTCATCAAGCAGCTTCTTCATGATCACTAGCAGTATTTGTAGGTATGGTAGATTGGCTTGAGGTCTACACAAGCGAGGAAAGTCAGAAAATTAAAGTAATTAACACAAAACAGATTGTAAAGTTGGGAACATACTCTATAAAACTTGCTATTTGGGTGTATTTCACCCTTGCAGGTCCTGGAATTGTGTCCTGGCCGTAAACACCTCTTGCAAGGTTACTGTCAAACCTTTTCTTATAGAAGCTAATGAGTTGGTGGCTTCATCAGATTGTCTTCTTCTCATTTTCCTTGGCCTTCCAAGCTACTTTCTGACAAATGGAAGGAATATTGGTTCAGCTTGTGGATAATCATCCCAATAGTACATTGATGTCATTGGAGCAATGTGGTAGTTATAGGCAGCCAAGTAATTGGCTTTGCTATAACATTGGTCAATAAAATCTTCAGGAGATAATCTTGCTGATTGTATTGCTGCAACTCCACATGGACATGGAATGCCTGTGAGTTGAAAAAGTCCACATGTACATGACCTCTTGTCCAAGTCTACTACAAACACCCTATCAACCCCACAATCCACTTCATACTATCTTTAGTTAGAATAAACAGCAACGTATCCCCTGTTGAGAAGCTTTTTCCTCTCAAGTTTCTCTTGAATATTTGACAAATATCACCTCCAAAAGACTCCATTCCAGATTTCTTAATCTGAATTCTGTGCATTAACTTTCTTCGTGTCTACTCAAACATGCTGATAACTGCTATTGATCTTGCCGGAATGATATAGTTGTTAAAGGATTCATTTAGTTTGTTAACTAGAATATCACTCTTATAGTTATCAGTGAAATATGCCCTTGACCACAAATGAGCAAGTACCCTTTTTAGTCATACTGCTGCATTCAAATCATTTCAAATTGTAGGATTAGCCTTCTCCAATGCAACAATGGCCCTTTTGAAGTCATGTATATTACCTGCTAAAGTTGCTGTCCAGAAATAATCTCTCAAATCCATCCCTTTATATCTCAATTTGAAGTTCTGGTACAAGTGTCTCAAATAATGCCTATGTGTAGAATTTGGAAAGACATAATCAAGTGCAACAACTAACCCCATTTGTCTGTCAGAAATAAAAGTCCAAGGGTAGTCATGACTAC
This sequence comes from Mitragyna speciosa, assembly GCA_024721245.1. NCBI lineage: Eukaryota > Viridiplantae > Streptophyta > Magnoliopsida > Gentianales > Rubiaceae > Mitragyna > Mitragyna speciosa. The sequence continues at coordinate 5,235,274 of CM045556.1, read as the reverse complement.
TACCAATCACTGTTTTTAGCTCTTCTAAGAACCATTGCCAACTGTCAAATCTTTCTGACTCAACCACTGCCAAAGCAATAGGGAACATATTGTCATTGCCATCTCTCCCCATTGCTGTTAATAACTGGCCACCAAAAGGACTCTTTAAAAAACAACCATCAAGTCCTACAATTGGCCTACAACCTGCTAGAAAGCTCATGCTTCATGGCACTCAAACACCAAAACTATTCTCTGGAATATAGGAAATGCATTCTCCTCAACTCTTTCTACATGTATGGTGACATGACTATCAAGCATTACTTTCAATAAAGTCTCTATATAAGCCATTAGCCTGTGATATTGTTCAATATTAGCACCTTGGATGTCTTGTTTTGCGTTTCTCTTCAATCTGTAAGCTTGTCTTTTGCTTATATCCACCATGAGTTCTCTTTCGGATTGACTTCACAAGTCCTTCTAAGCCACAGTCAGGATCATCTCTTATTTTGTGCTAAATTTTCGACTTAAATACCTTGAGTTTGCATGTTTGTTGCTGTAATCTCTACCACAGCAATGAGAACCCTTCATTGTCTTGATTTGAAATGTTGTTGTCTTTTGAATTAAACTGGCATGAATCCTCCATGAGCTAGCCCTTTGTGCACTTCACAGTGATTCTATTGGGGTCATTGTTTACATACTCGAAAGTATAACCCTCTCTAACATTCCACTCAACTAGTGCCTCCCTATATGTCTTCAAATTTCTGAACCTGTCACTAACTCTAAGTTCAAAGCGAGGTTTCCTAAGCTCAATTTCATTATCAAAATCTCTGTCATATAGAACTGCTGCATCTAAATCATCTCCTAAGCTGTTGTCCAGTAGGTCAACTTCAGCTAATTCAAGTTCATTCCAGTCTTCATGTGGTAGTCCTTCTTCTTCAGTATGCTAGTTTATCACTAGTAGTTGGTTTAGCCTCCTTCTCTACCTCATGTTGTTGCTCTTCACCACCATTTCTTCCATCAATTGCTTGTTCCTTGTTGAGACTTATGAGAATGAACAAAAATGTCTTCTTCTTCTGGTAATTCAAATCCTTCTTTTAGACAATCTAGTTCTTCTAAAGCATTAGATTGTTCATCATCTTTAGCATATGATCTGTCATCAATTTCCACATCAACATGTTTTTCTGAGTTTTTTTCCTTTACCAGCCTTCTTCACTGGCTGACCAGATCTGCTATCTTCTTCATCATTTGATCTATCAATAGCAGCAACTTCAACTTGCTTTCCCTTATTAGTTTTTTTTCACTGGTTTATTGCTCTTTTTTTCCACAACTATTGCTTCCTCAACTGGTTCATCTTGTGTTGCATCTACTGTTTGATGATCAACTGTGTCTGCTGCGATTGTAACTTTATTTAGGTTTCTAACAGACTTTCTCACTGTAGCTTTTGACCTCTTTTTTGGTGACTTGTCTTTGTTTTGCCCCTCTATGTTCCCATTCAGATGGTCCACTATTTTTTGTTGGCTGCAACTGGGGTTCATACTTCTTTTGCATTTTCAGAAACCGACCCTAATTGGTTATCACTTTCTCTTGTGGTTTGGCCTTTAGCTACACACTCAACTTCGGGTGGGCTATTTTCACATTTTTCAACATACAAGTCAATGTATTTTAACCCTTTATATACTTGTAGCATCAACTGAATATCTTCATCCTTGCTTATTTTAACAACCCCAACATTCCAAATCACAAAATGGAACTTGATACCAAATAATCAATTTGTCTCCTTGTCAAGTAAATTCATTGTCTACTCTAGCATATAAGCATATAAGCAACATAAATACTCTCTAATAACTTTTTTTTTCATATTACACCCCTTAAACTTTCCTATTATATCTCCAGTGTAAATAATTTCAGATTCCCATACAAACTTCCCACCAATATGCATGTTGATATCCACTATGTTTGGATTGTCACTCAGCATATTCTGCATCTTTTAAAAAACCTGTGCATGGCCAAATGCAGAATGGACAAGTTAAACAAAAAAAAAAAAAACCTACATGAGTTTCTTATTCTTTTGAGTTCTCACAAGCGCATTCGTGTTTCAGGGATCACTTGATCATGGTTCACTATCATTTGTTTCCAATGGACCACTGAACACTAACCCATCATGTTACAAGGGACCACATTGATATCAAGCAAATAGACAACCCATGTTACTTTATTCCAACAGCATCGCCATTTTTCACACACTTTTTTTCCTAGCAGTTTTATTAATTACACTAATTCGCAATAGCAAACAACCAAACCATTAACACACATTAGGGTAGAATACCTAAATTATAAAACCATAATACCTTCAAATAATGCATAATAAGGTGTATAACTAACACATCCCCTAAACAAACCACAATACCCACTTCATTTCAACCAGTTCAATTTCTAAAATTTTAAACTTTAACATTCAGATCTGAAATTCAAAACCCTAAAATGACTAAATCAGAAAGAAAAATGTGCTTTACTTGTGAAATCAATGCTGCAGTACAAATTCCTCCCACTTTTCAGGTTGCAATTTGTACACAATATGCTATTTTTTGCTTCTTTTTTGTGTATCCTCAGTCTCTCTCTAAATCTTCAACCTCTCTCTCTCTTAGAAGTGTACGAAGAAAGCTTGAATTGATCTGCTCTTTTTCTTCGTTACATAGACAGGGAAAAAATAGACAATTCACATCGACACGTCACGATGGATTGCTTTTGTTAGTTTTTCACTTATCATAAAAACACAAGGAGATGATGTGATCATATTAAAAATATAGGAAAATTATGTGGTCATTGGCCAAACCACAGGGGGTGAATAGTAATTTGCCTGTGGTTTGGCCAACGATCACATAATGGGCAAATTACTATTCACCCCCTGTGGTTTGGCCAACGACCACATAATTCCTCCTTATTTTTAATATAACCACATCATCCCCCAAAATTTTTATGATAAGTAGAAAACTAACAGAAGCAATGCACCGTGACGTGTGTTTGGATTATACGTACGGCAAAATAAAAGAATCTTGGTATAAATAAGGGTCACAACATTAATTTCTTACATTAGCGTATATTGTTTAACCCATGAGTAACTTGTTTAGATCACAAATTCTACAAGTGGAATTGTGGACTGATTGCATTTGAAAATTTTCCAAATGAATTAGTGCAATGACTTTAAGTTTAGCTCTCTGCTTGTCGATTATGTGCTTAATACTTAGAAGGACTGGTTGATCTTAAAGAGTCCAGCATATAATCATTTTGACATTCCATTTCAAGTCCAAGGTCGTATAATTCCATCTAAAGTTGAGTAATCGTATCTTAAGTTATTTGTATAACACCTGTCTAATTTTTAGTTCACTCACAAATATTTTCCAATCATATTACAAATTCCTTATAAATGGCTGACAAGAATATTGTTCTAACAAAATGTTTTCCCAGGCTAGACAGTAGACAAAGTTTGGAAAAAGAAAGAAATTGAGAAAGTTAATTTTGTCTACCGTATTAACGCGAAAGATCTAGGATCAATCAAACTGGATGCCGCATTCTTAATTGTGATGTACAATGATAACGGAAACGATTATCAAAGACAAGAAAGTTTAAACTAGCCACTCAAATTCGCATGTGACAAAATTTTCTACAAAATTAGCTAGAATCGCAGAATCTCAATGAAGTGACTATGATTTTTAGTGTAATACCAAGGTCCTCCAGGGACCATTTGGTAATTTTGACTTTTTGGGTGAAAATGTGAATTATAGACTCTTGGGGACTTGATTGTAAATAGGCAAAATTTGGTTCTCACCCAAAAAGACTAGGGTGGTTTTCCTTCCTTTCCATTTCTCCTTCTTCTCCAACTCTCTTTCCTCTCTCTAAGATTTCTCTCCCTCTTTCTCTTGTTTCCTTTGAAGAAGACTTTGAAGACCATCTCTTGAGGGGAGCTAGTAGAGAGAATTTTGAAGCTTGCCCTCCAACTCATAACCAAGGTAATTTCTCCCAAAATCATCTTTCTTCTTTTGGCTTTAGTATGTAAGTTTTGGTAGTGTAATTAGTTGATTGATAAGTTTGGGTTGCTTATGCTTTATTAGCCTTGATCTAAGTATGTTTTGGTGTGTGTGGGTGAGATAATGGACAAGTCTTGATGATTGTGAGTGTTTGCCTTGCTATGGTAGAATTGAGTCATGAATCTTGAGGAATTATGTGTGATCTTTGAGTGTGATTTATGATGTATGTTATAGATTGTGTAAATGTAGTGTTTCTTTGCCTTATTATGCCATTTTGGAGTTGTTTTGGTGTTTGGTTGAGTTGGGATGAAGGTGAATAGTGTTGGGTATAAGTTTTGGGTGCTGTAGCTCATTTCTAGACTTTTTCTGGAATCATCTGCGACCCTATGTGTATCGCGGATGGAACCGCGGATAATTTGACCGAGTTTCTGACCTGATCCGTAGTATCTTCCGCGCTACAGATCAACCCATGGCTCGTCCACTGTTCACCTGCAGTTCACCTTCTGTTGTGAGCCATGACTGGCCTTGTGATGATCCACGAGCACGGATCAGGATGGTCTACCCGTGGATCACCCCTTTTTGTGAGATTTTTTTGTCCGTTTTGCGTGTAGAGTCTAGAGTTACACTTTGTTTAAGAGTTATTGATAGATTAAGGATATAAGTGCGAGGAAAGCTTTCAAGAGTTGAAGAACAAGTTGGTGTCGGCTCCAGTTCTCGCACTACCATCAGAATTTGACAAGTTCGTCATTTACAGTGATGTTTCGAAAAACAGGCTAGGGTGTGTATTAATGCAGAATGATTAAGTGATAGTCTATGCATCATGTCAATTGAAGCCTTATGAGCAACCCGGTGCATGACTTGGAGCTAGCGGCTGTAGTTTTTGTTTTAAAGTTTTGGAGGCACTATTTGTACGGGGAGCAATGTGAAGTTTTCACTGACCACAAGAGTTTAAAATACTTGTTCACACAAAAAGAGCTCAACATGCGACAAAGAAGATGGCTAGAGCTATTAAAAGACTACGATCTCACCAGTAGCTACTACCTAGGAACGACCAACAAAGTAGCAGACGTTTTGAGTCGGAAGAGTACGGGGACCATGGCGGCAATGTTGGTGAAGCACATGGAGGAGTTGAGTTTGGAGATAGTGGAATCCATACATAATGTATTAGCGGCTTCGTTGCTCAACCATTCTTGGTAGTGAGAATTAAAAAAGCACAAGCGAGAGATGAAGAGTTAGTGAAGCTCAGGGAGAGGCTTAAGAGCGAGGAGTCACCTGACTTCCACTTGCACGAGGATGGCAGTCTATTGATGAGAAATCGATTGGCCGTGGCTAAAGAAGAGGAATTGAGAAATGAAATTATGGCGGAAGCTCACTCTTCACGACTTTGAATACATCTCGGGAGCACTAAAATGTACTGAGATTTGAAATAGTTATATTAGTGGAGCGGGATGAAAAGAGACATCACGGAATACGTGTCTAAATGCTTGGTGTGTCAACAAATCAAAGCCGAACATCAGCGACCTACCAATTTGCTTAAGCCGTTGGAGATACCGAAGTGGAAATAGGAACATGTAAATATGGGCTTCATAACCAGACTACCAAAGACTAGGAAAAGAAATGAGGCCACCTGGGTGATCGTCGAGTGATTGGCGAAGTCAACTCACTTCCTACCAATGGCGGCTACTGCGTCTATGGATACTTTGGCCAACCTCTACATGGATCGCATTGTACGATATCATGGAGTTCCGGTGAGTATTGTTTCCAATCTAGATCCTCGATTCACTTCACAATTTTGAGAAAGTTTCCAACAAACGATGGGTACCCAGTTGAACCTCAGCACAACCTATCATCCTCAAACAGACGGACAATCAGAACGTATAATTCAAACTTTAGAAGATATGCTTCGGGCGTGTGTTATGGACTTTGGCGGCAGTTGGGAAGATTCTTTGATGCTAATCGAGTTCTCCTACAACAATAGCTATCATAGTTGCATTGGAATGGCACCGTTTGAGGCATTATACTAGAGAAAGTGTTGGTCACCATTGTTTTGGGATGAAATAGGAGAGCAGGCTATCACCAGACTCGAGCTCGTGCAGACTACCATGGAAAAGTTAACTCTAGTGAGGGAACGAATAAAGGCAACCCAGGACCGACAACGTAGCTGGGTAAATTTGAAGAGACGACCTTTGGAGTTTCAACCTGGTGAAAAGTATACCTCAAGTTGTCTTCGACAAAAAATGTGATGCGATTTGGCAAAAGTGAAAAGCTGAGCGCTAGATACGTTGGGCCATTTGAAATTTTAGACAAGGTTGGAGAATTGGCATACTGAGTAGCTGTACCTCCAGCCTTGTCCAAGATTCACAATGTTTTTCACATTTCCCAACTAAGAAAGTAGGTCTCCGACCCCAATCATGTGCTTGAGTACGAGCTATTGCCTATCTAAGAAGATTTGACATATGGAGAAGAACCAATTCGAATTGTAGATTGCAAAGATCAAGTTTTAAGAAGGAGAACAATTCTGTACGTCAAAGTTCAATGGGCTAATCACACCGTTCGAGAAGCAACTTGGGATCTCGAGGAGGAAATGAGGAAGAAATATTTGATACTATTTGATTCTCACGGTATGTAAGTTTCGAGGCTGAAAGTTTTTATTAGAGGGGGAGAATGTAATACCAAGGTCCTCTGGGACCATTTTGTAATTTTGACTTTTTGGGTGAAAGTGTGAATTATAGACTTTTGTGGGACTTGATTGTAAATTGGCTAAATTTGGTTCTCACCCAAAAAGACTAGGGCAGTTTTCCTACCTTTCCATTTCTTCTTCGTCTCCAACTCTCTTTCCTCTCTCTAAGATTTCTCTCTCTCTTTCTATTGTTTTCTTTGAAGAAGACTTTGAAGATCATCTCTCGAAAGGAGCTAGTAGAGAGAATTTTGAAGTTTGCCCTCCAACTCATAACCAAGGTAATTTCTCCCAAAACCATCTTTCTTTTTTTGGCTTTAGTATGTAAGGTTTGGTAATGTAATTAGTTGATTGATAAGTTTGGGTTGCTTATGCTTTATTGGCCTTGATCTGAGTATGTTTTGGGTGTTTGGGTGAGCTAATGGACAAGTCTTGATGATTGTGAGTGTTTGCCTTACTATGGTAGAATTGAGTCATGAATCTTGAGGATTTATGTGTGATCTTTGAGTGTGATTTATGATATATGTTATAGATTATGTAAATATAGTGTTTCTTTGCCTTGTTATGCTATTTTGGAGTTGTTTTGGTGTTTGGTTGAGTTGGGATGAAGGTGAATAGTGTTGGGTGTAAGTTTTGGGTGCTACAGCTCGCTTCTGGACTTTTTCTGGAATCATCCGCGACCCCATTCGTGCCGCGAATGGAACTGCAGATGATTTGGCTGAGTTTCTGACTTGATCCGCATCATCTTCCGCACTGTAGATCAGCCCGCGGCTGGTGAGCCGCGGGTCAGTCAGGTGAGCTGCGACCGTGGCTCGTCCACTATTCATCTGCGACTCACCTTCTGTTGTGAGCCATAGTTGGCCTTGTGGTTATCCGTGGGCACGGATCAGGCTGGTCTACTCGCGAATCACCCCTTTTTGTGGGATTTTGTTGTTCATTTTGCGTGTAGAGTCTAGGGTTACACTTTGTTTAAGAGTTGTTGATAGATTATGGCTATAATTGAGTGTTATTTGTGTGATATAGGCTACGAAGGTAATTTTTCCTATTTGGACTATTTGAATTGACTCTTGGATTGAGGTAAGTAGTATTTGAATCTCTTTGCATTTTGAAAATGTACTTTGTTAAATCTAATGTTTTGAAATGCTAGTTTACATATAATTGGGCTTGAGTTTGGATGTATTCATGTTTTACTATAAAATGGGTATATGTGGTCTATTTGTTATGTAAATGACTATGGAATTGAGCTCTTGTATGTGAAATGGATTATGACGGGACTAGTTCCTTAACTTTGGTGTTTGTAGTAAAATTTTTGAATCGTACTAACCGAGTGATAGTTAGTTTTGAACCGAACCAACCGGGTGGTAGTTGATTTTGAACTGTGTTAATTGGGTTATAGTTAACAACTGAATATCTAGGGTCATTTGTCTACTACCTACTTGAGCTCTTATTAAATTGATCTATGTTTATGTTTGAATTGTAACTGTTTATGAGTTGAGCACATATCTTGTGCATGTTGATGAACTTTGATTTTGAGTTGAGAACTATATATGCATGTGTAACCAGCTAAAGCCCCAAAGAGATCCTTTTGCTACTTACTGGATGATTTGTCACTCACCCCAATCTTTGCTTTGCAGGGGATGACTTTATAGAGGAGGAACGGCAAGACTTTTGGGCCTCATAGTCATAGATTAGTATAGACATTGATGAGGTTATTTTTGAAACACTGATTGTATAGCCATATTTTGTTTAGCTAGGTTATACATGTGACCCCAATCATTTTGTGATGGGGAGTTGGATTGTAAATGGATAGTGTATATTTTGATTTAAATGAATGAATATCTTTTGGAAAGATATTGTATATTACCTAAGTTATAACATTGTTATTGAGATTTTGTATCGATTAGTCTTGTGTCTTAGCTTAGCATAGGACATGGTGGGTGCCACGTCTCAGACACGAGGCGTGACATTTAGGGAGGACTTCTTGTGAAATGAGGCTTATAATTGTCGTTTTACTTAATTTTCAGACCCATGTTTATCTATCATGCCCAACTTGTCAAGCATCTCTTTTTTCCGGTGGCAGAATTATTCACTTGAAAGAAATGAAATGTGATGGATGATTGCTTTCATTAGATTCAATCCACGTTTTTCCTACTATGTTGTATTCTAAAGAAAGGAATGGTTCTACCCAAATCCAATCGTTTTCGTCCCTACTTGGCCACTGGAAATCATTTCTAATCTGTACCTAATCCTAAACTGTATCTTCATGACGTACCTTAATGACTTATTAATGACAAAATTACTATTTGCCAACCTAGAGAGAGAAGGAGAGAGCAAATGATTTTGTTTGAAAGTACAGATATATAATATGAAGTGATCAAGAAAAAGGGAAATGGTTCATGGATTATTCCGTCATGATTACAACATGTACAATCTACAAGTGGTGATAAAATGTAATCCAAAAGATTACAAATGGTATACTAGTTTCATTTGTAATCTTTATACTCGTCTTAATTTGTTCTCTCATATTTTGGTTTTGAATTGGTTGACCTTCTACATTCACAAAATGACATTACTCATCACAATTAAATTTTAATGACAAGCAATTAATAAGTAAACAATTTGCTCACCAACTAAATTTTGTTGTTACTATAGTTGATAATGGGAAAATTGAAGTGTGAGAGGTTGAAGTTTTGATGAGTTTAAGACACAATACACAATTTTTTTGAAGGCTAAATATAAAAAGGCCAACTAAAATTAGTCTAGAAGTAAAAGAAAAGATGCCATATTCTATGTACTAAAATTGAAGTGTCTATGTTTATATACACACACAGAAGATTGAAGGTTAAATTACTCTTAAAATTCCTAAATTTCTTAAGAAGGCTCTATGTAATTCCCAATCAAGAGGCCCTATTAGGCCATCAAATTCACTGAACCTAATGGTCCATTGACTCCAATTATAACATCTGTATTCAAATTTTGACGTTGAATTTTTCATTTTGTGTGACAAATACAGTAAAAAGTTTCTGAAAATTTTCTTTAAGCTAAAAGACTATAACAACAGAAGATCTTACCTATAAGAGGTGTTTTTTAGAGAATGAAGACAATATTTTGAGTTTCGGCGTTACTGTTGTTAGAAGAGTTAGGGATCCTCTTTTCTCTATGGCAAATCCAGACTATTAAACATGTCAGAGAGTATGTTTCCTTTTTGTGAACTAGGTAACTATATTTTGAAAATTTTATTCTAATAGAGTACGCTTTTCAGAAAGTTTATGTAGTGTGGTACTTGTATGATAATTTTGGATCAACTCATAGATTATCATCTTTATTTAGGAACTGCTAATGATTCGTTAGACAAATATTAAAGCTTATTTTCTTATTTTGACAATAATTCATGTATAAACAAAAGTTCACCGGTTTCTCCTACATTAGCACCTATTTGCTGACTACAGAAGGGAAGAACTTTGTGTAATATTTCTCATGTGCAATGCAACGAGACCAAAACTTCCACATATAAATGGTCGATCATGCGTTTGCCCTAGAGGCTAAGAAATAGCTTGCTTCACTTATAACCTCAGTTAATTTTCTTGCTCCTCGGGGTACTACTGGTAATGATTTCATATTCTCTAACCATATATTTCTAAGACTATATACCAACGTTTTAAAAACTGGACCGGATCGGACCGGCCGGTTCAACCTGTCGAACCGCAAACCGGCCAAGTCTCCAATCTGGTTTGCTCATTGGTTTGATTGGTACATAAAATCGCTTGAACCGGCCGAACTGTTCGACCTTGTTCAAACTGTTGAGCCGGTGCTTTTTTGTATTTTAGTGTTATGGGAAAAAATTTGCAAGTGAGAGGTCTTGAACTCAGGACCTCCCACTAGTACTTCCAAGTTGCGGACCACCCCACCAAAGTCCTACTTGTTGGTTTTATGTCATGAATTATTTTATTCGGTCTTTTTTTTTAATTTTCTTTATTAATCATTTTTAATAAAATTAATTGATTCTTACATTTTGGTTATTTATTTCATTTATCAATCATGTTGGATGAAATTAACTCACTCTTACTTTTTTTAGTTTCTTTATTTCAATTAATCATGTTTGATTAATTTAATTGATTCTTGGATGAAATTAACTCACTTTTACTTTTGTTAGTTTCTTTATTTCCATTAATCATGTTTAATGAATTTAATTGATTATTATTTTTTTGAGTTTCTTTGTTTCCTTTATTAATCAAGTTTAACGAAATTTCTTTGGAAAGAATACGTCTAAAGTTAAAGCCTAAAAAACAATTCTAAATAAAGTTTAAGCTCTTTTAAAATCGAATTCTTCATTGATACAAAATTTTTAGAAGTTAACTCTCATTAGGTTGTGCCAAAAAATAAAAAATAAAAACTAAATAGATCTAAACTGATAATTAGATAATGAAACTAAAATTTGAAAATGATTTGAATATGTGAACCTACTTTAGAAAACAGGGCAAAAGAAGAATTTTTAATTTTAAAAATTACATTTACATTGAAAAATAAGTTTTGATGGTATTAAAAGAGTACAGAAGCAGCAAATATGATCTAATAATTTCGAATTTTCAAGACTATAATTTAAAATATTTAAAAAAACAATAATGTACTTTAATGGTGAATTTTAAATTATCTGTTTCATTTATATTTTTTCCCGATACACTTACTTTTTATAGTTATCATATGTTTTATACTTGTAATGCCATTTTCTTTGTTAATTTTATTGTTATAGACATAGAATATTTTCTAAAATTTATACCAAATATAATAGATTATTTAATTTGTATATTTGAATATATTCGAATAATAATGGGTTAACTAGTTCAATAGGGTGGGGTATATCTATTATTTGTTGTTATATTATGCATTAAATTAAATTAAAAAACAAAAAAATATTGAATCCCAGTTCGACCAGTCGGACTGTGACCTAGAACCCCCTCCGATTCATTGACCGGTTCGATTTTTAAAACATTGCTATATACTGAAGTATCAATACTTGAGCACTACAGCTAGCTTATTGCTCCATACCCTAAAGGGACTCTTTTCTATAGATTTTGAACATATTACCTCCCTTTAAGTTACAGCAGACGACAATTAACCTGATGTCTAAGGCCAACCAATATTAGTACTTTAACTATAACATTCCCTCGATTAGTTCAATAATTGCAGCCAAGTGCCAACAATAGACATATTATGCACCAAGACCATGGCTATTACATAAGGAATAAGGATGTTTGCCTTTTGCAAAAATACATTGGCTGTGTTGAAGCATATTGGCAAGATAGCTTATAAAATTGATGTCCCAACTCAGTGGAAGGAATATCCGATTTTCCAGGTTAGTCTCTTGAAGTGCTATTATAAAGGCATGGAAGACCTAGCATGGGCAAGGACAAGCCATGGTCTCAACATACAAGCCTGAGGGAAACGAGTTGCTAGAGCTACTCTCGATGACCGGATCACTAGGCATATGTGCAAAGATAGTAAGTAATACCTTGTGAAATGGCAAGGATGTGGAGACGAGAACATGTAGGAATGAAGTACAACCTTGAAGCCTTTTAACACTTCATTAATGCTTATGAAAATTCTATGACTCCGAGACATTAGTAAATTAGGTGGGGCAGAATGTCATGAGCCATCTTTTAGCAAGAATTCATGACCCCATTGACAACTTGGAAGCATTGGCTATGTTCTATTCCATAGGACTTCAAATTTTGCATATATTCGTAGAGTCCATTGGACAAGTGCCTAATGTTATGCCTGTATCCTGATGCTAGGATTGTATAATAGCTACTTTGCATGGAAGTCAAGTATCTACCATACTTGGTCAATTTGTGGAACAAGAAAAAATTTGACAAATTTAATTAGATAACAGTCTCCTACTCACAAAGATCTTTATGTTCTAAAAGATGGGAAAGTACAAAGAAGCTTAATTAAGGAGTACCATGATATTCTTTGGGTCAGACACTCTAGCATGGAACGTACGTTAGTTTTGTTGCAACACAGGTACTATTGGCCAAAAATGCAAGATGATCCAAGCAACTTTTTGACAACTTGCCTTACTTGTTAACAAGACAAAATACACTGTTAAAAGAATGATGGCTATTGGCATGAACAAGTATGGATGCGGACAGTCAGGCAAACGGCCTAGTAGCAAGGACAGGCAAGCACACAGACATAGTCGAGTGCACGAGCACGGGCAGGGACGGGTGCATGGATACAGTCATAGCATTAGGCAATTGTCCAACGAATTCTATGAATATATGTGATGTAAAAAGCCCTATGGAATATAGCATAGCCAGTGCTTCAAAGTTGTCGATCGGGTTATGTGGTCATGCAAAAATGTGACTTGTGACATTCTCACCCATCTAATTAGTGAAGTCTTGGAGCCTTAGAATTTTTTTAAGCATCAATCAAGTGTTAAAAGGCTTCAAGGTTCGTCCTTCATTCCCCATGTTCTCTCGTCTCCACAACCTTGCCATTTCACAAGATATTTGTAATGATCTTTGCATCTGTGTCAAGAATAGCTCCAACAACTCATTTCCCTCAGGCTTGTACATTGAGACCATGGAGGGTGGTCTTTGCCTTTATAATAACACTTCAAGAGACTGACCTGGAAAATCAGATATTTCTTCCACTGAGTTGGGACATCAATTATATAAGCTACCTTGCCCATATGGTACAACACGATCATAGGGCCATTTTTTTTCTTTTTTTTTTTTTGGCGAAAGATACACATCCCTGTTCCTTACGTACTAGCTGTGGTATTGGTTAGGCAATTTCATCATCACTTTATCATTCACTTGGAACTTGATGAAACTTTGATTTTGATCTACATATTTCTTCATATGCTTTATAGTTTTCTCAAGATGACTACGAGTAATCTCCACATTCCATTTCCAACATTGAGAAAAAATTTGTGTTCTTAAGAACTTAGATTTTTTAGCAGCATCAACCGTGTGGGATAGTAGAGGATATTGCCTATCACAACTTTAAAAGGGCTCTGGTTGTTCAAATAACTTTTTTTGGGCATCAAACCACAGTTCGCAATGTCCAATAGTTGTACCCAATTCTTCTAGTTGGTCAATGGAAAATGTCGAAGGTATTCCTCCAATATGCTGTTGAACCTTAAGGTTGGCCATTAGTTTCAGGTGTGGTAATAAACTCATACTCAATTTGGAGTTGAGCGTCTTGAATATTATGGTTCAAAAGTTGCCAGTGAAGTACGAACAACGATCATTAACAATATCCCGTAGTATTCCCCGATTTCAACAATGTGTTTGAAGAAAAATTGAGCTGTCTCTTTCGCACAATTACACATTGAGATGATGGGATGAAAATTGCATATTTGGAAAAGCGATCAACAGCCAAAATTGTAGCAAGATCTCTAAATTTTGGTAAGCTAATGATAAAATCAGTCAATGTTGCATTCAACATGCCAACAACCTTCCAGACACCCGACCAAGTAGACAACCGGTGGCCCGCCCCTTGGTGGTCAATCCTGATTATTGTCAGGATGAATTCTTTGTAGTTAGGAGCATAATTATACAAGTTTTCTCGTCTTCTTGTAAAATTAATATCTCCTATCACTCAGAGTTTTTCTGTCAGGACTACTACATTGGGATCATAAACTCAAGTAACATTGATGGATTAAGTATGCCAATGAAAAAGCTCATACCCGTTGTACGTTTTTTTTCCTACTATAATAGTTACTATTAAATTAATGAAATCTTAGTTATTTTCAATCATTCCAATATGCCTTTAAAGCAATTTCCAGTATTAAACTTTCTTTTAATTACAAAAATTGTGAGTGCGATGCACTGAGGTTGATTAAGCTAAAACAATATCAAGAATGTTGTTTGCTGCATGGTTTTGTCTTGTTTGTGGCAAACTTTGAACCCCTGACATGATAACATTAAGGAAAATAGCATTGTCAAAGACTGTAACTAGATTTTTAGTTACAGACACATCTTGACCGTATAAGAGTCATTGTCAATTACAAAGTTTTATTCTTATCTAACCTGTAACTTGTATTACTAGTTTATTATTACATAAGTATCATTTAGTTTTTTTTTATTGCATCCTAGAGAAAAAAATTTTGCTGATATTTTCATTACTAGATTTTATATTTACTTTTGAATTAGGGTTTAGGAGTTAGGATTTAGGGTTCAGGATTCAGGGTGTAGGGTTTATGATTTTAGAATTTAGGATTTTAATTAGATTAAGAAAATAATAGTAACTATGGTTTTTATTTGTTAAAGAAAATTATGATTAACTTTTTATATCTTAAGAACTATTTTAGATTTTTATTTTTTAGTAAGATAGGATAATATGAGACTCTTTAGAAATTAAGTTAGATTAGTATTAATTTAAAAGAATATTTTTTAGTAAGTTGGGATAATATAGAACTCGTTTAAAATAAGATTAAATTAATATTAACCAATGATAACAGGTTACATTAAATGTCTGTAACATTAAGTATCACAGCGTCTTTGATGCTACTATTGTTCTAACATTAATCGCAACTAATTTTGAGTATACATGATAGCTTTCAATATCATGGGAATGAAAGTGTAAGGTAATAAGGGGAGTAACGCAGCGGAAAATTTAAAAATTTATTACCTTAGCCATGGATCTCTTTGATGTAATCTATACAATTAAAGCGTGTTTAGCACAAATACCTCAAGCATAGAAGGTTTCTATGCTTCAAAGGGCAAGATCCTATTCGATAAAGGTGTTGATCTACCATGAAAAGCCCTCCAAGTGTCGAGCCTCCAACGGTATCCACACGAACACGATCTTTAGGAACCTTTGGGCTTGTTTGCCCTGCCTTTTGAGTGCTAGCTTCCTTGAATATCATGAAGAACACAAGAACAAGAAAAGGAAGAAAACAAAACCCTAACAATTAGGGAGAAGAGATGTGGTGTTTTCTTGGGAAGAAAATCGCCCCTTAGCTCTCAATTTCTTTCTCTCTAAATTTTGTGTTGTGTTTTATCAATCCCACAAGAGTCAAGGCATGGACTTATTTATAGATGTAGTATCCTAGTCTTTAAGGAAACAAGAGAAATTGGAAACCAAGAAGGTTTAGGAAGCTTACCTTAAGCTAATCCTATGCCTTTTGGAAACCTATTCCCAAAGGAAATCAAATAGCTTCTTAATTCCTTTTAGGAAACTAAATTCCATCAAGACTTAGAATATTTATAAACAAGTCGTTTAAGTTAATTTATCACATAAATTAACCCCATAAGTATCATATACTTATCTTAATAACAATTTAACCCAAAGATCATGTTCTTATTGTGTGTGACCCATTAGGTTCCATTCACGTTGGCAATAAGTACAAATTATAACTCATTAATTAATTAATTAATTAAGAGCTAGATAAATTAACACTTTAATTTATCATTAATTCACTAATTAATTAATTTGCACTTATAGATCATGAGTGGCGTCTAGCAATGCATCATGACCACCTAAGTGAATAGGAAAGTCATATGGTAGACTACACCTATCAATGACAATGTTACTGTGTAATTAATATCCTTTCACCACAGTATATCTCAATTAGTCTAAGAGTGTAGTGCGCACTCTTTAAATGACTAATTAATGTTTTCTTGTTCCCGAAATATAACTTTCCATAAAAGTATAACCTTGAAACTCTTTCAAGTCATACTTTCACTTTTGCGCAAAAGATTCTTTAAGTTATATTTCAACAAGTGGCCAATCCGGGATATACTCTCCTATAATAAGGAGTGGTGAATCCTATATCGATTACTCACTATCCTTCCATGCTTCATACTATACCCAATCTCTACCATATGGGCTACTCTTTTACGAGCACCGAGCAATAGAGTCAAAGCATAGCAATCCACACTCAAGCTACCATGGTAATCTCAAGTCTATGGATCACTTACACTATTGTCATTAAGAGTATAATTCATCAGCACTATGAATAGTAACTCTTGGCGTATCAATCCAATGAACTTGTTCTCTAACAAGCATCCACATACCAACTTAGGTGACACACACCGTAGTTGACGAGATCAACTACTACTTACCATAAGTAGAGGCAAAGTATGTGCTAGTCTTCCCATATTAATGATGTCCAATCTCATTAATACTACGACTAGGGATATTTAAGAATATAACTTAATGTGTAATAAGAGTCTCATCATTGTAACTCTTACAATCTCTTATACACAGTTAATATTCTATGGACTTTATCAAATAAACAAGTAATATTAATAACAAGTATTAAATGACAAAGAAAATGCCACATATATAAGTATAACACAAAATAAGTGTAATATAAAAATCACAAAAACCAATTTGGTTTTAGGGCATACACTAACAGAAAGAACTTCTAAAAGTATCAAGTACGCAAACCCTGGTACTAAATCTAGATTCTAAAGCAATACTAGAGACAAAGAAAAAGAAAACATCGCCATCTTAGAGAGAATTGCAAATCTAAAACTATTTTTTGTCCACCGTAACAAAATATCGAACTTGTCTTCATTGTCTTCCAATCTTTATTTCAAATGCTTATCAAATTTTGATTTTTTGCTCTCCATCTGAATTCTATTTTTTCTTCTTAAACTCCAGCATGCCCTTATTATTATTCATTCTTCCCGCATTTTCATCAACTAACATCTTATCTTTTCTAGTCGTAGCAGAGATTGATGAAGAAGAGGAAGAAAATGAATCTAATGTGGAGTTAAGCCTCTTGGACTCAAGAAACAATTCAAACATGAGAAAATGAATCTAAGGTGGAGTTAAGCCTTTTGGGCTCAAGAAACAATTCAAACATGACATTGTTCTCGAGCATAGTTATACCTGCACCACCTTTCTCGCCTTACATTTTCATAAGAACGATTTTGAGGTACTCAAACTTACAACGAGAATCAAGTATAGATGAAATGAAATCCAACATGTTCATCTTCTCTATCTTTCCACAATACTTATCATATTTGTCCATCATTGATTTTGCCATGGTACTCAATTCATCAATTTTACTTTTTATTACTCCTATCAAAATGTCATTAGTGTGACTAATGTCTAGAAATGAATTATTGGAGATCATGTCTTTGGTCCCATAAACCTTTAATATCAGTTCATAGAAGTTCTCTAAAACAGTACCAAAATTCTTGCCAATTTTCAACCTAATTTTGTAGGTAGAAATTAAAGCTCCTTAAGTATAAGTGTTGGTTCTTAAACCTCTCAAATGCTCTATCAGACCTCTAAGTTGTGTCTAATGTATTAAATAGGTCAAATTCCACCTGGCTAAAACATCTAGAATCAACAATCTTTTATATTCAATTTATCCAATTTTACACATTCTTTAAATTTTTCCAATCTAAAATGTAATTGTCTCAGATATCTCAAAGCTGATCAAATGGAATAAACGGATACCCAAGTTTCTCCAAGCAATCACGAATAATCATAACTATTATGTGAGCAACACACTTATCATCAGTCTGTTCCTCCCAAAACCATTTTACCCTGGTTCACAAATTTTTTCTTTAATCATTGTCTTGGCAAATCATTAGAATTAGCATAATCAATAAAAATAGTAAAGACATCATCAATGCCCAACTCAAACAAACATTTTTTGAAAACGTTAGTAACTTCATTCAATTTTTTACTAGCAATTGGACAAAAGTTTATTATTCTTTTGTCGTCATTATAGATATGGTGTAAAGCGAGACCTGTGTAATTATTTCTTTTTTTTATACGTCCATGAATTAATGGAAAGACAAGTTCTAGTTGATGTGTTCTCTATCGTATTTTTCGACTTCATCTTTTCATACAAATTCAATTGATAACAATATTTAGATACGGTTCTTCTAGAAGGAATTCTAAAGAATGACAAGTTGCACGTATTGCGCATTTACACTTTAAATCCCTTTCTCTTCAGCATATTCAAAAGGCAGTGCATCAACAATTAACATATAGCTAATCGATTTTCTAATCGCCTTTTGGCCCAATTTCAACTCACAAGTGCACCTTGATCACCCCCTATCTCAATCAATTCCTCCTGAGCGCAATGTGCTCTAATTAGTAGGATTACTATTATGGTTCGCTGTAATGATTATTAAGAGGTGTGTTCCCATTATGCTTAAGATCAGCAGGCAAAAGTTTGTTATGATTCTTGCATCTTCCATGCTAGATACTATATATCTGCCTTTCTTCATTGAAATGAGACCATGTTGGAGACATTTTCTTATATGATCCATGCTTTTTCAAGTCTCTAATTCCATCACATGAATTTGAATAAGAACACTCAGTTCTCCAAAACTCTAGCATGACTTTCAGCGACATACATAGTAACATGGATGGCAATGGAGATAAAAAGATCATTTCACGGATAATAAAATTAATTTAGGAGAAGTAGTAACTATTCATGCAAATACCCATACCAAAACACACAGTAGAAAGAGTAACTTTTGCATTATAATATAATCCTAAGAATGTTAACTACAAAGACTAAACAAAAGAACTTAGTAAGACTAGAAAACTTAGGCATCAGAGCACAAAATTTTGGGATTAGTTGAGAATTAAAATAACTTATAAAAATATAGTATCACAAAAGTACCTCACGCATTGTATTCTAATTTTATGCATATTATGTAAATAGGACTAAACAACAAAAATTAGTAAGACAAAAATTTTATGACAATAGTGAAAAAAATGTTTGGGATTAATTGAGAATTAAAAGGACTAAACAAGTAAGTTGCGTGCAAATGTTTAAATTAGGGCAATAAATTACAAAATTTTGGGTTAAAGCTCCAACTAGGGCAGATATCACAACGTTTTGGATTAAAACTCTAATTTAGAGTTAGACAAAATTGGAACAAAATAAGGGCATCATTAAATTCATACTTATTTTGAGATTCTTTGAAAGTGCTTGATGGTGATTATCGACGATGAGAAGACTAGAAATGGTGATTGCAATGCTTGACATTGCGAAGACCAAAAACAACTAAATATCATTGGACTTGGGAAATAGGTGTTTTCGATGGAAACTGACTTTGATATCCGTGTGACTTTGTGAGATTGTGAGTGTGATTTTGTCATATATTAAGGCTCTGAGCAACGCTGGTGTCAATACCTACGAATGGGAATAAGGACATTGCTTTGTGTGTGGGAAGGAAAGTGAGTAGCATTGTTGTGAGTTTTTGATAAAGGAGAAATGAAAATTTGGCCTTTTGTGAAAACACTTGTAGTTCTAGTTCTTCTTCATAGGCATCGGATCTTATGTTACACTTTTCCTGCTACACCCCTGTTACATCCTTTATCTCATAAACAAGTATCTCATGTTGTCCCGTGTCTTATTTAATTGGACTCTTATTGTTTAAAATATAGGACACTTATCAATTAGATAAGATGTGTAATAGAGAGTCTAATAGTGTTACGATTTGATTGGACCCCTGTTACATCCCCTATCTTGATGGACAAGTGTCTTATGTTGTCCCATGTCTTATTTGATTGGGCTCTTGTTATTTAAAACATAGGACACTTGTCAATCAGATTAGATGTGTAATAGATGGTGTAACAGAGAGAGTATAACAAAAGACCCAAAACCTTCATATCTATACTATATTAAGAGAGGGAGTTGTGGCGGGTGACTAGATTATCCTTCCCATAGTGTCCTTACAAAACAAATTAATGGCAATATTATGGATGCCTTTCCTTACAACTGTTAAGGCTATTTCTGTAATACTAATGCTAAATATTTACTTTAGGAATGTAGTTTTTATTGAAGCATCTTTCCTTGAGTATAAATATGTGAATTGGAAGGAATTTTGAGTTTAATTTGAAATTCTCTACAAACAGAACAATAATAAAAATAGTATATAAAAAGTTTAAAATCAGGATTCTTATAGAAATAAAGAATAAAAATTTTTAAATAGTTTAAAGATTTATACTAAATTTACAGTATTTTTTGGCACTTTTTATTTCCAATCAACTATGGTATAGCTTTGAATGTAAGTTTTCTTTTTTATTTTTGTTTTACAAAAATTATATAATCTAGAACAAATATAAATAGTATGTTTGTGTCTTTCTTGATTTTTCCATTTCAATTCTTATCTATGGACATCTATTTGATGCAATGTTGAAGCTATTAATGTAACACAGACATTGATTTTTACTTATAATTTTTATTTTGGTATTTTTTCATTATTTTTTTAAAAGAAAAAATTTTCAATTGAAAGAAAATTCTTTGAAGATTTTTTGTTGGAAGAACACTAAAGAAGAATAGAAAATAATTCTTATTAGACACTTTGGAAGACACTTCACAAAACTAAAGAATAATAAAAAAAATACATTTCTTGAAAAGAGGTACAAATTTTATATTTATTTATTAATAAATTTTTTAAATTAATTTCCTTAGAAAAAAGAGTTAGATTTGGGAATTTTTAAAGATGGCCTTTAGACATTAAACAAAAAAAGGATAAGAAAGGTCTTGAATATGGATTTTAAAATTAATACATTCAAGAAAAAAAAAGTATAGTAATGACTAATGTTAACTCAACTTCGTAATCTCAAATTTTCGATAAATTTCTTTCAAAATTCAGATTTACTATAAAAATATGTCAAGCATCACGTGAGGTATATAAAAACAATATATTTTCACTTTGGAACATCCAAATTCTTATGATAGGTTACGAACATGAAAAGATTAATTTTTCTTGATCTTAAAAAATTTATAATCTAAACTATGGGATCACAATTCTTTAATTTAAACTTATTGTTACTAGTATAGAAATACGTGCGTTGCACATTGTAGGTGTTTTGTCTTGTGACATTTAATCAAATAATGTATTATTTTAGGTTGATTAAAAAGGAAAAAAAATCTAACCATTTAAATCATTTTATAGTTTACAATTAATAAAAAAAATGGAGTCTACTATATATTAAAAAAGATTTATTCGGAGTACTGAACTTCTTCACCAACAAAGCATATAAACCATTTACGAAGTTTTTTTATTTTATATCTAACTAAATATTTTTAAAAAAAGCGATGAAAAGTAAAGCAAAAGAGTAATGAGGCCTTTAAAAAATTCAAAATTAATAACCTTTCTATTATCACATACACTTTGTCCTAAAAGTGTAACACTTTTCCATAAGAAAGATAAAGAAAAACTGATCCCCCTTCTATCCTATTTTATAATAGGTATGGTATATACTCATAATATGAAAATTATTATAAGTTTCAACAACCAGTGTAGACACCAAATTTTGACACATATTTTATAAAAAGTATGCGTATTACTTCATTTAGGGGTTATTGTGATTTTCAGGGGCTAATTATAATTTTTGTGTATATTACGTCTAATTTGTCGTGTCAGGGGCAAAATGGTAATTTCACCATGTAAATATTAGTTTATTTTATTTTATTTCCTAAATACATTGATTTTACTATTTTTATCATTATTTATGATTTTAATGATTTTTAGGAGTCATTCATCATTTATTTAAAATTTTAGTATTTTTTTTAATTCAACGGCACGTTTTCCAATGTACTTTTTTATTTTTATTTAAAATTTTTCTTTATAAGAATTATGTGTTTGTGCATTTTATAAATTTTATATAAAGAAAATTTTCATAATTAATTTATTTATTTACTTATTTTAAATACTATTTGTTTGTTTATTTTAAATTGTATTTTTTCTAACCTAGAATTAACTTTCTTACACTAAATTTTTCTTTTTTCTTCTTATAATGTTGTGTTTTAATTTTAATATATAATCTAAAAGGAGTTCAAATAGTTTTTATTTTATTTTCTTATTTTTCTGTTTTTCTTTGTTTTCTTCTTAAAAAAAAAAATTTTTTGAACAGCAGCAGCAACGTTGCTGCTGCTGTTCCTTCTGCAAAGAAGGTAATGGCTTCTGCAAAAACCATCCCAAGCCATACCTCTTCCCACCTTCTCCTCAGCAGATTTTGAGGGATTGGGTTTTTGTTTTTCACTGATTTTTTTCACTCATCACACGCCACTTTTTCCCTCACCTTCTCTCTGCCTCCTCTTCCCCTCACCATTTTTTTTCCTTCACAGACATCATACACACCTGCAATTCACTCCCTCTCCCCTACAGACTCTCACGCCTCACAAACAAACACCTGCAATCACACACAGACATCATACACGCACCACACACACTCACCATTCTCATCTCCCCTGCACCAAAAAACACGCACACAGACCACACCAATTCACTCTCAACTCTCTCTGCGATCCCTCCCCAAAACACACACCTCACATTTCCCTCTCTGCAGCACTCAGACTCACACACAACACATTCAAGCATACCTGCACCATTACACTTCACTCACATTCCAGAACACACACACAACACACACTTGCATTCTTCACAATTCACAGACAGAACACACGCGCACACACACTTGCATCACACCTACAAACACAGCAACATTCACAAACACACACGCCACAACCTCAGAACACAGGCAGAACACACACCTGCATTTTCTTCCCCCTCTCACGCCTCACATACAGGCACATAAACACTACACACCCCTCCACTGTAATTCTTCACTCACAACACTCAAACAACACACACAACACTTGCATCACACCTGCACACAAACACGCGCACAACATACACAACGCACAGGCACAAAACACACACATACCTGCAAATCACAGAACATACATATCATTCACACAAGCACACACACACTTGCAAATCATACACCCAATTCCAGCACACACACGCACCAGCACACCACACACCTGCATAAAACTTTAAAAAAAAAAAAAAAACCAGCAAACAAAGTCCAACCGCAGCACCACCAGTGACGCCGCCGCACCACCACCTCCCTATTCCAGGTAAACTTCCTTCTTCTTGCTTTCAATTTTTAATTGTCATTAATCCCTGAAATAGAAATTGTTAGATAAAATCATCATAAAAAAATAAAAAAAAAAAACTGAAAAAAAAAACCGAGAGAGAGAGAGGGGGGAGAGAACAGAACCGGGGAAGGGGAAGAAGAAATAGAGAGAAGGGAGAGAGAGAGCCGGACGGTGAGAGGAAGAGAGAGCCGGATGGCGAGAGGAAGAAGAATCGGAGGAGGAGGCGGACCAGACGAAGAAGAAGAAAAGGAGAAAAAAAAAAGAAAGAAGAAGAGAGAAGAAGAAAGAAAGAAAGAAAGGAAGAAAAAGAAGAAAGAAAAGGAAAAAGAAAAAAGAAAAAAAATCTGGGAAAACGTTAAAAAAAAAAATTTATTAGTTTTAGTGAAACTACGTCGTTTTGACGTAGTTTCACTCAAAACTACGTAGTTTTGATTAGTTTAGTTTTTTAATTTATTTTTAATTATTAATAGATATTTATTTTATAGCCCTTATGCTTTTATTAATGTCACTGTGGCCCCGAGATTTTCTGATTTGTGCATTTAAGTTTCTATTTTTTATAGATTGACCCCCATAATTTTATTTTCTTTGCAATTAGGTCCCAACTAATTGCATTTAGGTCCCTCAACTTGTAGATAATTATAATTTTGCCCCTATATTTTTCAATTTTCTATTTTTTATCCTTATATTTCTCGGTAATTACATTTTGACCCCTATATTTTTCTGGAATTGTATTTTTACCCCTGATATTTATGGAAATTACAATTTTACCTCCCAAGCTTGCTGTTATTGTGTTTTATGCTTTAAATGTCGCTGGAATTCTGTTTTAGTCCTTGAATGTGGCTGGAATTTGCAATTTGGTCCCTCACATTGCTGGAATTTTTGCATTTTGGTCCCCAAACTTGCTGGAATTTTATCTTGGCCCTTATACATTGCTGGAAATTCTATTTTTGCCTTAGAATACTTGCTGGAATTTCATTTTTATCCCTCCCTACCTTGCTGGAATTTTATTTGAGTTATTACACTTGCTGGAATTTTATTTTTGGCCCCCTATTGTTGCTGAAATTTATATTTTGGTCCTTTATGTTGCTGGAATTTGTTTTAAGACCTCCATTAATTGTTAGAATTACATTTTAGCCTTTTATTTGTTGCTGGAATTTGTATTTTAATACTTGTAGTTGCTGAAATTTTTATTTTTTGGCCCTTTTATATAGCTGAAAATTATAATTTGACCCTAGACATTGCTGTAAATTAGGTATTATTTAATGACTTTGCTGAAATTATATTCTTGGACTTATTTATTGCTGGAATTTTTGTTTTTGGGTATTATAGTTGCTGAAAATTTTGTTTCAGCCTTTAAATTCGTTGTAAACTATGTCATCACCGTAAGTAGTGTTTAAAATTATAATTTTACCTTTTTACTTGTTGCAAATTACATTTTTCACTTTAGAATATTGCTTAAATTTTCACTTTTAATCCAAATCTTATAATATTTTATTTTTGCCAAAAAGGTATTAATTAAAATTAGTTAAGTCCTCAAAGCTTTAAATTATTTCTTTTTACATTTTCTTTATTTATTTTTATCAAACTTATAATTAATGTTCTAAAATTGGGTCTTGTTAGTCTAATTAATGTTCAAATTAGTTTCTCTATTTTCCTTTTAGTTATTTTAATAATTCTTATTTGAGGTGTTAAAATTTCAATGTATGTATTATTGTATTTTATCTTCTATTATTATTATTTCTTTATTTTTGTTGTTTTGCTTTATTTATTTATTTACTTATTTATTTTTACTTAAACAAATTTTCATTTTTTTTTCTAAATTATTAATTATTGTTATCATTATTTTTTTTTCTCTTATTTTGCTTATTATTGCCACGATTGTTTGAATTATCGTAGTAAGTTCATAGTGATCGGTAGAAAATTATTCAATTAGTAGTTTATTTATTTAAATAGTGGTATTTTTGACATGTTTGTTCATTTTAGTAGCAACTTGTACCGGGTCTTCGAATAGGAGGTACCTTGATTACCCTTTTAATTTCCTTTTGTGTGCTATTACGTGCTCCTATATGTTTTTCTATGTGTTTTCATGTATCTTTGTGCTTATAATTTTATCCATGTTTGAGTGTTTATTTAGTTATTTCATATTATTTACTTGAATTAATATTAATTATTCAAAGAAATGTAATAGATAGGTAATATTCTATTTAGTAAATTCTTTGTATTTAGATAGTGAAGGTAATAGATAGTTTTTGTTTTATCTATTTAATTAAAACTTATGTATTTTAGATAGAAAGTGTAATAGATAGGTTAGATAGGATATCTTTTATTCTCTTTCCATTTTTTAGATTGTAATTAGGTTATTCTCCAGTGTAATAGTTAGGGCTTTGTGTGCTATGTGTGCTATATGTTTATGTGTTTTATTCGCTTTTCTTTAGGATTTTGCATCTAGAATATCATGTTTATGTGTTATGTGCTCCTCTATGCTATTATGTGCTTTTATGTGATTATTGCTTCAATCTATGTTTTATTCATTTACCTGCTTTATTATTATATGTGTATCGTCGTCACACTAGTCCAACGCTAGTTGTGATTAATTTCGGTTTCTTCGCTAGTCCAACGCTAGCGGAGAATTTTTAGAAAATAAGTTAGTCCAATGCTAGATTTCTAGGTCATTTAGTATTAGAATCATTTCTCGTGTGCATTTCATGACATTTCACACACATTTTATCCTTTTTAGGTCTTTTTCCATTTTCTATGATTTTTATATATACTTCATCACTTATTATTTATTTTAACAAATGCTTAGTACATAACATTTAGATTCCACCACACATAGAATCTTAGGTCATTTGCGTGATTTTGACTAAGAAATAGTCATCTACTCACGTGGGAAGCGATGGCGTACATGTCGTTCCCCCCTCCGTGAGTAGAAACAGATAGTCACGAGGCTATTAGTCCCCCGCACCCGTTATGTTGCATCCCCATTTTCTTTGTTCACTTACTATCTATACTATTATTTTTCTTTTCTTTTGCACTCCATTCAGCATCTATACTCGTGACTCCATCGAGATCTATATCCGGGTTTCGCAATTAATGCGATAATTCCGACCAAACCTCAGTGGAACATTTCGTCCCTTATCGATATCCATTTTAGGATTAGATTTGCATTCATATAGTTGCATCCAAATATGATAAAATCTTAGGGTTATATTAGGAAAATTTAGACTAAACCTCGCAACTAGTTTCGGCTAGGTTGAAAGGGTGCCTTGGGCGCGAGCCTTTGCCTTCCCTTTCTTCAACTGTGACTCCCGAACCTTTTTCTCTTGTTTTCAAAGACCTGGAGTCGTCTAAAAGGGTTTTTCTTGTTTTTCCTATATTTTTCCAAAATCATTTCTTTAAATAAATCATTTTTATTTTCTTACCTTTTATAAAATATTTTCGGGTGACTTGGTACACCAAAACTCAATACCAAGTGACGACTCCTTTTTCACTAAAAAACCCTTTTTAGACTCTATTTTCGGCCCAAAAAACCGTCGCATTTTCAAAGTCCCATTTTAGGCCCTTTTTCTTTTGTTTTCAAAAATAAAGTATTTGTTTGTCACATTTTATCGAATTATCTTTTACAAAGCATTTTTCTAAAAATTATTTTTTACAAAAATTTACACGCTTCTCTTTTTCCAATAAAAACAACCACATTTAACACTTCCTTTTCTTTTTTCCAAACATCTAACGCTCATTTATTATCCCTTCGAAAAATGGGGCGCGACAACCAGAATACTCGATCAAAATTTTGATCATCTTATGTGCTGATTACATAAGTACAATTCACTTTGTATTATTTTAATATGTATTTCAGCATCATCAATTATGTATCCCTCACCAAAAAGATGACACGTTAGATGAATGTTAACAATCTAAACACATACATAATCCTTGTGAAAAAATTACCCAAAGTTTTTAAAAAATTAATTTTTGTTTTCATTTTGTACATTGTTCACAGAGAAGGTTCAATATTTTTACTTTTGCTTATCATTGGTATACAGATTTTTATTTTTTAAAAAAACATAATTGAATTATTAGATATATAAGACTAATTACAAGTAGTTACAATTTAAAAATTATATTTTCTAATGTTTGAGTCTTGTTATTAAAAATAAAGATAGTAAATTTAACTTGGTTCACAATATCTATATGTGATGGCCCTTGAATCTTCATTGTCAAAAATATAATCAAGTTCATTGTTATGTGTTGTATATAATTTATTTTTAAACAACAAAATAAGAAACTTAAACTCAAAGTTATAATTAAACTAATTTGAAATATAATGATAGAAGTACATTGAATTTATTCAAAAAAATGTAAATCTTGACTCTTGATTTTTATACGAAAATACTTATTTATTCTTAATCTTTTTATCATTCTATTTAAATAAATTAGATATGTCAATATCTATTTTTAAAATATTTACATTACTATATTTGCATACCAAAAAGTTAACTACAAGTTATTTTCAAGGGGAAAATAGGGATGCTTCTTATTGTACAAAACTTAAAGATTAACTAAGTGTGCATTTACTTTACTAAAATACATTTAACTTGTCATCCTTCTAAGGAAGGATACATAACTGATGATGTTGAAACACATACTAAAATAATATGAAGCCATAAGAGGACAAAACCAAAAAAATATCATCAAAAGTGTAAGAAAGGAAATACAACTAACTGTTTCCATTTAGCTATGAACTATAACTAGATAAAATGAATTTCCCTTAAGAATACAACTCAATTTAATTATTTTTGGCTCGTGAGTGTTTGACATGTTTATGAATGATTGGTTTGGAGTAAAGTTCGTTAGCAATAACTTTTAGTAATTTAAAAAGAATAAGAAATAAAATTTCCTAGCACAACTTCTCAGTATATCCTTTATTGCATTAATTTGATTTTAGCATTAATTAATACAATATATCTTTTATCAAATTGGACTTGTTCTATTAGTTTTACTTATTGCAGTGTTTAATTTAACAATAAATATATGTCAAAATTGAAAGAGACAAAACTTGTGTTTAAAACTTCATATGAAATGTACTCAATTAGATTAGTATAGATTATGTATGCGATCTTATGATATAATGTTGCAATACTTTAAGATTTTATTTCTATTGATTACTTCTATTTTTTTTTTTTTGTATTATTAAGCTTTACCATTATAAATTCAAGTTTTTAATTGGTCAAGTTGTAGACGTTCTTCAAAGTTCAAAGTAAAAAAAAAAAAATGTTATGAATAATTAAGTCATAATTAAGACCACCAATTCTTCTATGCTAGATCTATAAAATCAAAGTAATAAAGTAGATCTCCATTATCAGTTTCACATCTTGGACTTTGCAATGTTGATATTTTAGTGCATACAAATTTTAAATACAAAGAGAATATCTCGCATAGATGTAGAATGTCAAAGAAATTTCTATTGACGTATATATTCTTTAGCCCATATACCTAATATTGTATGTGAGATTTAATCTCTCAAAAGTTAACAATTGACATTGACCAACAAAGTTAAGAAACTCAAGCATACTTCCTAACAAATAAAGAAAAAAAACTAAACATTTTTGTGGAAAAAAAGGCCTAAGTGTAAAGCTTAGGTAAAGTATTGAATTCCTTACAAATTAAATGTAATCTAGATGTTAATCTCTTACCATCGTCAATTTTGCAATGAGGTTAAAGGTTTCTCAAAAAACTATGTTAGTAGAATACAGTTTAAGGGCTTCATAAACAATATTATATAACTAATTTATTCATATAAGATAAAAAAATTTCTAACAAATTTTTGGTGGCCTATATTTTCTTGCTTCTACTCTACACAGTGGATTCAATATATAATTAATTTCTTATACATTCTTATTACCCTATATAGTTTTGAGATGAGACAATTTTAAATACTCGAAATTAATTTTTATGAAATATCGATAAAAAATGAGAAGGAAACCAATTCAAAAATACTTTGATTTAAGTAAAAAATAGTTTCAGGTATAATAAACATATCTAAAACTTAAAAAAAAAATCAAAAACCTATAATAAGGTGACAACCGCAACCATAAATTGCTCAAAAACTATAAATTTCTTAAAAAATAAAATCTTCCTAATCAATGCATTGAAAGGAAGGATTTACTAATTAATGTCATCCTATCATAGATGTTTAACACCAATTACTTCCGTAATGATTCCTCAAACATAGCATTCCATGTCTCTTTTTTGAGTAATTAAATAGGACTAAGTTTGGGTTAACATTACCATCTTTTTTTTATCACAAAATAGAACGTATGATCAAGAGCTTATTCCATTTTTTTGAAGAAACAATTAATCAAGAACCAAAAGTTCCCTAGAAAAAAAAAAGGTAAAAAACCCCAACCTTTCTTTCCTAGGTCTAATAACATAATATTAACTAATTCATGTTTCAACACATTCATATTAAAATATATACAAAATTTATAATTAAACCGAAAAAAAGGCCAACGTATCTATATGAAAACATGGAAAAAAATTTTACAAGCATGCTAAACAATAGTGTCAAAATGGAACATTTTTTAACCTACTTGAGATATCAATGACTATTGATGACTGAAAAGCCACTATTTCTTGATGATAGAAAAGCTACGTTTACCCATCCGTTCAATAGTACAAAATAATGTCTAAAGTCCAATTTTATTTGTTCAATAGTACAAAATTTAAAATACACGTTATTTAAATTTGCAATAATGTGTACTTAAGTTTATGTTGTAAATATGAATAATTAAAATAATTTTCTATACATGTTATACAATTGATTTCTTTACATTACATGTTATCCGTTTAATAGACCAGACCCGATGGATATGATAACGTTTGAAAAACATTGTTAACCAAAATTCAAATTAAATAATGTATACACAATCTCACTTATTCCTCTATCAATATCTAAATAAAACCTCAATGTATCAAAATACTTATTTGTAAATAATGATTAATGCCTAAAGACAAATCAAAGAGAGCAAGAAAACAAAAACATCGCATATCAAGAATATTCTTGCCTATCTGTGTCCAAGAGAAGAAATAGATTACCAATCCTTGGAAATTTCTAAAGGTCGAACATCATACTATCCCTTTAGCAAACTAGTAATCTCTTATTCTTTTTTTTTTCCCTAAAATTTTTTCTGAATAAGTAAGACCACAACCATTGGAGTCATTAGAGTTAGACCACTCATTTTTTCATCATTAGTATTTTGCATTTTTAGTTAGGTGAATCATTGAGTCAAATTGCTTTCCTTCTCATCAACCTAATCTTGACACTAATTAACGAAACAAAATAAAATGTATTTTTATGCATTTTTTTTAAACCTTCTCTAACTAGAAACTTAACCAATTGGTAAAAAGTCAAACGTATTTTATGGGCTCGTAACGTTATACTATAAGCCATAAAAGCTTTGGTTCCATGTTGCTAATGGCATTGAAACATGAATTACTTAATATTACTTTTTGTTATGAGAAGAAACAGTAATTTATTCATTACATAAGAAAAAAAAAAGGAAAATAAGACCAATAGACTCCAACCTTTCTTTCCTAAGTCTAATAAAACAATGTTAACCAATTTTTGTTTCAATAGATTCATATTGAAATATATAAAAAATTTGTAATTAAACAAAAAAAAAGGCCAACATATCTATATGAAAACATGAAAAAAAAAATACTTTCAAAGTGAAGAATCTTTCAACCTACTTGAGAAAAGTCACGATCTATTGATAATTGGTGCTGCTCTTGCATCTAATCTAGTTGTAGGTCCTAGATTACAGATGGGTTAGCAACTAGCTCCAAAGCAATTGTGAGACTTTTGTGTTGCTCTATTGACAAATACAAATTAGTAACTCCAAGAATGCCCACCAACTATCTTTGATTCTATCAAGTTCAATGATTTCAAGAACTTCGTTCACATAATTCTAGCATTTAAGTGAAATTTTAAGTTGAAATCTTTTTATTATTCTTTAGTTTCTAAAAAATTTTCAAATAGTTTCCAAAAGCTTAAAATTGATTCCAATTTACAAATTTATTCCTTAAAAAATTAAGGAAATAAGCTAATAAAACCTACTTTCCATATTTTTATATACTCAATATTCCTAAAGTAAATAAACAGTAAACATGCTTTAATAAAACCTACATTTCTAAGATAAATACTCATATTAGTATTACAAAAATAGCCCTAACAGTTATAAGAAAAGGCATTTAATTTTGGTACATAATATTGCCATTAATTTATTTTGTAAGGGGCATTTTAGGAAAGAAAATGTAACAACTCGCAAAACTCGCACTTTTAATATATACTAGTATAAAAAACACGTGCAATGCACGTGGTACCGTTCTTTTCATAATAACGATTTACAATAATTTTTTAAAAAATCACTATTCAAATATAGATCCTATATATTTAATGATGATTATAAGTTAAAGTTTGTGGATCAATTCATATAACATAATCTCATGGTAAATTAATTAAGTCTCGAGAGAATAAATAAAAGATTTTATATTCAAGAAGCTAAAACTCTTATACTATATATTATTGCTACTTGATCGACGTTTAGTTTCATAGATTGATCAAGTATTTAATTCAAAGTTACCCAAAAGTTAACCTATTTCTCAACTTATACTTGACTAATAATAAACAATCCACACTTGTACAATCCTAAAAAAAAAAAAGGATTATAAACATGATTATAAAGAACTTGATTGCGAACTACAAAATGCTCAATGATTTTGTTGGAAGAATAATAATAATTTTATGTGTACATTAGGCCATTCATGTCTTATGATAAAACTCAATTTTACACCAATTAGAAACTTCGACTGATAAAAGATGATCTTGTTTATAATTTACGCACTTTATTTGACTTTGTTTTTTGGTTAATCTTGTTTTCACAAGTACCTCCTGTTTATGACGTAATGATTCATGCAAATATATTTCTATAATCTAGTTACTTATAAGTCATCATATAAGTCACTGATAAGTAAAATTTATGCTCATTGGGAGATCAACCATGTACAATTCAAAAGCATGAGATTGACCATTGACGTAAAAGCTAAGTAATGATGATTTCCTATGTTGTTTTGATTTTGTTAAGAATTAATTTTTAAAAATATGATTCATTAATTTTACAATTTTGAAAAATGAGTTTATAAATAATATAAAAGTAATTAACACAGATAAAGCCTGACATACTGATGGTGTGTTAATGAATGTATACAGTTAAATTTATATGAGTATGTACTTTGATAGTTGTCTCTAAATTTTTTGTGTCTTATTTCTCAATTGAAGGTTGAATAAGCATACACGAAAAACATATTTAATGAATGGTAATAGTTAAAGGCATAGTAATGATTACCTTGAAAAAAAAATTAGAGAAGCTAAAGTACATGAACCTACCTCAATTCATAAAAATTCTTTTTATTCTTAAAATCAGTTACAAAAAATCTTCTTTTTTCCACTGTTCATTTTTCTATCAATTTTCTTAATTCTAATACTATTTTATTTCTTAAAGTCTAGAAATGGTCAATATATAAGTATTCTTTTTTTAAATATTTTTTTCTTTTCTTGCCGAATGTTTAAAATCTTTCTTGGAACAACATATTTAATCTATTGTACTATAAGCATTTTTTATCTCATAAAGTAAGATATTAATTAATTGCATAGTATTTAGTATGAGAAGATATATTTAGTCTACCATCTTTGTATAAATTCTTTGAAATCACTTGTATATTTCAAATACGTATGCTCTTCGAGCTATATTCTAATGTCTTCTCTTATAAAATTGATATTTAGATAAAACTCAATCCCATAAAATTTGACTTTGTAGTATATTTAGAACTTCAAAGATTTAACAACAAAATATAAAGTAAGTGGGGTGCCAATAACAAAAAGAGGAGTGCAAATATCTCTACCCAATATGTAACTCATTAACTACATTTAAATAGGATTAGAAGTAACAAAAACCAGCAATAATATGATGTAAAATTTTGTATGAATAAGTTTCATTGTGTAATTTAGAATCCCTAGCCTTCATCTCAATATTAATGACAGTGGGAAATGTTCATATGATTACATTTACAAGCAAAAAACAGCATACTCAATACTTCACATGAGCACTTTGCTATTGTTATTGAAACACAAATGTAGAGTTTTTATTTACTATTCTTTTGTAAGAAGGACTTATAGTTTGTTGGCCAAATAACATGAGTATCAACTATTCTTCAGTAACATATATAGTAACAGATAATTCTTTTTTATTTCAATCGTATAAATTAGCCAATTTGTAAAAAGAAAAAAAAAGAAGGTCCCAAGAGAAATTATCTTTTCTTGTTTTAGAATTTCTAAAACTCATCTTTGAAGAATCTTATTTCACTAAAGGAACTCTATGAGAAAATTTACTTCATTAAATGTAATTCTCATATGAATCCTCATAATTTAATATTTTTTATTATTATTCTTAAAACTTTAGAACAATTCACTTTTGTTATGCTAATAGTACATCAATCAGCTCTTAGACCTATTATAGAGTTATGCAATCACATCTCGATGCAAGTTAAATTGACATGTATTTGTAGGCAAAACATAAATCAAATGACAAAATATATTTTCATGTTTAACATGACAAACAGAATACAAAAAAAAAAAGAGAAAAAACTCAATATGATTTTCAAAATTTTCTTTGTAAATAAATCATCAAAAAATACTAATAGAGAGGAATACATGACTTATGTCAACTTTGCGAGGTCCTGAATGATTTCTGAGAAGTCTTCAAAATTAATCTTGAAACATAACTATCCATATCTTTGTTTCACATCATGATGTTAATATTTAGTCAAATACATCCCTTTAGTATTTTATTTTCCCAATCAAATTTAACTGAATAAGAATGCCTAACATTAATTATTATTCCTTACCTCATAAAAATATCCCCACCCCTCTCTTTTTTCCTCGTCCTATCATTAAAATACACTATTTGCTGCTATTTCTTCTTCTTCTTCTTCTTTTTAGTTCTTTTCATTTTTTGCTCTATGCTGCAATTGATTCCTCTTTTTTCTCCATCAACTCTCCCAATTTGCAATTGGTTATCCATCAACCCTTTCTCTTTGCTGGTAATAGTCCATAAAAGTAGCATATAAATATTCTTCAAGTAGTTAAAACCACGTAGTTTGAATACTTTCAAGTAGTTATTTGCGTGAAAAGTCTTAACAACCAATAAGATGAAAAAAAGTCATAGACAAATAGATTTTTTGGGCATTGACTAAATACACAAGTTTTTATCTATGGTACACCCAATCACATTTGTTATCTCCCTTGCATTTAGAAACTTTCTCAATTTAGTATACTTTTACTAAATAGAAACACAAGAATATAATCCTTAATAGTAATGTTAGTAATTAGAAGGGCAAATTTGTTGGCAGTATTCAAATTTGTGAAGGAAGTGATTTAAGCAAGTATAAACCAAAAAAAAAAAAAAACAAAGGAAGAAAAAGCCGGAGAAAAACACAATAAAAACCACCTCAATGCCATGCCGTATAGGAAATTAGCAAAACAATGTCAATTTGATCTACATATGAGAATAAGATAAAATGTGGCCAATATACAACAGCCAACAACTGCCAAAAAAAAAAAGAATGCAAAAAGTGGAAATAGCAAGATAATTGAAACTCCAATTTTTGAGTTGAAATCCATTGTGAAGAATGATGTCATAATACTATAGTCTAAGAATTTAATATTAGATCAAATTAATCTTATCTACATCCTCAAGCTATCATAATCATAATAACGTTCAATGAGAGGGTAAAGACCATCATTCTTTATAGTTGTAATTAGAATACGTAATGGTAAAGTCTTGAGTTTTCATCTTCTAATTTTGAATGTCTAATTTTTCATGCCATGTATTAATAAACAGCAACAAGGTAGATGGAATATATTTATAAGTTATATACAAAATAGGCTATGCACACAAAACTGAACTAAAGTCGCCTATGATATGGAACCACTTAGAAAATATTTATATAAAAAATTTAATTCATCCATTATCAGTTATTGAACTTGATTCTTCGTAATACAAAATTTTGGATTTTGAAATTCTCAGGCTTTGATTTAGGGGAGTTGTTCACCGGCTATGAATTCTATTGGATGGTGATTAGCCGGTAACAAAGTGCAAATATACATTGAACACAGGTAGGGAATTCATGCTATCATGTATTGGACTTGAGCAAACAAATTTAACCAAATCATATAGGCTTAAGTGCATTAAATTACCTTAGTCCATGGTAACTCCACTTGTTCCGTCGCCAAAATTCTTCATTTTGTTTTCTAATTTTCTTTTGCTTTGCAATAATGTTGCAATTGTTATTTTTACGATCTTTTTTTTTGGCTCTCAAGATATTCCTTTTTATGTTCTATTTGTCTTTTTAGGAAGAAGTAATGTCTTTCTATATATTTTTTAGATGCCCAAAATCTTTTCCCGAAAATTTTCATTCTAAATCAAGTTTTAACCGGTGAAAATACATAATTGTTACATGAGAAGTAATTGTTGTTATTGGAAGGAGTGACTATGGAATTGATAAGTGAAAATTTTTCTCATTTCTTTATAAGTAATTGCAAACTTTTTTTTTAATCTTACTACGCATTCTACGATACACAATACGGTTTTGCATCCCTTGTACTAAATATTAGTTGGATATTCTTGGAACTATTGACGATTTTCCCATTATCGAATGTCTGTGCCAACAATGCCTTCAAATTGGAAATATGCCACCGTTCTATGCAATATTTGGCTACTTTTGATATTGAATGATTAAAAATTAAGCTTTTTATTGAAGTACATTTCTTTTATTTTTTAAGGATAGAATTTTGAATTGTTTTGCTATTGTTAAAATTTCCAAATAATAAAGTATTACCTAAATAGTATAAATTTCTCTTTTATAGTATTACATAAATAGTACAAATAATTTCTAAAGTCCAATCTTTTTATTTTTCTTTAGTTGCTATAGAAACTCTAATTTCTAAAACTTAAAATCCCTTTTAATTTACAAACTTATTCCTTAAAAAAAAAAAAAGGAAACATGCTTCAATAAAATCTACATTCCTAAAGTTATACTCAATGTTAATATTACAGCATTGGCCCTAACGATTAGAAGGAAAGGCATTTAATTTTGAAAACATGATGTTGTCATTAATTTATTTTGTAAGGGCACTATCAGAAATAAAATGTAACAACTCGCAAAACTCTCACTTTTAATATATATAAGACTAAGCAAAAATAATAATTAGAAAAATTAAACTCGTGAAGATATCCAGTGGACTTCCATTGCATGTCCCTCATAGTATTCTATTTTTTTTTTCAAAACTTTTGCTTTTCAAAGTAAATCGATCATTTTTTTTCTTTTTTTTCCCTCTTTTACAATAGAAACTAAAATTTCTTAAGCCAAAGCCAAAGTTCCAACCATTAAGCAAATTTGGTACATACAAAATCTTCAAACATCATGTACATGCTAGGAACAGGCATTAGTATTGGGAAAGAATTCAAGTGATTTACATGTGCTAAGAGAAGGCAAATTCCTTCAAACATCTGATGATTTTACATGTCACGCGGTTTTCTAATTTGTATTTGTATTGGGAAAGAATTCAATCTTACAAACAAACTCTCATTTTTCTATTTTAGTTATGAACAAAGTTTCCTTTTCCTTATTTTTCTAAATGTATATAGTATAATCTTTTTGTTATTATTTAGTTTCTAAAGAATTTTCAAAGTAATTTTTAAAACTTGAAATTCCTTCCATTTCAAAAATTATTCCTTAGGAAATTAAGGAAACAAGCTTTAATAAAAACTACATCCCTAAAATAAATAGTCCATATTAATATTACATAATTAGCCCTAATGATTATAAGAAAAGGCAATCAATTTGGAGACATAATGTTGTCGTTATTTTGTTTTGTGAGGGCACTATAGGAAAAAAAATGTAACAACTAGCAAAACTCCCACTTTTAATATATATAAGATATATATATATTTATATATATATATATATATATATACATATATATATATATATATATATATATATAAGATTTCTTCACTTTTACGAAGGCTCTTATTACTTGAACCGTTAATAGTGGAAACGATTAGGAGAATCAACATCTTTATATAATTCGAGTCATTATTTAGGATGTTGTGTAATTGCATGATCTAAAGAACAACATGCTTGTAGATTTCTTTTTAGGAATTTACACTACAATATTGTCTTTTTATTATACGATAGGGTATATCATATAGATTATTCAGTCAAATTTTCGTATTCGTATGTCACTCTCTTATATAAAGACATTGAAAACAAATATTTAGTTAAGAATATTAAATTCTATACAAATTCTTGTTCATATTATTTTTTATTGGAAGCTCTGACGTGGTAGACTATAAAGCCTTTAAATTTAAGTTCTCATTTGTTTTCAAACACATTAGCTATTGGAATACAATAGCTATTGTCTTACACAAGGTATATTACAATATGGCTAGATTTTTGTGTCAATTCGTTTCGGCCTCTGGACAATCTCTTTTGGTATGCTTATTAAGAAATTGGCCCCCTTGTTCATTTCTAGGAAATTTCCTTTCCTTATTTTTCCACACACATGAGTCCCAAGCTTTTATACTCTATTACAACTAACAAAGAAGAAAACTAATCTCATGTATTTTAGAGTGCAGTTTAGCAAGATTGACTAATCAAAATTGAAGTATTCAAATTCTTTAACCTCATCTCAATCAATTAGTCGATAAGCTCTACTAGCTTACGTAAGTTTGATTAATGCTATGCTTTATCAATTTTGGGTTCTAAGTTGAGTTCAAGTTTGAATAAATATATCTTTTTCAATCTTGTTTAGTTTAGAAATCCTTTTTAGTTTAATAATTTAAAAAGCTAACATGTATATTGTGTAACATATGTTTAACAAAAATATATTCAAGTGCGTATTATTACTATTAGACAAGTATAAGTTGATGAGTAGGTTAAACTTTTGATAAGTTTGTATTGATACTAGGCTAAAAGATAAAGAACTAGGTTAACTTTTGGATAAATTTGGAATGAATAATAGGTTGAGTACAAGTTGATCGATCTATAAAGTTAAAAGATTTAGCTTTTATTATATGATATATAAGATTTTTAGCTCCTTGAACACAAAATTTTTTATTCCTTCTCTTGAGGCTCAAATGATTTGTAATCCAATTATGTTATTTTATATACTAACATAAAAACTTAAGTATTTTGGTCAATTGAAATTTAAAGTCTAGAATGAATTAAAATGCATAGTGATTTTTAAAGAATATTATTGTAAATAATTATTATAAAACACGTGCTTTCATACTTGTATTAAAAAGGGGTTTAGGTACCTAAATTGCATATATTTTATCTTTTGATACATATTAATCTTTTTCTTGATTGCCTCCCCTAGTTTATATAGAATAGATTAATTAGTGATTTTCCAATAAATATGTTAGTATATGGTTACTAATTATTATGAGTTATTTTTGTACATATTTTCTTATCATGATTATTCAATAAGCATACATAAAAAAAATATGTAAAAAATAAATAATCAATACTCCAAGACAATTACTGTATATGCCATAACTTAGTCGCTAATATTCTAATAACTTATTAACAATATAAATACAAATAAGAAATTTCAAGAGTATTCGCGATAATTAATCAAATGTAGTACTATTACAAACACTGTTCACTAACAACTTGCATTAATATAATTACACTGTTTAAAGTTAGTTAAGGACACAACTTAATCAGCTTACTGTTTTATTATGTTTTTAAGTTGTTAATACAATTCATAAATTACTTAAAACATCACATAGATACATACTATGCCAATGTAACTTTGTCACTATTAATTGCTTCCAATATAATGTATTGTACAATTGTAACTTGGTCAACTATAGTTTTTTCTTTTTTTTTTTTGTATTGTTTGGTGTCATATATATACACTTGTACTTATTAGTTGATAATTTATAAATACAAATATACGTTGATTATTGATATATCATTGATAACCTTTAACAAAAAAAAAAAAAAAAAAACTGATGTGTGTGTATGTGCTGACTAAAGCTAGCTCTCTCTCCCTCTCTCTCTCTCTCTCTCTCTCTCTCTCTCTACACACGCGCACACACTTTTCCGTATTACAAATTTAATTCAAAGTCAAAAAAACTTTACTCAAAACACTAATTGAATACCGCTCTAATTTTGAAACATTAAATCACCATATCCCCAAAAACCGATCATAGTTAAAATAACAATGTTTTTTTGCCAAAATAATTTCAAATTCAGCTGGTAATTGCTAAAATCAAACACGCTCACCCTACTACATATTAACATAATAATACTAACAAATGACAAAAGTAATTCTACTGCATAAATGCTTAACATGGGCTTACAAGCTAAATTATATACAACAATCTTGTCTTGATTGATTAGGCACAACTGTATATCTCAATGTTTATCGGTCTCTTATTTTAATTTAATTAAGTAAAATTTCATTCTCTTTGACATGGTTATTAAAATTTCTTTTATGTTTAATTCATTGGCTTGAAGAAATTGCAAAAGGCCATGCACTTCCTTGAAAAAATATATCTAATAGCTCTACTAACCTTTTAGTTCAAAATTAAAGTCTCTAAGAGTCTGGGCAGTAAATTAGAGCTTTCTTACAACTGTAAATGATAAATTGATAAAAGAACTGTCATTGAGGTAATTTATTTGCTAAGGAAATACGCTATGTTTCCAATGCAAAATTCAGTCAAGAAAAGGAGAATATTTCAATAACAAGGTAGCATGGGAAGGAATTAGCTACTTGGCGGAATACCGGCATTTTTTGAGAATTTTTTTTATTCAATCCATGCTAGATTAAGCAAAATATAAATATATCTCATGAGGAAAAAGCCAGGATGAAAAAAAAAATATTATGAAAAATAAAGGAAATTATAAGCTTACAGAGCCGCCTCAAATGGACAAGCCAGGAGTTATATGAGAATAGTATGAGAAATATGCAGCTGACCGATCACTGGCACGTCTAATTAAGAAATACTTTATTAGACTGAATCATTAGATTATATATGAGTAAATAATATAACATAAAATAGTCAATACTGGAAGCCCAATCTAAAATATGACACTTATTCGTGCACGATTTGAGGGTAGATATAAATGTGTATTAACTTCGTTCCTTTTCTTATATTTATCTTCTTTGTTCACCATTCTAAAAGATCCTAAAATGTTATAAGCGTTTATGTGTGGATAACGCACAATTTATGTATAGCTGAGTAACAATTAACATTTGTTATTTGTGATGTTCAATAAATAAGAACAATGAAAGTTTTACTATTTCCTTAAAAAGAATCAAAACACAATTACAGACATAAATGTCACAATATAGTAATGAACAAGATTCACATTATATAAATAACTAATGACGAATATAAATCAGTTGTTGAATTATCTCAAAAAAATCAGTTGTTATATGATCCAAAGCAAAGAAAGCTCGAACCTCAAAGCTGGTTAGAACTTGCTGCCGTCCGTGAGAAACGTTTTTGGGTTGTGTTGTTTTTTTTGTTGGGGGGCCCGGGCCGGCCGGGGGGGGGGGGGGGGTGGGGTTGGGGCGGGGGGGAAGGGATTCAGGAGGTTCTTCAGTGGACTAGGTCTATAGTCTTACTTGTGAACCTTATGGTTCTAAAAAGTATTACATAAGCATAATGATGTATGCTCATATAAAAAAGTGACGTAAAAATATTTATGTAACTTTGTTTTAAACTACAAAGATTCACATGTGGGCAAATCTATTTAAGAATTTTTCTGGAGAAATCCAGGTAGAATAAGGCTGTACAAATGTAAAAATGTCACAAGTCAAAGCCTTATAAAACTGCATGCGTGAATCTATTTGATGAAAAGAGATGAAAAATATTTATATACTACTTTTTCAAAGAGCAGCTAGTAAAGATGGATTTTGTTGTCCAAATACAGATGAATCTGTAGGCCACATACTTTTCTTTTTCTTGAAAAACAGAATAGAACCAAGAATACATTTTCCACTTGTCCCTCTAGTATTGAGAGTGGTCAAAGAAAGCGTCTACCTTTAATGCGAATGTCTTTCCTCGTGTATTGTGTGCTTCCTTACTAACCCTGATTAGCGATCCAAAGAATTGAACCTTAATGAATAGTTTGATAGAAAAATTTCTTTAACTACTTTTAAAATAGAAAATTTGATATTTTTAAAGTAGGTAATTTACGTTTTGCGTCGAGTATATAATTTTTCACAACCGAAGACAAAAATGTGAGAGTGTAATACTAAAATGATATAACAAGGGAAACCAAAATTTTAAAAATAAATATAGTAATGACTTCTAAAAGAAAAGAAAAGAAAAGGAAAAAATAAACTAGCCCCACAAGCACAGAAATTAAGAAGCAAGAAGCCCAAAATATGTTATACTGTAGCTTGGAGGCATCAAGAATTTGACCTAGTATCTAGCTAGCATCTTTTACTTCTGGCTCCATCCAAAGTTTCGATCAACAGGATTGCCTTCAAAAGTCAATGTAAATCATTTGATTATTGAATTTATCATAAATGATCAACATGTGCATTTCTTGAAAATGAACAAGTTTCTACGACTCAAGAAAATTACCACTGCGACAGAACAATATTAGTTGAGCTTGTAAGACACATGGTAACAAGCAAGACAAAACTTTAGCCATCTCAATCAAAATCTAGCTAAAAGACAACTGAGTATTAAAGTCATTCAATCAGCTAACATGCAAAACCAAATATAAGAGAGAGAATGCCATGAACAATGCATTTAAAGTAATTCACCTTTCATCCTAGAGTTGAGGGATTAACTAAGAAGCTGCAATCACACATGATTCATTTGATCAATAAGAAGTAAATAACCAAAAAACTGAATCCAAAAAAGTCATTTTAAACAGAGTAGTAGGCTTCCTGTCCCCGGATAGATGACTTTGATTTCTTCTATTTTACAGGTCAGTTCCTGAAGGGACTCAGATCAAACTGAATTAACTCCAACATTAGTTCTATAAGGCACCTTCAACGGCGAAAATGCCAAGAAAACAAGGACAGCCATAATGAAAATTGGGATAAACAAAATCGTCGCCGGAGGTGGCGGAAGTGGTGGCAGCATCGGCGGCAACAACAAGAGAGACAATGTTAGAACAACCATTATTACAATCGCTCTCGCATTGAAATATCTAACCATCAAACTCTTGTAGTGTAGACCTTTCGATCATCAACGGCTGCACAGTTGACGTTCACACAGAGAGATATTCTTGTTCTTTGATCAAATTTATAAACTATCATTCTCTTTGACGTCCATCTGACTGGTGAAAATCTATTGCATTTTCGGGGTGAGTTTATATAGGAAGTAAAAGTAGGAATGATCTCAATGAGTTATGAATGGAAGGCAGATGGGAAGGCGTAGAAGAGGAGTTGAGGTACTTTTGTGGCGTTTTTTTTTTTTTTTTTTTTTTTGTCAAAC
Source organism: Mitragyna speciosa (assembly GCA_024721245.1). NCBI lineage: Eukaryota > Viridiplantae > Streptophyta > Magnoliopsida > Gentianales > Rubiaceae > Mitragyna > Mitragyna speciosa. The sequence continues at coordinate 5,192,119 of CM045556.1, read as the reverse complement.
TTATACTATTACAATTAGGGGAATGAAATAATACTTGTTAGAATTCGAACTCTCAACTTTTGAGGTAAAATTGTAGGGCTCTAATCGCTTGATCCTCTATTCGTTCCCACTCATGTGGTTTGAAGACTCTAACTATTACAAGAAAAAAAATTATAAATTACAAAATACTCTTGTAATATGGATTTTGACCATGTAATTTGCTTATCTTTTTAATATGATAATATAACCTCATCTAGTTTATGGAATGTGCAAAATAAATAAAATCAATGCTTTGTCACGAAATATTTCATGACGTCAAGTGGGTTCAACATGTATAACGTAGAATATTTTATCTAATTTTCACATTTTAAAAGATCACATGAGAGTTATATAATTATATTGAAAAAATAAGAGTATATATAGTTGAAAGCGATACCACATCAAGTGTTTCGTAATTCACCAAAAAATTAAATAGTTTGAGAGCCAGAATTGTTGTTGGAATTTTGTGACTTTGGGTTGGAGTGAATTTTGTAACGGACGTCTTAGTCAAGCCGACACGTCAGCTGACCAACTGAAAATGAATTGTCCAGGTTTAGGTTGGATTCATGGTACCCAAGGGTTTTTGTGTAAATCCCTAAAACAAACAATGAATGCCTCCTTCTACTTTCTGTACTACAACCTGCCTTTTAAGTTTATTTTTGTCCCACCTAGCAGCAAGTTTATTTCTTTATTACATTGATTTTGTTCGTGATCTGATGTCTGATTATGTCATTCTATTTTGTAAGGGTGTTGGCTTGAATATGAAAGGTGTTATGTTCGAATCCTCAGCCAATAACTGGAACTATATTAATAGCAAAAGTAGGATGAGGCTGCTATACACATCACAACATGTTTGTCACCGCCGTATTGCCTCCAGCATTCAATTCTCTACTTCAATTCCTGGTGTTTATCCTCTTCATTTGATTTTTCCTTTGTTCTCCTATTCCTCTTCTTCATTTGATTTCCATCCCAATCCTTCTTATTCTGCTATTTCGCTTTGGCCTTTCAGCCCTCTCCCGGGTCCCCCATATATGAGTAATATTATTGAGTAGGCCAAAATTCTCTTTACACCCCCCTTAACTTATACCAATTTTCACTTCACACCCTAAACTTTAATTTTAAAACTCCATTTCCTTTATAAAGTTTACAATAAAATATGAAGCGGGTAGAATGCTAATATGGATAGCTTTTGATTTATCAGTGAACATGCAATTTCGGTGCGATCCAAAATTCTCAAATCATTTCAGCAGAATTGATAGGATAGCCGCACATAACAAACCAAGGGCCTCAGTTCCCTGGGAACATACGAGTTTTATATTATTTTTTTACATTTTCCAGTTTAATCCAATTGGACAAAAATCTTTTTCTTCTGCCCCCAGGTTTTGTTTTTCTCTATACATATTATTCTTCAGTTGAGTTCTGCGGCTTGACGTTGCAAGTTATTTTTGTCTCAGTAATAAATGTCATAAAATTACTAACAGAATTTAATTAGTAACCAAACTATATGTGTCACGCCCCGTGCCCGAGACGTGGCACCCGCCATGCCCTAGGCTAAGTTAGGATACAAGGCTAAACCAAAACAATTATCGTCTAAACATAACATAAGGCTCCAAAATATCAAGATGCCCAAAAGAATCCATTTCATTCATCATTCCAAAAGATATACAACATTCATTACAATTCTCTTCCCCAATAACAAAAATAGATTGGGAAGGTATGTATAACCTAATCTATACAAAAATATGGCTATACATCAATGCTATAAAAAATAACCTCATTCATGTCTACCCTAACTAAGACTATGAGGCCCAAAAATCTGTCCAATCACCTTCAACAAATTCATCACCTGCGGGGTTAAACAAAAGAGTGAGTGATATAATCACCCAGTAAGTAGTAGAGGTTCTCTTTGGAGCTTAAGTTTGCTATTCATACATAGGTACATTTCCAAATCAAAATCAAAGTCATAAACATCATAACATGTGGTCAAGTCAAAACCATACACATTCAAACATTGCATAAAGCAATTCAAAGAAAAGAGAGCTCAAGTAGTTAGTGGACACATGACCCTGGAATTCCAATTGTTAACTATAACCCGGTTAACGCGGTTCAAAACCAACTATCACCCGGTTGGTGCGGTTCAAGACTAACTATAACCCGGTTAGTACGGTTCAAAATAATTTGCTACCATTACCAATTTAGGAAACTAGTCCCGTCATATAACCATTTCACATACAAGAGCTCAAGCAAGTATTCATTCAAATAATTCATTAGACCACATAACTTATTTCATAGAAAACCAAAGTAACCAAACGTAAGCCCATTTATATAAGGAAAATATCATCCCATTCATTTCTCATCATTAAAAACATTTGCAAGGCAAAGAGAATCAATTGCTACTTACCTCACTCCAAGACTAATTCAAATAGTCGGAATAAGGGTAAACGCCGTCGTCACCTATAATATACAAATAAGACTTGTATCACATACTGATTCTATTAAGAAACCATAAAAGAGGCTTAAATCTAATTTAACACACAAAATGAGAAAAAGAGGCAAAACTGTACTGACCCGTGGCGTCAGCCGCGGCGCGGCTCATGCCGCGGCTCAGCTACAGTACCCAACCGCGACTCCAGCCGCGGCGCGGCTGAGGTCGCGGCTCAGGTCAGAGCCAACGGCCCCTCATTTGCGGTCTCATCCGCGACGCGGGTGGCATCGCAGATGAGCCCAGAGAGGCTGCTACAACGAGCCGCGGTCTCATCCGCGGCATGGATGGCACCTCGGATGAACCCAGCAAGATGGCCTGTAACTGCTCAAAATCACCTCCCACACTATTCATCATCTTCTCACTCGATCCAAACAATGAAACAACCTCAAAATAGCACAATAAGGTAGGAAAACACTATCTTAACATCTTGAGTAACATATTCATGGATCATTCTCAAAATCACACAAGGTCTACCAAAATCTCATACCCAATTCTTCAAATCTCTAACTCACCCACTTCACACATTCATCATAACTCACAAGCACTACTACTACAAATATTTCAAGAACAACATAGTCTAATAGCATCAATAAAGCCATGATTTCGAATTTCCAAGCAAAATAATCAAATTGTGAAAGAACTAAAAAGTAGGAAGAAGAGTTACCTTGAGGGGGATTTGGGGAGAAAGCTTCAAAATGGCTTCTACTAGTTTCCTTTGGAGATGAAATCCCTTCAATTCCTCCTTCAATGGGTAGAGAAAGTGGGAAGAAATTTAGAGAATTCTTTCAAAAGGGAAGAGGAAGAGTGAAGGAAAATGAAAAGGGATTTTAGTCTTTAGGGCAAAATTTGAAGTTTCAAAAATTTCAACTAAGGACACTACTTCTACAAAAGCACACAATGGCCCAAGAAGGTTTAATTTTCATAAAGGTCCCTAAGGGCCTTAATATCACATTCTCCCCTCCTAATAAGAAGTTTCGGCCTCGAAACTTACGTACCTTGCGAGTCGAATAAGGCAGGATATTTCTTTCTCATTTCTTCTTCGAGCTCCCATGTCGCTTCACGCACGGTGTGGTTGGCCCATTGGACTTTGACATACGGAATCGTTCTTCTCCTTAGAACCTGATCCTTGCGGTCCACAATCCGAAGAGGTTCCTCGCCATACGTCAAATCTTCTTGGATCGGTAGTGGCTCATACTCAAGCACATGGTTGGGATCGGATACATACTTCCGGAGTTGGGAAACGTGGAAGACATTGTGAATCTTGGATAAAGCCGGTGGTAAAGCTACTCGATACGCCAAATCTCTAATTCGGTCTAAGATCTCGAACGGTCCCACAGTATCTTGCACTTAACTTTCCCACTTTTGCCAAACCGCATTACACCTTTGGTTGGGGAGACCTTGAGGTACACTTTCTCTCCGGTTGAAACTCCAAAGGTCGTCTCTTCAAATTTGCCCAACTTCGTTGCCGGTCTTGGGCCGTCTTCATTCGGTCCCTCACTAACAGTTAGTTTCTCCACGGTGGCTTGCACAAGTTCGGGTCCGGTGATTGTCTTCTCTCCAACTTCATCCCAAGTACAATGGTGAGCGACATTTGCGTCCGTATAATGCCTCAAACGGTGCCATTCCAATACTACTGTGGTAGCTATTATTGTAGAGAAACTCAATCAACACCAAGGAATCTTCCCAAGCTACCTCCAAAATCCATGACACACGCTCGAAGCATATCTTCTAAGGTCTGTATGGTGCGTTCCGACTGCCCGTCAGTTTGAGGATGATACGCAGTGCTAAGGCTCAGTCGGGTACCCATTGCTTGTTGGAAGCTCTCCCAAAAGCGTGACGTGAACCGAGGATCCCGATCGGACACGATACTCACTGGCACCCCATGGTACCGAACGATACGATCCATGTAGAGATTGGCCAGAGTATCCATAGAAGCTGTCGTTGTCATCGGTAGGAAGTGAGCGGACTTTGTCAATCGATCGACGATCACCCAAATGGCATCATTCCCTCTCCTTGTCTTTCGGCAATCCGACTACAAAATCCATATTTATGTGTTCCCATTTCCACTCCGGTATTCTCCAAAGGCTTCAACAAACCAGCGGGTCGTTGATGTTCGGCCTTGATTTGTTGACACACAAGGCATTTAGACACATATTCCGCTATGTCTCTTTTCATTCCGCTCCACCAATACAACTTGCTTCAAATCCCGATACATCTTCGTGCTCCCGGGTGAATCGAAAGCTTAGAAGAATGAGCCTCCGCCATGACCTCATTCCTCAATTCTTCTTCTTTGGGCACGACCAATCGATTTCTCATCCATATGCTACCATCTTCGTGCAAATGAAAGTCGGGTAACTCTTCACTCCCGAGTCTTTCTTTGAGCTTCACCAAATCTTCATCTTCTCCTTGAGCTTCCTTAATTCCTTGCTACTAATGTCGGTTGAGCAATTAGAGCCGCTAATACATTTTGAGTAGACTCCACTACTTCCAAACTCAACTCGTCCATTTGTTTTGCTAACATTGCCGCCATAGGTCCCCAGTGCTCTTTCCGGCTTAAGGCATCAGCTACTTTGTTGGCCTTTTCCGGATGATAGCTAGTAGTGAGGTCGTAGTCCTTCAATAGCTCAAGCCATCTTCGTTGCCTCATGTTGAGCTCCTTCTGCGTGAACAAGTACTTCAGGCTTTTGTGATCGGTGAAGACTTCACACGGTTCTCCGTACAAATAGTGCCTCCAAATCTTCAAGGCAAACACCACAGCTGCTAGCTCTAAGTCATGAACCGGATAGTTTTGCTCGTAAGGCTTCAATTGGCGCGAAGCGTAGGCTATCACCCGCTCATTTTGCATCAACACACATCCTAGCCCGTTCTTCGAGGCATCACTGTAGATGACGAAATTGCCCGATTCTGAAGGTAGCGCGAGAACCGGAGCCGATACCAACTTGCCCTTCAATTCTTGGAAGCTTTCCTCGCACTTAGGAGTCCATTCGAACTTCACTCGTTTTTGGGTCAAACGAGTCAATGGCATTGCGATAGAAGAGAATCCTTCTACGAACTTCCGGTAGTAACCTGCCAAACCCAAGAAACTTCGCACTTCTGCTACATTGGTGGGTCGAGACCAATCCACAATTGCTTCAATCTTCCGGGGATCTACCGAAACTCCTTCTTCCGAAATCACGTGTCCCAAGAAAGAGACACTTCTTGAGCCAGAACTCACACTTGTTTAACTTGGCGTAGAGCTGCTCACGCTTTAGGATTTGCAAAGCCTCTCTTAGATGATCTTCGTGGTCTACTTCACTTGGAGAGTACACCAAAATGTCGTCTATGAACACCACAATAAACCTGTCCAACTGCTCCTTAAACACCCTATTCATCAAATCCATAAAAGCAGCAGGAGGCATTGGTTAGTCCGAAAGGCATAACGAGAAACTCATAATGCCCGTACCTGGTTCGGAAAGCGCTCTTAGGAATATCCTCCAGTTTAATTCTCAACTGATGGTATCCCGAGCGAAGGTCGATCTTAGAGAACACTCTAGCCCCCTTCAACTGATCGAATAGGTCGTCTATCCGGGGTAGAGGATACTTGTTCTTCACCGTGATCTTGTTAAGCTCCCGGTAGTCAATGCACAACCGCATACTACCGTCTTTCTTCTTCACGAACAAGACCGGAGCACCCCAAGGTGACACACTTGGTCGAATCAACTTCTTGTCCAACAACTCTTGGAGTTAGGACCTTGAGCTCTCTCAACTCCGCCGGAGCCATACGATAAGGTGCTTTGGAAATGGGCTCCGCACCGGGCACCAAATTGATTTCAAAATCAATTTCTCTCTTTGGAGGCAACCCCGGCAATTCGTCTGGGAATACCTCTGGGAAACTCTCTCACCACAGGGATATCTTCCAACTTCACTTCATTCTTCTTATCCACGTCCACCACGTAAGCTAGGAAACAATCACACCCTTTCTAATGGCTTTGAAGGTTTGAAGAGCCGATAGAATAGGTAAGGATTTCTCCTTCCCGGCTTGCGAGCACACCCTTGGAAAGTGAAGAAAGGGGTGTTTGGAATACGAAAATCTACCCTTTTTCCCCGACAATCTACGTAGGCATAGTTGTTTGACAACCAATCCATGCCTAGGATTACATCAAAACCGCTCATGTTCAATCTCACCAAGGTCAGCTTTGAACTCTCTTTCTCCCAAGTCCAATACACATCCCTTATACACAAAACTTGAAACTAATACCTTTCCCCCCGGAGTCTCTACTCTATAAGCCTCATCTAATATGCATGGTGAAACATTCAATAAAAGAGCAAATTTCTTGGAAATAAAGGAATGGCATGCCCCACAATCGAATAATGTATAAGTTGGGAGGGAATTTACTGTCACTATACCTGTCACCACATCCTCCGATCCCTCGGCCTCGGACGGAGTCATAGCATACACCTTTGAATTTGCCGGCGCACGATTGACATTGCTAGAGGCCGGTGTCCCTTGCTTGTTGCCGCCTCCCACGGGCTTATGGCTCGCTTGACTTGCCGTAGACCGAACTTGATTGGAATTGGCTTGACTTGCATTGGAGTTGACGGGGCTTGCGGTGGCTTGTTTCGGGTTTGGGCAATGGCTCACTCGGTGCCCGAACTGCCCACATCCGAAGCATGCTCCAGATTTCCATCTACACTCCCCGAGTGTACCTTTGAACACACTGCACATTGCTTGGCAGTCCCGGAGAAACTACGCTTCATCGGTAGCATTTGCGTGGAGCCACTTGATTGAGAGCCCGTTGGCCTAGGCACATTGCCTTTGACGGGGTGGCCTTGCCGCTTGGAATGATTGTCCTCCACTTAGATGAGGTCCTTGAACTTGGAACGGTTTGGACCTTTGTCTCGTTTCTGCATCCTCTCTCCGGATGTCTTGCTCTGCATCTAAACTTGCCTCATACATTTGGTCACACGAAGCATAGAAGTTGCCGGAGATCTTGGATTGGATTCGGCCATTCAATCCACCCTTGAAGGACACCATCTTCATTGTCTCGTCCGCCATCACGGAGGGAACGAAGCGTCCCAAGGAGAGGAAGGTAGAATGATACTCCGCCACGGATGTTGATCCTTGCTTCAATGAGTTAAATTGTTGAATCTTTTGAATTCGAATGGCCGGTGGAAAGTAGTGTTGGAGGAAGACTCGCTTAAAATCTTCCCAAGTCAAATCACGGCCGGTGGAGGTCAAGGTCATAGACACACCGTCCCACCACTTTTCGGCCTCACCTACTAGAAAGGAGACCACCACTTGAGGCCGAATGTGGTCCGGTACTTGCATCGTTTGGAACTTCTTTTCCACTTGAGAAAGCCATCTCTCGGCCACATCGGGATTTGGACCCCCGTCAAAGGTGGGGATGTTCACTTTGCTAAGCTCCTTGAAGTGGTAACGTAAGCTACCCCGGTCTTCTTCTTGAATCGCCCTAATTCCTCCTTGTTGACGTTGGTACTCTTGAAAATCGTGAAGGAATTGATACGCGACCGCTAGGGTAGTAGGGTCCAATTGGGGCGGTGGAGGAGGATCCTCATTCCTTGGTCGTGAGGGAGGGGTCACGCGGGATGTTCCCTCCTCCCTAGGCCTCCGGGAAGTTCGGCGGGCATCCGCCATGAAACTCCCGATAGGCACATTGAGGCCTTCGTCTTCCTCTTCGTTATCTTCCCCTTCGGGGCCAAGATCTTCCACCGACGGCTCGGTGTCATCAGCCACTCGTTTGCCGGTGCCCTCTAAGTGAACTTCCAATCTTTGCTTTCTTCGAGGTGGCATTCTGCACAAAGCACAAGTTAAAAGCACGTCAACCTCAATGACATCTAACACTAGCGTTATTAAGGATAACACCCAAGAAAATATTCACTAGATCAACTCTAGACATTTTATCCATTTCACACCTAAGGATAGCCCACAAGATTCAAACCTAAGCTCTGATACCACTAAAAATGTCACGCCCCGTGCCGAGACGTGGCACCCGCCATGCCCTAGGCTAAGTTAGGACACAAGGCTAAACCAAAACAATTATCGTCTAAACATAACATAAGGCTCCAAAATATCAAGATGCCCAAAAGAATCCATTTCATTCATCTTCCAAAAGATATACAACATTCATTACAATTCTCTTCCCCAATAACAAAAATAGTTGGGAAGGTATGTATAACCTAATCCATACAAAAATATGGCTATACATCAATGCTATAAAAAATAACCTCATTCATGTCTACCCTAACTAAGACTATGAGGCCCAAAAATCTGTCCAATCACCTTCAACAAATTCATCACCTGCGGGGTTAAACAAAAGAGTGAGTGATATAATCACCCAAGTAAGTAGTAGAGGTTCTCTTTGGGGCTTAAGTTTGCTATTCATACATAGGTACATTTCCAAATCAAAATCAAAGTCATAAACATCATAACATGTGGTCAAGTCAAAACCATACACATTCAAACATTGCATAAAGCAATTCAAAGAAAAGAGAGCTCAAGTAGTTAGTGGACACATGACCCTGGAATTCTAATTGTTAACTATAACCCGGTTAACGCGGTTCAAAACCAACTATCACCCGGTTGGTGCGGTTCAAGACTAACTATAACTCGGTTAGTACGGTTCAAAATGACTTGCTACAATTGCTAAAGTTAGGGAACTAGTCCCGTCATAGAGCCATTTCACATACAAGAGCTCAAGCGTATACTCATTCAAACGATTATTTAGACCACATATATTTATTTCATAGCAAAAACAATGTAACCAAACATAAGCCCATTTATATAGAGAAAATATCATTCAATCATTTATTATCATCAAAGAGCATTTTCAAAAGCAAATAGAATCAAATACTACTTACCTCACTCCAATACTAATTCAAATAATCGGAATAAGGGTAAACGCCGTCGTCACCTATAATACACAAATAAGACTTGTATCACATACTGATTCTATTAAGAAACCATAAAAGAGGCTTAAACCTAGTTTAACACACAAAACGAGAAAAAGAGGCAAAATTGTACTGACCCGCAGCGTCAGCCGCGGCGTGGCTCATGCCGCGGCTCAGCTACAGTACCCACGCGACTGTCGCGGCTCAGGTCAGAGCCAACGGCACCTCATTTGCGGTCTCATCCGCGACGCGGGTGGCATCGCAGATGAGCCCAGAGAGGCTGCTACAACGAGCCGCGGTCTCATCCGCGGCATGGATGGACACCTCGGATGAACCCAGCAAGATGGCCTGTAACTGCTCAAAATCACCTCCCACACTATTCATCATCTTCTCACTCGATCCAAACAATGAAACAACCTCAAAATAGCACAATAAGGTAGGAAAATCACTATCTTAACATCTTGAGTAACATATTCATGGATCATTCTCAAAATTCACACAAGGTCTACCAAAATCTCATACCCAATTCTTCAAATCTCTTAACTCACCCACTTCACACATTCATCATAACTCACAAGCACTACTACTACAAATATCTATTCAAGAACAACATAGTCTAATAGCATCAATAAAGCCATGATTTCAAATTTCCAAGCAAAATAATCAAATTGTGAAAGAACTAAAAAGTAGGAAGAAGAGTTACCTTGAGGGGGATTTGGGGAGAAAGCTTCAAAATGGCTTCCACTAGTTTCCTTTGGAGATGAAATCCCTTCAATTCCTCCTTCAATGGGTAGAGAGAGTGGGAAGAAATTTAGAGAAATTCTTTCAAAAGGAAAGAGGAAGATGTGAAGGAAAATGAAAAGAGGATTTTAGTCTTTAGGGCAAAATTTGAAGTTTCAAAAATTTCAACTAAGGCCACTACTTCATACAAAACACACAATGGCCCAAGAAGGTTTAATTTTCATAAAGGTCCCTAAGGGCCTTAATATCACAATATGATTGTCTCATGCTACATTTATTCCTGCAATCCGATGCGAGATTTGACAACAACGAAGATATAATCTTTTGAATTCGCTTATGATTTCGGCATGGAAATTAGATGCATTCGAATTAGTTGATCTGATATGTTATATAAAGATATTTGGTGGACCAAATTCAGTGAAATTTGATAGACATATCTGTGGCGAATGTAACCCAAATTAACCTTTTATGCTTTAGATGATAAACTAAATCAACCAAAAAATTTGTAGATTTTGAAGTAATTTTATTTTTGTCTTTTTTTTTCACATAATGGAAAAAAGATTCATGTCCACTCCCTTTTCCTCCTACGTAAAATCATTTTACTATCTGGAGGAAATGCATATTGGAGCTTTCTTACCTTGTATGGTATGGAAGAGAGGGTGAGAAGGACAAAATGGATTGAAATCATCGACTGCAATCCATTAAGGCTGAGAACTAGGAGCTAGAATTCAAATAAGAGTTGCCAATTGCTAATAATCTATTGTACTTATTCCCTCTATATATGAAACTACAATCCATTAGCAATTGTAAACCCTCATTTTCAATTATTTATTGCAATTCAAACACAAATTTTGGTGTGAATTAAAACATTTTCAATTGAACTAATATAAATTACAATTACAAATTTCCCTAGAAATTGAATTCTAGCTAGAAGAAGTCAAAAAGGGCCGTCATCAAATTCAAGAATCAACTTTACCCTTTTGCCTATGAGTCAAGCAGAAACAATTAACTTTATAATTATGCTATACAGACCAAGAATTTATTCAAAATTGTCAATCAAACTATTGTGTTGAATGAAAAAAAAATCCAATGTGTTAGTTAAAAATGTTGGACGAGTAGTGTCCAAAACGGTTTATCAAGATAGGTCAAGATCTTCAAAATGAGACCCAAGAAGCCTTAATGGTCCTGTTTGGAGAGTTCAAAAGTGTATTTGCTTGGACAGCTGATGATGTTCCTGGGATTTCTCTTGAGTTAATAATACAACGATTGAATGTGGACCCAGGATCGAACATGTCCAATAGGAAAAAAAAAAAAAAGGCATTTCGGCTCTGTTAGCCTCAAGGATGATCCGCAAAGTGCAATATCCAACCTGGTTGGCAAACTCGATCATGGTCAAAAAGTCTAGGGGTGGATGGCAGATGTGCATTAATTATACTTATTTAAATAAGGCTCGTCCCAAGGACTGTTATCCCTTGTTGAGGATCGATACTCTAGTATATTCGGTTTCGAGTAACGAAATACTCTGTTTTTGGGATGCTTTTAAGGGCTACCACCAAATCGGCATGAGCATAGAAGATCAGGAAAAAACAGGTCATCACTGATTGAGGAATCTTTTGCTATAGCACCATGCTATTTGGATTAAAATATTCTAGTGCTGCTTATCAACACCTCCTAAATAAATCTTTTCGCTAGCAGATCAGTAAGAACATGGAAGCTTACATGGATGACTTACTTGTTAAGAGTTAAACTGCTAGCACTTTCGCAAATGATTTGAGGAAAATGTTATAGGTTCTCCGAGATAGTCGAATGATGCTTAATCCTGAGAAATGCATGTTCGGAGTGAAGTTCGGGAAGTTCTTTGGATACATGATTTCCTCTTGAGGAATAGAGGCTAACCTGGACAAGTTGAGGCTATCCAAGATATGGTCCCTCCTAAGTCAGTCAAAGATATTCACAAGCTCACAAGTTGGCTTACAGCTCTTGTAAGGTAATAGCATAGGTAACGCAGCGGAAAAATAAAAATTTATTACCTTAACCATGGATCTCTTTGACATATTTATATGATTAACAAGGGGGTTTGCATGAAGATTACCTTAAGCACAGAAGATTTCTATGCTACTAGGCAAAGATCCTTCAAAGAAGATGTTTGATCTACCACGAAAAGCCCTCCAAGCGTAGAGCCTCTAATGATATCCACACGAATAACTTCTTTGGGAACCTTGTAGGCTTGCTTGCTTTGACTTTTGAGTGCTAGCTCCCTTGAATTATTTAGAACACAATAAGAAGAAAAACCTAACCCTTAGGAGAGAGAGAGAGAGAGACGCCTAGAGAGAGAGAAAGAGGCGTGCCTTTTCTTTCTTCTATTTTCTCTCACTAGTTTTCTTTTTGTGTTGCAATAATAATTCAAGAGTCAAAGCATGAACCTATTTATAGAGGAAGTATTCTAGTCTTTTAGGAAATAAAGCTAATTGAAAACCAAGAAGGTTTAGGTAACTTACTTTAAGCTAATCTTTCTCCTTTAGGAAATCTATTCCATAAGGAAACCAATTAGTTACTTTATTTCTTTTAGGAAACTAATTTCCTGCAAGACTTAAAATATTTATAAACAAGTCCTTTAAGTTAATTTATCTCATAAATTAACCCTATAAATATCTCATACTTATCTTAATTACATTTTAACCCAAAGATTTTGTTCTTTATGTGTGTGACCCATTAGGTTCCATTCACGTTGGCAATAAGTATAAATTATAACTCATTAATTGAGCTAGATAAATTAAACACCTTTAATTTATTATTAATTCACTAATTAATCAATTCATACTTATAGATCATGAGTGACATCTAGCAATGCATCATGACCACCTAAGTGAATAGAAAAGTCATATCGTAGACCATACCCTTCAATGATAATGTTACCGTGTAATTAATATCCTTTCACCACACTATATCCCAATTAGTCTAAAAGTATAGTGCATACTTTTAAAAGACTAATTTATATTTTCTTATTCCAGAAATATAACTCTCCATGATATATAATCTTGAAACTACTTCCAAGTTATACTATCACTTCTGCAGAAGATTTATGAGTTAATACTTCTAACAAGTTGCCATAAAGGGATATACTCTCCTATTAAGGAGTGGTGAATCCTATATCGATTACTCACTATCTTTTCATGCTTCAAACTATACCCAATCTCTAACCTATGAGCTACCCTTTTACGGGCACCGAGGAATAGAGTCAAAGTATAGCAATCCACACTCAAGATACTGTGGTAATCTCAAGTCAAAGGATCACTTACACCATAGCCATTAAGAGTTCAACCATTGGCACTATAGTTGAAAACTCTTGGCGGATCAATCCAATGAACTTATTCTCAACAAGCATCCACATGCCAGCTTAAGTGTCACGCACACTATAGTCAATGAGATCAACTACTACTTACCATAAGTAGAGGCAAAGTATGTGCTAGTCTATCCGTATTAATGATGTCCAATCTCATTAATCCTATGACTAGGGATATTTAAGAATATGACTTTATGTATTAGAGTCTCATAATTGTAACCCTTACAATCTCTAATACACAGTCAATATTCTAAGAACTTTATCAATCAAACAAGTAACATGGAAATACAAGTATAGATGATAAAGAAAAATACCACATAGATAAATATAACATAAATAAGTGTAACACAAAACACCTTAAACCATCTTGGTTTTAGGGCATACACTAATAGCTCTAAACAGATTCTTATCTAAGTCCCCCTAATATAGGTTACCCTTTTTCTAGGCTCTCAAGATGGCTGATAAATTTGAATGCAGTTTGGAATGTCAGGAGGCCTTCAAACAGCTTAAGGAGTACTTGAAATCTTTGTCGACCTTAACCTCGCCTATTACTGGCAAACTGTTATTGACAAAGATATAGCGTATTTTTTGATTAAATAGGAGTTTGGACTTTAATATCTAATTTATTTTGTCAGCCGAGCTCTCAATGGACTAGAAAGTAGGTATACATTGGTAGAAAATTTAGTTCTTTACTTAGTCCATGCTTCTCGTGATTGAAGTCTTATTTTCTAGCACGTCCCATTTGCGTTCAGAGTAACCAACCCCTCTGACAAATCTTAACTATGCCCGAAGCATCAGGGAGGTTAATGAAGTGGGCTATCGATCTTAGGAATAAGACATTTCATACAAGCCTAGAACAGCCATCAAAATCTAGGTCTTGGCCAATTTCCTTGGCAAGCTCACTCTTAGTATCTCGGTTGATGCCAAGGCTATCCCAACCGATGCACAAACCTGGATTCTTTATGTTGACAGCTAGTCTAGCTGAGAAGGTAGTAGAGCATGGCTCTTGCTGGAAAGCTCTGAAGGACAAGAATGTTGTTGTTCTCTATGCTTCAAATTCTGAGCCTCCAATAATGAAGCCAAGTATAAGGCACTCATAGCTAGGCTCAACCTAGCTCGACAACTTGTTGCTCGCTAGCTTCAAGTGTATAGTGATTCTCAACTCGTGATTAGATAAGTACTTGGAGAATATGAGGTTAAGGAAGAAAGCATGCTTAAATACTCAGCTAAAGTTAAACCCCTAGTAGACGACTTTGATTCTTTTTAAATTCAAAGGATTCCTCACTCCCAGAACAAATGTGCTGATGCCTTGTCAAAATTAGCCTTTACCTCTTTTACCAACTTTAATAAAACTGTGATTATGGAAGTTCTACCTGAGTTGAGCTACCAGGATCAACAAGTTTGTGCAGTTGGCTCTTTTGAAACATGGATGGGTCTTTGTAAAGCTCATATTGGGCCCTGAGCACTTGCTAGGAAGGCTCTGCTTCTTAGGTATTTTTGGCCCACTTTGCAATAAGATTCACAAATGATGGTTAAAAATTGCCCATCTTTTAGTTTTATAGGCCCGAGCATCATCGGCCAACCAATCATATGATCTCAATTTCTTCTCCTTGGGCTTTTCAACAGTGGGGCATTGATATCATTCGACCTTTCCTCTGAGGTCCTAGAGGCTATTAGTTTGTCATAGAGGCAGTTGACTATTTCATGAATGGGTCGAAATCAAGCCGCTTTCTAGGATCACAAGAAAAGCTATGCAGAAATACTTTTGAAAAAATATAGTTTGTCGGTTTGATTTGCCTTGAGTTGTAATATCAAATAATGGCTGGCAGTTTGCTGAGAATCCTTTCAAGAAGTGATGGGAGGATTTAAACATTATTCAACATTTCATTTCGGTTGGCGATCCTCAAGCTAAAGGGCAAGCTGAAAACTTCAACCATGTGCTACTTTGTGGGCTAAAAACTCGGTTGCACTGAGATGATGTAATATAGGTAGATCATTTGCTAAGTGTATTATGGGCATATAGAACAACCCCAAGAATGGAAATTCAAGAGACTCTATTTTCTCTAACATATTGAGCTGAAGCCATGGTGCATGCTGAAGTCATTATTCTGAGCTCAAGGATTAGCACCTATATTGCTGAAGAAAATAAGCAAGCTTGGCAATTTGACTTGGATTTACTTAATGAAAAAAGAGAACTTGATATGCTAAAAATGGCCCAGTACAAAAATGTAATAGCCCGGCATTACAATGCTCAAGTCAAAAACTTATATTTTAAACTCGAAAACCTTGTCCTTCAAAAAAAACTAGATAAGCCTAGCTGAGCCTTGAGGAAAATTAAATTCAAAGTGGGAAGGACCATATTGGATAGCCAAGGCCAGTGAAAATGGCTACTGTAAATTATCATATCAAGATGGGACCATGGTACTTCGGACATAGCATGCGGAGAATATTAAATTGTATTATGCTTGATCTTAATGGGATTATTCAGTTAAGTCCTCTTCTTTGTTATTCAGTTTCCACTTAGCCAAGTTCTTTACTATTTCATTGTATTTTATTCTTGTCCAAACTCGGATCTTACTTAGTCAAAAATAAATGTGGGGAAGAGCAAGAGGAGAATTGCATGCTAGTACTAATAAAACAATAAGTCGAATAGAGAGAATGCTCAAAGACTTCAGCAAATGAGAATAAAATACTAAAAGAAAACCAAAGTAAGATAGGAAAATGAAAACAAGTAAGACAATGAAATTCAAAAAATATTTGAGTGCGGCATACACTTCGAAAATTTTCATTCATTCAGTGAAATATAAAAGATTACAAGTTGAATCTGGCTAAAAGAAAACCTATTCTATGTCAATCACTACATTATCTTGACTCCCTTCGACCCTCGCCTCAGCATCAACTGTTTCCTCTTCACCTACCACATTGGTTCTTAGCTCAATTGGCTAAGGTGGCTCTTCGACAGATCTTTCTTCTTCTTTGGCTAGCCTACTATTGAAGAAGTCGTCTATGGAAGTGTCCTACATGATATTGGCATCAAATTTGGCTTGGATCTCAAGCAGGTTATGGTCTTCCCAAATTCCTCGTGCTAGATGATCCACCAACTTCGAGGCACCATTATTGTGGTTAACATGGACCTCAAGATTTGATCTCTGCTTTTCAGTCAGCATAGAGGACACCTTGTCCACAACTTGGGTAAATCCTAACACAAAGACGGGCACCATTAAAATCTGCAGATCCAAGGCGAAATGGTTAGAGGCTCGAAAATTTTTTACTTCCTCCACCCAAGTAGCCTAGATTTTTTACTTCTCTTCTTCTTTCATTCTTTTTACTTCTCAGCGTGGGCTGTTTTAAGGGAGTTTGCCTCAACCACTACATTTTTCTTTCCGTTAAGGCCTCATCTCAACATTTTGTTGCAGTAGCTCAGGCCTCTTTGGCCTCTTCACAAACTACTATGGCCTGATTCTTCACCTGTTTGGTCTCCTTTAATTTCTTCTTCAGATCGGCAGCTTCATAATCTTTAATCTTGTATAATTCCTAAGCTCTTAGGTAAAACTCAGTTGTTGTAGTAATAGCGTGTAAAAAAATATTTTATACTAGTCCAGCGCAACCATAGAAAGGAAAAAGCTAAGTGATAGAACTTACCACTGTAACAGAAATGGCTAGCAAATTGGACAATTTTGAAAAAATGAGTTTCCCTGTAAATCAGCATCTTTAGGAAGAACTCCCATTAATATGAGCGTAGTGACCACTACGGGAACGATAGCTTGGTCGTCTGTCATTAGGAATAAACGCTAAGATAAACTGCCCTCACCAATGGTTGGTCTTGGAGCCTCAATCGATCTTGGAGCCTTGATTGGTCTCGAGGACTCAACTATATGTTGGGTTGATGAAGCCAACAAGGAGAGCTATTTTTCTTAGCCTAAACTTCCCCTACCGATACTGAAGGACGCCACTATATCAGCACGGCCGGTGTACTCAAGCTCTGCCCTACCCTTCGCTGCTTCTTGGAAGGACTAGCTTCATCCTACTCTTGCTTGCACAATGGCTTCTTACTCATTCCAACCCCAGTTAATTGATGAGAGAAGCTTGACACTGCAAAAAAGGAATAAAAAGATTATTTAGTATTTATTTCGGCCAATATGTAAAGTAGACATTACCTTGTCTCTGAAGCCAGTGTGAGTAAACAAATTGGTCCGGTAAGATCATAGCTCAGCTCAGACCACCCTCGACCAACACAGCTTCTGGGAACTCCCAACAATTAACACAATAGATGCCCTAGCGATTCTGCTCATATTCTATGCTGTGAAGAGTTCCAAGAGTAGAGTCTGGGGCTTCATTAGCACCTCTCTACTAGAAGCCCCTCGAGAAATATTTGTCAGAGACGAACATGAAACATTTCTTCCAATGTTTTGCGGAAGACATGGCGTCATCTGTGATTTTGGGAGCTCCTAATTGGAGACTAAAGTAGAACCACTTCTTGTTCAAGGTATGTTTCTTTATTGTGTAGAATCTCTTGAAGAGGTTCACACTTGGGTCAAACCTAAGGTGGTTGCATAGAAGCACAAAACTTACCATTGACCTTATTGCATTTGGAATCAATTGGGTTATTCTTGTCCTCTAGTAGCGGAGGTTATCCCAAACAAATCTTGAGATAGATGTTCTGAGACCGGTCTTAAACTAATCGATGTAGATCGTGGCGAACTTCATTGATGTTTCGTAAGCTCGGTCAATGCTTCCTGGAACGTACATCCCATAGTGGCGATGGAAGATATACTTATCTTTTTCCCTCTTGGCCTCCTTTATGCTTAGGGTGGATTGGCACTTTGCGAGATCACCAAAATACTCTAGAATGAGGCCAAAAGGCCTAACAAGTTAAGCGGCCCCTTCGTCTACGGGAGCTTAAGATGAGTTCGAGCTGTAACCTAACGAGGAAGTCTACCTAGATTCCTCAAATGAGCTATTATCGGAGTTGTTCTCCTCTTTTTTGTCAAAGGCTTTGGTCGACTCCTTTGCTGGAGGGATGGCACTAGTTGCTTCTTTTGCATTTTGAGACGAAGCACTTAATCTCTCAACCTTTGATCTGTTGTTTTTCACAAACTTAGCATGACTGCCTGCAGTGACTGCCGTGCTCACTTTTTAATGGAAGATGTTAATTTGAATGAATTGTTGATTTGCTGTTTTATTGTTCGGGTGATAGAGATAATTTTGACTAAATGAGGACTCAAAAGCTAAAAGTGTCAAATGATGGGAATTCTACCATATTTATAATGGGGGACTCAAAATTGTAAATGCCATCTCGGAATTCAAAGAAACGGCCGTTTTAATCTTTCTCTGATTAACTGCTCTACTTCAACACATTTTGTGAAAAAACTGTAGATACCAAGTTTTAACACACCATTTATTTTTCAAACATTGGGGGGGCATTTATATTTTTGGACCAAATTTTAATTTTTCAATAATCTTAGAGGGCAAAATAGTAATTTTTATCTGTAAATATTTTTTTTCATTAGTTTTGGGGTTTTAAATTCACATTTTTACTCTCATACCTATTTTTTAATTTTCTGTGATTTTTTCAGATTTAATTAGTATTCTTTTTATATTTTATCAGCACAAGGATAAAATGGTAATTTCACCTCGCGAACACCATTTTAGCTCATTTCAGGTCCCAAATTTATTTTTCTAATTCTTTAAACATGTTTCTAAATTTTCTTGATTTTTTCGGAGACGATTGCTATTTTTTTCTGTAAATACTACATTTAAGGGCAAAATCGTCATTTTATAGTTTAAATTCATTTTTTGCCAATTTTTTAGTCATAAATGCATTTCTTAGAGTTTTAAGCCTATTTTTAATTTTTGATAATTTTTCGAGACCAATAGCTATTTTCTGTGTATTTTCGTTATCCAATGGTAAAATTGTCATTTCACATTCCAAACTCATTTTTTTACCAATTTTTGGGTCCCAAATTCGTTTTTAGGTTTTAAGCATGATTCTAAGATTTTCTAAAATTTTTTTGGAGTGAATTTCTATTAATAAATTTATTATTTCAAATTTTCTTAATTTTTTCCATTTTTATGACAGAAACATAGATTTTTAATGTTTCTGTAAGGGTAAAATTGTAATTTTGGTAGTCAAGGGCGTTTTGGCCTTTTAGTCATTTCTTGGAAGATAAATCTTTTGTGCACTATAAATACCCCCACTTGGGGATTTAAAAAGAGAGGAAAAAAAAAGCCTAGGTAGAGTTTTTAATTTTGAGTTTTTGACTTTATTCTCTTACACCTAGAACACCTAGAACACACACTAGTGTATCTTCAAGTTTTCACCTAGAACACCAATAACACATACTTCTCCAAATCACACACACTCACATTCTCTCTCACACACTACTCACTCTCTCTCACACACTACACACGCTCACACACCCACACTCATTTTCACACACAATTTCATAAGTTCATTTTCTCTCTCACACACAGATACACACAGGCTTCGTACACACAGTAGATACAAACGCAATACACACACGAAAATCAACTTTTGATTTTAGCCTCCAAGTTACTGTTCATCTGTAAGCCCAGATTCATCACCAAACCACTAAAGGAACACCAGATTGCAGCCTGCAAGATTCAAGAAGAGGTAATACTTTACTTGGTTTGTTTTGATCTGTTTCTTGTTCCAGTTTTGATTATAGATAATCTTGTGAAATAAATTAATCTGAAAATCTGTGTTCTAAATTGTTTTTGGGACTGGGTTTTCTGGGTTTTCTCTCTTCTACGCCAACAGAACCACTAGCCAACATCCTTCTCCACCTCTAGTCCACAACCAGAAACCATAACTCAAAGAACAAATCATTTGCCATTCCACCACCATTTTCAATCCCCTAACAGCCCAATCACCATGTGAACCACCATTGGCACATCCTCTGCTCCACCAGAAACCGCTCAATTGCACCGCCAAAGTCCACTACCAACTAGTAAAACTCCACCCTTGTCATTTCCCAATCCAAAACCAGCCCAAGATTCCCTGCAAATCAACCATGAACAGCCACAAAGTCACCCCAGGCCAGTCACAACATCACCCACTACCGACATCAGAGCAAGTTCTAGCATTGTCCAACCCAATTCTATTAAAAAATCGGCCTCAATTGCTACCAGAATCACAACAGAAACCACTCTATTTACAAAGCATAAACACCAGTCACTAACTACAGCCCCTGTTCTCTCCTCCCTCCACTCACAGCCATCACAAGCGCTCTCTCACAATCATCACAAACAATCGGTAATCCCCCAAATTACCCCCAACTTGAATTCTCAACTGTTCTACAGCACACCCATTTCCATCAAATCCCCCTATCTTCATCTCCATGACTTGCAACAAAAGCCAAACCACATTCAATTCCAGCTCTGAGCCATCAAAGCCCAAAATCCCATAGCCCACAACCGCCACCTCACTGCCCACCTCCGACAGTCACGGCCAGGACCAGAGCAACAAGCAACCACCTCCATCTAACCAAATGCATAATCAAAAGCATCCCAACCTCCACACTCCCAATCCAAGTTACCACCAAAATATACCACAGTCAACAATCAACACGCCACTCCCATCAACCTAGTCATCACACTGCCAATTACACACACAAAATCACTGCACACGCACACAGAACATACACTTACACACAGAGACCCAAAATTACCCCCCTCAACTACAAACATCAAACAATTAGCAGCCATCGATCATACAACCACCTCAAGCCTAAACTGCTTCAGAATTAATTCACTACCATCTCCTCGTCCTTTCTCATCTGAAGAGGTAAAGCACTTGATTCCTCTATAGTTGCTTTCAACTTGGTCCAATAGGCTTGCGTAACTCACGTTTAATTTGGCATGGAAATTCTTATGTTCAAAGAGTAGAATGACAAAGAACCTGATTTAGGGAAATTTGAATTTGGGCATTCAATTTGAGAAAATCAGAGAGAACAGGAGAAAAGAAATCGAGACGAAAAACAGAGGGGGGCTAAAGAAGAAGAGATAGAATGAGGAGAATAAAAGAAAAACAAAGACGTAGAGAGATAGACAGAAAGAAGATGCGAGACGGAGGGAGAGAGAATGGTAAGACAGAAAGAGAAAAGAGAGAAGAGGAATAGGAAGAAGGACAGAAAACAAGAGCACGCGGGAGAGAAAGAAAGAGGTGGGGAAAAGAGAGAGCGAACAGAGACCAAAAAGAGAAAAGAGAGAAGAGGAAGGGGAAGAAAGTAAGAAAAGAGAGCAGAGCAGAAAGAAGAAGATGAGAAAAGAGAGGAAAGTGAAAGAGAGAGAGAGAAGAAGCCGGAGAGAGAATAGCAGGGTGGAGTTGGAGAAAATCAGAGAGGAAGAGAGAAGAAGAGAGAAAGAAAAGGAAAAATTGAAGGAAAAGAAAAATCAGAGAAAGAGAGAATACGAGAGAGATTAAATAGAAATGGAGAAATCAAAGGAGGGAGAGCCAAAATAAGACGAGAGAGAGAATTGGGAAACTGGGGGTGGGTCTTCATTTTTTTTTATTTATGTTTTGTAGCTTAATTTAGCTAAAATTGAAAATTGAATATTAAGGAGAGAGGTTTCAGATTTTTTATATATATGTTTGTTAGTTTAGTTTGGGAATTTTGTAGATTAGTTTTGTATAAAATTATGTCTAAACCCCTAAAGATTTTGGATTACTGTTTTTATGCCCCCAATATATTTTGTTTTGTGTAATTGAGTCCCTTCTAATTTATAGATTGACTCCCTCTAGATTTTATTTTCATACAATTATATCCTATAATTTTTTATTTCATCCCATACTTGCTATAATTTACTGTTTTTGTCTCCCCCAAGTTATTTTAATTTTCATTTTTCATCCCTTCGACTTTATGAGAATCTTTAATTGTACCCCCTCTTCGTTTTATAAAAATTTATTTCTAGTCCCCTTAGTTCTTAGACTTTACATTTTTTTATCCAAATTTGACAATGCTTACATATTACATTTTACTCATTTATACCAAGGTGCCTTGACTTGTTTGTTCATTTTGATTAGTATTTGTACCGGGTCTTTGAGAGGTATCCCTATTTCTCATTAATTTTTCTTTATGTGCTCCAATGTGCCATTATGTGATTTTTTATGCATTTTTCTTCACATATTTCTTATTTTTACATGCTTTTTGCATATTTATTTTTCTTTTTTTATGTTATTAAATTTCAAATTTCATTATTTTAGCAAAAAGTGTAATATTTTTGTATTTAGCTAGTCAATGTAATAGTTAGGCTACATTTCATAATTTTAGCAAAAAATTTGTATTTAGATAGCAAGTGTAATAGATAGGTCATTTTTGTTTTTCTTCCTTTAAAGTGTAATTAAATCCCTCGGTGTAATAGCTAGGGCTTATTTGCTTTTATGTGCTTATGTGCTTACATGTTTTACCGCTTTCTTTAGGATTTTGCATCTAGATATTATGCTTACGTGTTAGGTGCTCCTACTTGACCTTACATGCCTTTTATATGTTTAATTTGCTCTTAATTCATGTTTTACTATTTAATTCATGTTTCATGTTATTCCATCACCACATTAGTCTAACGCTAGTGGGGAATTCCTAGAAAAGGCTAGTCCAACGCTAGACCCTTAGGGCATTTTAGTGTTAGGTGCAGTTGTGTGCATTTTACATCCCACTTCACACATTTTTTAGTTTTCTTTCCATTTTTGCATGATTTTTATTATTATTATCACTATCATTTATTTATTTTGACACATCTTCAAATGCATGATATTTAGGTTGCACTTCACTTAAAATTTAGGACATTTGCGTGATACGACTAGAAATAGTCGCCTACTCACATGGAAAGCGGTGGCGTACATGCCATTCTTCCCTCCATGAGTAGAAACATTCAGTCACGAAATATTAGTCTCCCGTACCCGTTATATTGCATACCCACTTCCTTTCTTCACTTACTATATATTATTATTTTCTTTTCCCTTTTTGCATTTCATTTTACATTCACACTCGTGACTCCCTCGAGGTCTCGACTTGGGTTTCGCAATCAATGTGATAATTCCGATCAAGCCTCAACGGAACATCTCGACCCTTTCGATATCACATTTAGACTTAGGATTTGAATTCATTTAAATACATCTGAACGCAATAGAACTTAGGGTTAATTTAGAAAATTTTGATTAAACCTCGCAACTAGTTTCGGCTATGTGGAAAGGGTGCCTTAGGCGTGAGCCTTTGCCTTCCCTTTCTTCAAATGTAACTCCCGGACCTTTTTCTCTCATTTTTCGTAGACCGGAATCGGAAAAGGGTTTATTCAAACATTTTTCTAAAATTTTTATTTTTGTTTTGCTAAGCGATTTTTCGAGTGACTTGGTATACCTTAACTCAATACCAAGTGGCGACTCCATTTAAAAAATAAAACCCTTTTTCAAAATTAGTTGGCCAAAACTGTCGTACTTTTTTGTCCCGGCCTTATTTTTATTATTTTTCTTAAATAACACTTTTTCAATAAAAAAAAAACTCGATTTTTCACATGTGCGCACAGTTTTTTCAAAACTTTCTTTTCAAAAAGGGTCACCAGACGAACCGTCCTTTCAGGACGCGACAGTCAACGACCCCACCGTGCGTCATTTCAGGGCGCGACAAAGACGTGCCACATCATCCCTACTTCCTAATCTTAAACCAATGATATGAAGATGTATGGCTGATCATGGGCTCATCTGATCAATCCCAAAGATCAGGTTGAATCAAACAAATCATGAGCCCTTGTCTTGTTCGCCCGAGTTGGGCAGCTTGTGTAGATACCAATTTGGCTGAGTTTCATGTCAACTGAGCTTGAGGTTCCATCTTAACATATTTTGACTCCTGAGAACCCAATTGTTTCCTCCCCAAGATAATGAAATAGCTGCTGAACTCTTAAGTGAAGCTACAACTACACCTACCACACTGATCCTATAAACTGACATAGCCGACCTATATTACCTATATTGTCAGTTTACTACACATCTTTCTATGATACCTACTTTCTATTACCACTATAAAAACTCTCCACGATTTCGTTCATAAGGTAAGCACACTATTATGCTAATAAATCACCCGAACTGCTTGTCTGAAACTCTTAATTGACTTAAGCATCAGAAAAACATTGGGAGACAAGCCTCACGTGTTTCTAACATTTCTATGTTGCAGCCAGTTCGTCCAGATCCCCACATCTTGAGGAAGTTATAAATTGAGACACATCAACATGGAAAGAGATTAATAAAATATAGTTGAATAAATATTCTTGGATAAGTGAGATACGGATAATTTCTAACAATTAATCTATAGTACGCAGGATATAATAATGACACAGATGAACAAATAAAGAGAAGATGAATAAAGAGGACAAAATCCTAATATTCAAAAAAGTTGTTGCAAGCATCAACTTTGTGAATTAAGAATAATTGTCTTTGGAGCTTTAAAAGCTACGTTACTTTCTCCAAAAATTAAAAAAAAAAAAGATACGTTACTTTTCTTGTTATTCTTTGTATGTTTCTCTACCTTCCAAATTTCACTAAGATGTTGAAAACTAAAGCATCGAGAAACGAATTTCAATAAGTTAGATACAAATACTACTATTTTTGGACTATGTTTATGGTTGCAATCATTTGGATACAGGTCACTTAGACGATAATAAAGAAAGATAAATGGAGAAAGGTAAAAATTCTACAAGCATCAACTAGGTGGTCCAGGCTTATCTCTATTGCTTAAGAAATTAAATCAACAGTCGCTTCATCTCCAAGTGATGATAATTTCTTTCTTTTCTTAATATAACTTTTCTTGAATTAATTGGACTCAAGAAAAAAAGGCAACCCGCCAAATAACGTGTAGTTACTATGCATTTACTTTTTAATAAAAGACGTAGAAAGGATTGTGATCATTTCATTGATCAACACCTAACACTGAAAAGAAATATTAAACTTTTGTCTCTCTATCCAAATTTGAACCATGTCTAGGTTCAGATGTGCTGATGTTGGGCGAAATAATTGAATATTTACAGAGTCTTTTCCCACAATGTTGCTTAAAGAAGAATCTACGTTAAGTCTCTTAGCCTATCATTTTCATTCACCCAGTCCTTTTCTTTAACTTCATTGACTGTAGAGGTACGTAACAGGTAATCTATTATAAGTAATTGTCGTCTGACTTCTGTTTCAATCCATTAACCTACTAAAATCTGTTCATCGCTACTATACTGAGGCTGAAAAGCCTCGAAGATTGCAAGGAAGAATCCATACACTGAAAGAGACTGATTCCGTGTTCATGCATCTTCTTACGGACTGATCACATCAGAATCACTATCAAGTATGTTCAGTGAAAAAAGTAATCTTAACCAAGTGTGGAAATTTGGGTTTGGTCCTGTTTGTACTTTGAATACATCTTAGCCCAGGAAGGTTCAAACAAGGAAATGTAATTATTGTTTACGTAACCAACATCTTTTCGAGAACATACAAGAAATTTGATCTAGATTCAGCGTATTGTGCTAGCTTTTATCTCTTGGAATTCTTGACTGTATACGCTAATTGCAACAAACAATATTGCTGTTATACCCTTAAAAAAGCAGCCATACATTCCTGAGAAAATGTAATATGCTAGAAGTCACCGTTAATTTTGTTGCTGCTGATTTTGTTTTTTCACTTGATTTTTTTATAATTTATACATCAGCATAATTTAACAAAGCATTTAAGAGACTGCAATAATAGATGTATGACTTTTGAAGGGGAAAAAACACTAAATAGTCTCAGGATCACACAATAAGATTGGCATGTTACTAAACAAAGACACAAATTCACCCCGTAAATTTGTACGAACTGTGAAATCCTATAAATTCACAAACCAAACTCAGTCAAAGACATCTCAATTCTTTCGGAAAAAAAAGAAAAAATAAAATTCGTCCCAAAATGTACCATAGCATGGTATTGAACTATCCTCATTCGCTCACGTTGTTGTCATCTTCTTAGGGAGCAGTCCACATTTGTGGCCAGCCATTACATAGATAAGCATTTCACACATATGAAAATGGATGGTACATAGAATGAAACCTTACTAGGCTTCCATTCCAAGTCCCTATTTTATGGCTATTAATCATACAATCATCAGCTAGCAATAGGAATCTAGAGAGCTAAAAGATGAAAAATATAATTGTTAAAGATTGTAACTATAATTACAGACAGATCTTGATCGTATAAGAATTATTATCAAATATTTATCTTCTCACATTTAGTTTTTTTTATTGCAGCATAAACCCTAGGGAAAAAAACTTTTGCAGACATTTTCATTACTAAATTTTATATTTCCTTTTGAATTATGGTTCAAGATTTAGGATTTAGGATTTAGAATCTAGGGTGTAGAGTTTATGGTTTTAGGATTTAGAATTTTAATTAGATTAAGAAAATAGTGGCAACTCGGGCTCTTTTTTTGTTGTCAAGGAAAATTACGATTAACTTTTTATTTGTTAAGAACTATTTTAGATTTTTATTTTTTAGTAAGATAGGATAATGTGGTACTATTTCAAATTAAGTTAAATTAGCAACAATTCAGAAGAATACTATTTTAGTAAGTTGGAATAAATAAGACTTTTTTGAAATTAGATTAAGTTAGTATCACAGCACCATTAACGCTAACTATAGCTCTTAAAAGATCAGAATCAAAAGTCATCATATGTGCTCTTATACATCGCATGCAATGAACCAAAAACTTTTTACATAGATCAGGTTCATAACTCTACTTATGGTCCTCATGATCAAAATAATGTCTACAAAATCACTCTCTTACATTAGCATATATCATTTAATTTATGTGACACTTATGTCCACCTGGAGACATGGGCTGAGTACATTTATAAATTTCACAAGTCAACTAGCGTTGCAACTTTAAGCTGTTGCCAGCTGTTACCAGCAGTTGCTTTGCTTGTCGATGATGTGCTTAATAAATAGAACGAACAATTGATCATAGGGGCAAGTCGGAGGACAGCTGATTCCATCTAAACTCGAGTAATTGTCTCTTAAGTTTTTTGTATAACACCTGTTTAATACTTATTTCACTCTCACCAATATGTTCCAATGATGTTACAAATTCCTTACAAACGACTGATTAAATTATTGTTTCTGAAAAAATGTTTTCAGAGGCTAGAGAGTAGTTGAAGTTTGGAAGAAGAAACAAATAGAGAAAGTTAATATTTTCTACGATATTAAGGCGAAGGGTCTAGGATTAATCAAACTGGCATGCCACGTGCTTGATTGTGATGTCCAATGGTATTCTAAACTATTATCTGCTAAATTATGAAAGCAAAGAAAGTTTAAACTAATCACTAAAATTAGCAAACGACAAAATTTTCTGTAAAATTAGATAGAATTGCAGTACTTCAATGAAGTGACTACGATCTTTAGGACTTCTTGTGAAATGAAGCTTATAATTATGGTTTTACTTGATTCTCATAACCATGTTTATCTGTCATACCCAATTTTTCAGGCATCTCCTTTTTCAGTGGCAGCATCATTCACTTGAAAGAAATGAAATGTGATGGTGACTGCTTTCGATAGATTCAATTCACGTTTTCCCGACAATGTAGTATTCCAAAGAAGGGAATGGTTCTACCCAAATCCAGTCGTTTTCGTCCCTACTTGGCCGCTGGAAATCATTTCTAATCTGTACCTAATCCTAATCTGTACCTTCATGACGTACCTTAATGACTTATGAATGACAAAATTACTATTTGCCAACCTAGAGAGAGAGAGAGAGAGAGAGAGAGCACGTGATTTTGTTTGAAAGTGCAGATATAGTGTGAAGCAATCAAAAAACAAAAAAAAAAAAGGTTCATGGATTCTTCCATCATGATTATAACATGTACAATCTACAAATGGTGATTAAATGTACTCCAAAAGGATTACAATGGTATACAATTTTCAACAAATTTGTTATCTTTATACTCATCTTAATTTGTTCCCTTATATTTTGATTTAGATTTGGTTGACCACCTACATCCACAAAATGGCATTACCCATGATAATTAAATTTTTTCTATAACAATCAATTAATAAGTGAACAATCTGCTCACCAACTAAATTTTGTTGTTACTATAGTTATGAAAAGGGAAAATTGAAGTGTGAGAGATTGAAATTTTGATGAGTTTAAGATACCATACACAATATTTTTGAAGGCTAAACATAGAAGGGCCAGCTAAAATTAGTCTAGACGTAAAGAAAAGAAGCCATTATTCTATGTGCCATTGTGTGTGTTTGTCTATATACATACACACACAGAAGATTGAAGGATAAATTACTCTTAAAATTCCTAAATTCTTAAGATGGCTCTGTGTAATTCCCAATCAAGATAATAAGCCATACAATTCTTTGAACCTATTGTTCCATTGAATCCAATTATAACATTTATATTCAAATTTTGGCATTAAATCTTTCACTTTATGTTACAAATACAGTAAAAGTTTCCTTAAAATTTTCTTTCAGATAAAAGATATAAAACAGCTGAAGATTTTGCCTATTTAGTTTTTTTAGAGAACGAAGACATTATTGGGAGTTTCGCTGTTACTTTTGTTTGAAGATTTAGAGAGTCTCTTTTCCCTAGGGCAAAGACTATAAAAAATGTCAGATAGTGTGATTCCTTTTGAAAACTGGGTAACAGTTTGAAAAGTCTATTCTAGTAAGATATACTTTCAGTAAGTTAATGCAGTGTGGTACTCGTGTGGTAACTTTGGATCAACTCATAAATTATTATATTCATTTAGGGACATGCTAATGAATTGTTAGAGAAATACTAAAGTTTATTTTCCTGTTTTGAAGATAATAATTGTATAAACAAAGGTTTACCTCTTTTCCCTAAATTAGCACCTATTTCGGGCTACAAATGAGAGGAACTTTTTTGTTTAGGTAAAACCAAAAGAACTCTGTGTAGTATTTCTCATGTACAATGCAATGAGACCAAAACTTCCACATATCAATGGTCCACCATGCGTAAGCCCTAGAAGCGGAGAAGAATAGTTTGCTTCACTTGTAACCTCAGCTAATTTTCTTGTTTCTCGGGGTAAAACTGGTGGTGATTTTATATTCTCTAACCATATGTTTCTAAGACTATATATTAATGAATTAATACTTGAGCACTACAGCAAGCTCACAGCTCCATGGCCCAAGGGAACTCTTTTCAGTTGAATTTATAGATTTTGAACATAGCACCTCCCTCCAAGTTGCAGCAGAGAACAAATTAATCTGATGTCTAAGATCGACCAATATTAGTACCTGACCTCGATTAATTCAGTAGTTGCAGCCAAGTGCCAACAGTAGACATATCATACTATAAATAAGCAACCCATAAAGCTAAAGCAATATCGAGTGTTAAACTTGTCAATCAGACTAGCAAGGAGAAGCCATGCAATCCTGCACCACAGAATACGGAAATATGTACTGTGCATTTGGATGTGGTTGATTAAGCGCAATGGTTGATTCAAGTGGTGATGCCATTTTGAACTCAACCTTTCAACTTATATGTTAAGATTTAACTCTTATTACTGTCAATTAATGGAGCACCCAGTTTTTCCTTTCATTGGAATAGTGCTATCGTGTACCCAATATAATATTTTACCTCTTAACCCTAAGTTATGTCCTGTATCCGACTTTACAATCATTTGCAGCAAATTTGAATTTTCTTTATTTTGTGGGCACTTTTAACTATGCAGCTTGAGAACAGAAAGCACGTAACGGTACAGCTTTTGGCCTCGTGATCAAGAACATACCACATAATCTGATACTCAAAAAGTTGAGAAAGAAGCCAAAACTAACAGTCTTCATATAGCTAGCACTTTTCTAGGTTCATTGAGGATCTATGTTGATACGAACCAAGTGATGAAAGCCCAAATAGATGGGGGCATTCGAATAATCCATAGTGCATCACCAATGCATAGGGGCTTAATCACTCAAAATGGAGGCTTAGAGGCGTCAAGGATGGTCAAAAAGAGCAAGAGGAAGAGGCCATCCAATGCTAGAACGAGTACACCTGCAAGGGTTCAGAAGAAGACGCGTAGAAAAGGCCATCAGAAAGTTTCTGATGAAGGCCGTGGGCAAGGCCGCGCCGCGGCCTTCCCCACGGTCTCCGTCAGAAACTTTGCCAAAGATGGGATGACGTTCTGATGAAGGCCGGCCGGCGGCCTAGCCCGCGGCCTTAGTCCATAACTTTACGATTTTATTTGTTTTTCTGCGTTTTTACTTAGTTTATAACATGTAATAGACTAGTTACTTGCTATATTGGTTATTTAGGGTGTTTTTGCCTATATAAGGCTAATTATTATTATTGTTAAGACAGATTATTAAAGTTGAATAAAATTTACGAGGGTTTTTCCTCTCTGATTCTCTTTGTGAGACTTGTGAGTTCCACGAGTGATTCGTGAACTTCCTTGATATCCTTGAGTACTAACTAGCGTGTGAGGTTAGGGTTTGGGATCCTCTTCAAACTAGTTTCAGTTCTCGGGTAAAATTGGGGTTAGGTTGTTCATTGATACACAAGAACGATCCTTTGGGAGGGTTGTCCTGTGGATCGCGATCGTGGTGAAGGTTCCCGTTACGTGTTTAACGAGGGGTCTTGGGGTGGATCGCATCATATGTATTTGTTCATGGCCAGTAAATATGCAACAGATTTTACCCAAGTTAGGATTATTCATTGGACACTTGTAATCGGTCAGGACTCTGGACCATTACAAGTTGTCTATTTACGTATGTAAGACAGCCTTAATTACCTCAGAATCGAAGTACAATGAATCGAGCAAGAAAACCAAACTTTGTTCGATTTTTCAATATAGAATTGTTCAACACTATACAACAGTTTGTGTACAAAAAGAAGTTTCAAGTGGAAGGAAAAGAGCCAGTGAGCGATTGAAGATCATGACTGCATTTCAACGTATTTTATGTCCATGCCAGATAGAAGGCGGCAGTGTATTTTGCATTTTTAATGAAATTTAAAACAAATATGTCACCATTATTGTTAAGGAATGTACAGTCTAGCCGAGATATTTGCAATCTTTGCTAATATGGATAGTCAATGACCACTGATTTCTCCTTGATTTATTTACATAAATTTAGCATTGTAAATAGGAATTTACTCTGTAGATGGCTTAACTTTAGGAAGCTGATATATTCATTGTATACTTATATATATGTACCATATTGAATACTTCAATAACATAAGATAATTTCAGTTGATCACTTTCTTCATGGTATCAGAGCTATAAATGCTATTGCCCGTTCTTCTACACAAGAAAATTTTCTTCATCTTGCCGATACATATGGCATAAACAGATAATGTCCAAAACTTAGCCAAGCCTAAGGTTAACAAATTTGACAATCCAAATGATCCTTTCTATCTCCATCATTATGATCAGCCTTGGTCTAGTACTTGTCACGCTAGCATCTGAATGAAGACAACTATAGCACTTAGGAGTCGTGCAATGTATATGGCACTTCAACATAAAGAACAAGGGAGGCTTTGTGGATGGTACAATTAAGCAACCACCAGAAACATCCTATCATGGAATTCCAACAATGGAAGCGCTGCAATGATCTTGTAAAGGCATGGATTTTTAATTCAATCTCACAAGATATTGGAGCAAGCATAATCTATAATGAAGATGCCCATGAGATTTGGTCCAATTTGAAGGAACTCTTTTCTCGCACTGATAGTTTTCATCTTTGCCATATTGAAGAGGCTATTCACAACTGTAACACAAAGCTTAAAGGCTTGTGGGATGAGCATGATGCATTATGTAGCATTCCCACTTGCACATGTGGGATTGTAAAAGAAGTATTGCAATTTCAACAAAATCAAAAGACCTTGAAATTTCTTATGGGGCTTAACGATATTTATGCCGCTGTTCGAGGACAAATTCTTCTTGTGGAACCACTTTCCAATGTTAACAAAGCTTATTCTCTTATCCTTCAAGATGAAAAGCAACGAGGAATGTCCAAAAAAGATGTACCATCAACCGAAGTCTTAGCCTTTACGATTAAGAATAACTCAAGAAACTCTTAGAGAAAATTTACACCTAAAAATCCTCATTTGAGATGTGAGACAAGTGACAAGATTGGGCATACCTCTGAGACATGCCGATTACATCTGAAAATGTGATTATTGTGGCTGGCAAGGTCATACCACATTGATGTTTGTCGAAAATTGCAAAAGGTAAATTCTACTAGGCAACAAAGCAGATCAAAGAGAAGCACAAGAATTCTTCTCAAGGGCTCATCAAGTAAATGCAAGTTCCTACAATATTCAATCTCATAGCAGTAGCAGTAGTCAAAATCTCAGTGGTACTACTCAACAAAAGTAAGTCAAATACCATGGACTAATCATGTTGGAAGTGCATCAGTACATGAGCTGATATCTCAGGTATAATTTTTTGTGCTTCTATTATTGACAATGATGTTGGATACTTGACACTTAGAGCCACGGATCACATAGGTTTGCTCTCCAGATCTTTTAACTAGAAAAGCTTATGTTACTAATCAGTACTGTGCAACTACCTAATAGAACTAATGCTAGCTGTCACACACATAGGCAGCATTCACTTTTGATGATTTTGTTTTACAAAATGTGCTATGTGTACCTTCTTTCAAACTGAATTTGATATTCATAAAGAAGCTCGTTCACAATCCCCACAAATATGCAATTTTCACCAATAGCTCATGTATGTTGCTGGACCAATGATCGGGGAAGATGATTGGGATGGGAATTGAGCGAGGAGGACTTTACTATCTTGATACTTCACAAAGAACTAGATGCAATGCTATTACCACACCCATACCAGCTTCTTGCTCACCAAAACTTTGGCATCAATGCCTTAGTCATTTATCAAATAAAGTCTTTCATTTACTTTCTTGTTCAAATACAGACATTAAATCTTCTGACATTTCTAATTGTTTGATATGTCCATTAGCTAAACAAACTCGTTCTCCATTTTCTCCAAGCTCTATTCGCACTAAATCACCATTTGAGTTAATTCATATTGACATTTGGGGAGGTTATCATGTTTTTTCTATTACAGGAGCACGGTATTTTCTTACCATTATTGATGATTATACTTGCTGCACATGGATTTATTTGATGAATCAAAAATCTGAAACTTCTGGTTATATTAGTATGTTCATCAATTATGTAGAAACACAATTTTCATCAAGGGTTAAAATTCTTTGAAGTGATAATGAACCTGAATTCATAATGAAGAATCTTTTCTTAAACAAAGGAATTATCCATCAGACTAGTTGTGTTTCTACTCCACAACAAAATAGAGTAGTTGAGAGAAAACACCGTCACTTGCTTAATGTAGCTAGAGCATTATTGTTCCAAGCTAATCTTCCCAAGAAATTTTGGGGAGAAGCCATCTTAACTGCTGCCTATCTCATTAACTGAACCTCTACACCACTTCTCGAAGATAAAACTCCATTTGAATTACTTTTTCATAAACAACCTACATACAGTCATTTACGAGTATTTGATTGTCTATGTTTTGCTTCCACACACCATCATCAACCCACCAAATTTGATGCTAGAGGCTCACGATGTATTTTCTTGGGATATCCATATTCTCAAAAGGGTTATAAGATTTATGATCTTTCAAGTGGTAAGATTTTTATATCACGTGATGTTCTTTTTCATGAGGACATTTTTTCTTTCTCATCTTCCATTACTATCCCTACCTCACCATCCCACTTATCCATTTATGATGATGACAACATTATCACTCCATATGTTCCTTATAGTGTTACAGATATACCTCCAGCCGAACATTTCAATCAGGAAGAAGAATTTATCTCTAATTCTGAGCTACAAATGTCTGTTCCAAACATACTTTTACATATATCAAATACATCGTTTCGATTAACTCGTTTAGCCAAAGAACCTAAACGGTTCAGTGAGTATCAAGTTGATATTTTTCTTCCTTCTAGAATAGTCCCATAATCAAACTCGATCTTGGTTCAAGCAGCAAGTATTCCTTATCCTTTATCTAATGCTCTTTCATATGACAGACTATCTCCCAAACACCATATTTTTACTATTAATCTTTTTACAGAAAAAGAACCATCTTCTTTTGCACAAGCAGTTTGTGATCCAAAAAAGTGTCTCGCCATGCAACAAGAGCTTGAAGCACTTAAAGCTAACAGGACATGGTCACTTCATTTATTACCCCTTGGAAAGAAGCCAATCGGATGCAAGTGGGTGTATAAGATAAAATTTTGCTCAGATGGCACTGTTGAGCGCTACAAAGCAAATCTAGTTGCAAAAGGATATAATTAAGTTGAAGGCTTGGACTATCAAGAGATTTTTGTTCCTATTGCAAAGCTTGTCACAGTTTGGCTTTTACTTGTTGCAGCTTCCACACAACATTGGCATCTCCATCAACTGGATGTCAATAATGCTTTCTTACATGGAGAGCTTGTTGAAGATGCGTATATGCAATTACCACCTGGTTTTGGACGAAAGTGGGAGACACGTGTTTGCAAACTTCATAAGTCATTATATGGCCTTAAACAAGCTTCACGCCAATTGTTTATTAAAATCTCTTTTGCCTTAAAGATGGCTAATTTCAAGCAATCCAAATCAGATTATTTTTTATTCGTCCGATCCCAGAATGGTAAATTCACTGTTCTGCTCATTTATGTAGATGATGTTATCTTGGTAGGAAATGACTTACAAGATATTGAAAAAACCAAATTGTTCTTAAAAGAAATGTTCAAGTTGAAAGACCTTGGACAATTAAAGTATTTCCTAGGTATAGAAGTTGCACGATCCAATAAGGGAATCACACTCTCACAACGAAAGTATGCACTTGAAATTCTTGAAGATGTGGGATATCTCGGAGCAAAACCAGCTTCGTTTCCTATGGAACAGAACTTGTCACTTGGCAAATTAGAGGGTGACTATATTGGTAATCTTTCTTCATATAGAAGACTTGTTGGGCAATTAATTTACTTAACAATCACAAGACCTGATTTGACATATGCAGTTCATGTTCTAAGTCAATTCATGGAGAAGCCACGAGTGCCACATTTGGAAGCAGCCCATCGAGTCCTAAGATATGTTAAGCAAACTCCAGGACAAGGAATATTTTTTCCTACAACAAGTCCAATCTAGTTCAATGCATTTTGTGATTCTGATTGGGCAAGATGCCGTGATACTCAACGATCAGTGACTGGCTATTGCATATATCTTTGTAGTTTGCTAGTTTCTTAGAAGACTAAGAAACAAACAACAATGTCAAGATCCAGTGCAGAAGCAGAATATCGATCAATGGCTAGCACTTGTTGTGAAGTTACATGGTTAAAAGCAATTTTGAAGGACTTGGGTATAATGCATTCACAACCTGTAAATCTATACTGTGACAACCAAGCAGCACTACACATTGCTTCAAATCCAATCTATTATGAGCGTACAAAACATATAAAGATTGACTATCATCTCATACGAGAAAAGGTTCAAGAAGGTGTGATAAAGATGAGTCATGTATCCACATCAAATCAACCAGACTGTCAACATTTCTCGACTATTCTTAGCAAGTTAGGAATTATCAATATACATTCCAAACTTGAGGGGGAGTGTTAAGGAATGTACAGTCCTAGCCGAGATATTTGCAATCTTTGTAAATATGGATAGTCAATGACCACTTGATTTCTCCTTGATTCATTTACATGAATTTAGCATTGTAAATAGGAATTTACTCTGTAGATAGGCTTAATTTTAGGAGCTAATATATTCATTGTATATTATATATATGTACCATATTGATACTTCAACAATAAGATAATTCGATTAATCATTTTCTTCAATTATTAATCAGAACTTGGGAAAATATGTTGGACTGTTCCCATTTTTCCTCTTGGGGAAAAGCCATTGATTTGAGAAAAGAAATTTGAAGAGTTGAATGGTTCAAAAGGAATGGCCCAAGCAGGTCTCGAACCTTAGCAAGACCCTCTATCAAACAGAGCTAATAGGCCAGATTGCTACTACATGTTGTTCATATTAAAAACATCTGTCTTGATTTAATCTTAATCATTTATGAAAATCTGAAAGCACGTCAAATATATTGATTCATAGTCTCTTAAGCATCAAGAAGTTGTTGTGTGTGTGTGTGTGTTTTTTTTTTTTTTGGTAAATACAAAATTTCATTGATTAACCAAAATTGAGCATTCATTTACACTTTTAGACTACCAGGCTAACATTCCTGTACACAAGTTTATTTATATTTAATATTTTTCTAACTATTACAATCACAAGAATATCTCTTGATCAAAGCCCCATGCAATGCTAAGCTCACAATTTTCTCTATAATTCCTTACATGCCTTCTCTTATTCACAGCAGCACATAGATCTTGCGCTATCCTTGTATGATTTGTTCTGTCGTTCTATTCATTTGTTGAAATATACACCTATTTCCGATGCACCAAAAATGGTAAATTGTAGCAGCCAATGATAACCTACGCATGTAGTTCACAAAATTGTTCTTCATTACATGTAGATTCTACCAGTTCAGCTCAATGGTCCAAGAATATGATTCCCTATAAAGGCTGTCACGCCCTATACCCCTGAGACATAACACCGCCGTGACCAGGATAAGTTGAGTTACAAGACTCAAATGGTCAAAGCATCTAATAAGAACATCCCAAATATCACATAAGTGAATAATTAAACATCAATAGCAAGTATTTCCTTATACATCATAAATCCTTCAAGTCTTTCAATACATAATTCTAGATGCCTATCACAATCACTAGAGTCTTAACCTAACACATCATAGTACAAAACATAGTCTAAACAACATAAATACAAAACATCACTAGTTTACTATCATCTAATGACCTTGAATACTCCAAGTGCTAGTCCACCGCTTCTCTACAAATTCACCAGTCACTGTATGTCAAAAATGAAAGGGTGAGTGACAAAATCACTCAATAAGTGGCAAAAGTATCATCTTGTGGCTTCAGAGTGTCATACGTGTATTTAACTCCAAAACACATAGTCCATAATTCATATAAATACAATAGTAACTAGACAAATTCACATTCAATCACATGTCAAATATCAAACATCAAGACCAATCACTGCGTTCAAACAAAACCCTAGATATCCAGTCATTCACTATAACCCGATTAGCCCAGTCATACTGACTTTTACCCAGTCAATCCAATCATATTGATTTTTACCCGATCAGTTCAGTCATACGGACTATCACCCAATCAGAACGGTCACTCATAAACATCATAATATCATATATACAGTCACTTCATTATTTAAACAATTCATTTGTATCACATGTTTTCGAATCATAGTAAAACAGGAACACAACAACAATCAAGTCGTTTAATAAAGCAAATAAAATTTCAAAACAAATGAACTTTAGCAATTACCCGTTTTGAAAACCAAGGGATACGAATACCACTTACTTTGATTTGAACTAACTCAATAATTCGTGAAGGGTTGATTGCATTCTACACCTAAAACACTCAATTATACACTAATTCTATCGAGAAATAATAATTAAAACTTAAACCTAGACTTAGAATGCAAGACAAAGAAAAACGGTCAAAAACTAAGTTGATCCGTGGGTTGGAGCTGTTGATCTACGCCCGCAGATTCCCTTGCGCCAACTGTAGGTGCGGTTGGTACTAGACCTACCCGCAACTTGCTATGCAGAGAGTTACCGCGGCTTGCTCACTTTGAACCATGGCTTCATCTACTCACGGCTCACTGCGAAAATTCTGCAATCCAAGACATACACACACCCAATCTTCCTTCTACTCAATCCTAACACTAATCCAACTTCAAAATAGCATAAAAAGTTAGGAAAACTTCAATTTATACTCCATACACTTCATAAATTAGAAATCACCACTCACACATTAAAGCCTTACATGAGCTTCACTAAACATTCGTCATAAATCAACTACCCAACTGTTAGATACACATTAAAACACTGAGCACATACTCATTAAAGCATAAATGACCCTAAAACTTCCAAATCAAACCATCCATTCTACCAATTTCTCATAAAAGAAAAACCGAGGGAAGAAAATTGGACTTTGAAGGAAATACCTTGCGTGGACGTTTCAAGAGGGTCTCTACTTGCTTTCCCTTGAGGATAAGGTTTTCCATTTATTTCTTCAAGAGAAAATGAAAAGAGATTTAGTGAGAGAAGGGAAGAGAGCTTTCAAAGAGAGGAGAAGAAGAAAATGGAAGAGGAAGAAAAAAGCCCTAAGTTTTCTAGGCAAAACCAAATTGTAGAAATTGCACTTAAGTCCCTCATGAGCTTTCAGTTTACATCTTTACCTAAAATATGCCAATTTATAAAAATGCCCCTACTGATCCTTGGTATCACAGAGGCCATATAATTTCGTTATTCTTCTCCACACTGACAATGGATATGCAAAGAATAAATGTTCTATTGTTTCATCTTTCAAACCACATGATTTGCAATTTCCATTATTAGTCACACGCCATGCTTTCAGTTTTGATCTTCTTATGAGCCTTCCTCTATACACTAGCCAAATTATGAAAGCACATCTAGGGATATGACCCTTAAACCATACTAGCTTTGCCCAACTCACTTCAAGAGCTCCTTCACTCAATTTTTCATACCATAGAAGAATTTACTGTGTATCTACCAGTTTTCTCACCCAACCAGACTATCTAAACCTCTTTTGATATTTCTGGAACAAAGCTTTGAGGTGTTGCTTTTATCGGGTCATTTACTTGTTTTTTTCTCCTTCTACCTAATGATCAGTTCCAATTATTACTTTTAATGATGGATGCTACTTTAGCATCTAAACAACTCCCAAATCTTGATAATATGGATTGAGGAAATACGTTCATTAGAATGCCTGCTGGGTGCCAATCATCAAACCAAAAGGTAGTGTTCAAACCATTCCCACCTATGTATTTAATCATTGGTCTTGTAGATACCAAATTTTGACACACCATTTATTTATTTTTTAAACATTGGGGGCATATTTATATTTTTTGGATCAAATTTTAATTTTTCAATAAAAAGGGGGGAACAAAATCAGTAATTTCGAGGGGCAAAATAGTAATTTTTAACTGTAAATATTTTTTAACTAGTTTTGGGTTCTTAAATTTATATTTTGTATTTTCATACGTACTTTTTAAATTTTTGTATTTTTTCTAGTTTAACCGATATTTTCTATATTTTACCAGCACAAGGGCAAAATGGTAATTTCGCCTCGCGAATACCATTTTCACACATTTTTAAGTGCCAAATTTATTTTCAAGTTCTTAAGCATGTTTCTAAATGTTTTTTGAGTTTTTCAGGGACGATCGCTATTTTTTTTGTAAATACCGCGTTTAGGGACAAAATTGTCATTTCACATTCCAAACACATTTTCACCAATTTTTGAATGTTGAATTCATTTTCTAGGATTTTAAGCTCATTTTTTTAATTTTTTGGTAATTTTTCAAGCTAACTGATATTTTTCATATATTTTGACAGTACATAGGCAAAATTGTCATTTCACATTCCAAACTCATTTTTCACTAATTTTTGGGTCCCAAATTTATTTTTAGGTTTTTAAGCATGTTTATAAGTTTTTTTAACTTTTTTCGGGGTGAATTTCTACTAACAAATTTATTATTTATATTTTTCTTAATTTTTTCTATTTTTTGTGAGAGGACATAGATTTTTAATTTTTTGTAAAGGTAAAGTTGTAATTTTGGTAATTAAGGGCATTTTGGTTCTTTAGTCATTTCTTGGAAGACACTTCTTTTGTGCACTATAAATAGATCATTTTAGGGGGAAAAAAAAAGGGGCCTAGAGAGAGTTTTAATTTTTTTGTTTTTAGTTTAATCTATTACACCAAGAACGCCAAAAATACACACTTTTTCCTACACTTATTTTCAAGTTTTCACTAAGAACACCTACTAGATTTTAGTATATCTTCAAGCTTACACCTAAAACACCTAGAACACACACTAGACATCTTCAAGTCTACACCTAGAGTACCTAGAACACACACTGGTGCATCTTTAAACTTACACTTAGAATACCTAGAACACACACAAACTAATCTCACACACTTATTCACTTTCTCTCTCACACACTACACACACTATTTCATACACTTCTTACACTTTCTCTCTCACACACATTTCACACACTGCACACACTAACACATATTCACAAACACACAATCAGACATTTCACACACAATTTCACCTCCCAACACTCGTAGTCACACACTAGCACATGTTTGCACACACAACCACGCATTTCTCTCTCACACACTACACACCAATTTCACACACAATTTCACCTTCCAGCACTCACAGTCACAACACACACATATTCACAAAAATACAAACAACACACCAGTTTCACACATTTTCACAAACAGTCACACAATCACACACAATCACACATAGTCCATCACACATAGCACAGAGTCATATAAACGGTCCAGCACACACAAAGCACAAAGTCATTTACACGCCACGCCTCACATAAATAGGCACAGGTACACACTACAAATATTCACACACATACACAGGTAACGCACACAAGCAATAAGCATACACACAGAAACATAAACAGCACACAGTCCCCATACACACTCACACGCACAACACAACAATTTCTAATTCCCCTGACGATTACCAGTAGTTCTACCACCTCCCCTTTTGATCAACATAACCACCAGATTCTCACCAATCTTCTACATTTGACCACCCAAAATCTCGCCAGAACAGCCCCAGACTTCTAGATGAGACCAAAAATCCATCATCCCCTACACACTCACTAGACCACAACCTGCAAAACAAAATAAGTCCAAAGCAGAACCAACAGCAACCCAAATCTCACCACCTGCAAAGTAGAAACAAAAACTCAAAACTAGACATTGTCAAACTAGAACTACAACCGTCACCACTACCTCTCCGTCTCCAATCCATCCTCTTTCTCCCCAACTACCCAACAACCAGCAGTAGCAGCCATTCTAGCTCAACCGAGTCACCACTTAAATCTGCCAATCTGCAGCCTCAAGCCTCCCAGAACAACCCAAACAAACAAATCCCTATCTACAAACAGATCCCTGCTCAGCCCACAATAGA
The DNA here is from genome assembly GCA_024721245.1 of Mitragyna speciosa. Taxonomy (NCBI): domain Eukaryota; kingdom Viridiplantae; phylum Streptophyta; class Magnoliopsida; order Gentianales; family Rubiaceae; genus Mitragyna; species Mitragyna speciosa. Next base: position 5,150,502 of record CM045556.1, on the reverse strand, counting down.
CACGGTCCCCCTTCCTCCTCCAAACATTGCCTCCATGACTACACCACCACCACCACTCTCTTACTACCCTCAACCACTACAAATTTCACAGCCAAATATCATAAATCAACCAACAGCTCAGTAGCCACCAAGCCACCGCCATTCAAAGCCCACCATACCACCATCAATTCCCCACCATCACCATTGTGACTCACCACCACTGTGACTAATTGCCATCTTCGGCCAAGCCAAGCACAAAAACAAACACAAATTAGTTATCTCATCCTAGCTTCAACCAGCCCAAAGTCACTACCTGCAACGTCAAACATCACCACTAGAGCTCCTAATCACAACTAGCAAACTTATAGTGCCATTGCCGGAAGACCTCCACTCACCGACACCACGCAGCTGGAGACGCCACCTCCCATAGCCAATTTCTTACCACCAGGTCTTCTACCCCTCAACATAGGTACAATTTCTTGATTCTCTCTTTTAATTAATCTCTAAAAATTGCATAGATATTGTGAATTTGATTGATGAGTTAGGTTAGGCTGTAGAGGATAGAATTTTGCAGAATTTGATTTTCGGTTGGAAGAGGTTTGGGAATTCCAATGTCGGGAGAAAGAGGCAGGGGCGAGAGTAGAGAGAACTAGAGAGAGAGAGAGAAACAGAAGGGAAAAAGAGAAAGATAGTATTGACTGGGTGAGAGCCAGAGAGCTGGAATTTAGGGGGAAGAGAATGGAGAGACCAGATGAGAGAACAAGAAAAATTGGAGAAATGAGAGAAAGGAAGGATTAGACAGAAAAGATAGATGAGAAAACGAACAACCAGAGAGAAGTGAGATAGAAAGCGAGATTAGAGAAAGGGACATGGGAAGAGAGAGATTGCTGAAAGAGAAAACAAACTAAAAAAATGAAGAATAGAGAAGAAATAGAGAGAGTGAGAAAGAGAAAAAAGAAATAACAGAGAGAGAAGGGGCATTCGGTGGGGAAACAAACAGAAAAGAGAACCGGGTAGAAGAAGACTTGGGGCTGGGAAGTCTTATTTTGTCTGGTTGCTTCTTGTTTATTGTTTTTTCTCTTTTAATCTTCTAGTTTTTTGTAGTTTTAATTTTTTTTAAATAACACAAAAAAAAAGAAAGGAAAAAAATGGAACCATTATATGTCTCGAAATTAAGTTAACATTGAGTAATTATTTTAGTCAAGACAATTTGGTTAGATTACCTAGTTTTGTTTACCTATTGATTTTTTTAATTAGAATTATTTATTTATTTATTTATTTGTTTTGGTTATTTTATTATAATGTGTATATTTATGTCTAAGTCGTTGTTTTCTTTCAATATTGTTAGTTTGCTCTTGAAGAATTTTATTTCATGCATTTAAGTCCTTAAAAATTATAGATTGACTCTAAGGATTTCATTTCTTTGCAATTAAGTGCTGAATTATTAGTATTGTCCCCAATTTGCTTTAGTTTGCATCTTCGCCCCTAGATTTGTGTAAATTCTCAATTTTACCCCTTGACTAGTCGAATTTTTGAACTTTACCATTTGGCCCCTAGGTTCGCTTGAATTGCTATTTTAGGCCCCTTAGTTTTAATAGAATTTTCATTTTTTCCCTCAATTTATTGGTACTTACATTTCTTTATGCTTTATTTCTTTACATAGTGGTACCTTAACTTTTTTGTTCATCTTGATTAGTATTTATACCAGGTCTTCAAGGGGAGGTAATTTCATTACCTTTTAATTGCTTTTTATGTGCTCCTCGATGCTTTTGTATGTTTTATGTGATGTTTTTATTTTACCACTTTTGAGTATTCATTATTTTATCAATTTGATTTAATTTTATTTTGCAATTATTCTAGAAATATAATAGATGGTTAGGTTTTACTATTTTTGGAAGTTTTTGAATTTAGAATAGTTAATGTAATAGTTAGATTACTTTCCTTTCGTATTTTTTACAAATATTTGTATATTTAGATAGCAAGTGTAATAAATAGGTCATTTTTTATTTTTTTTTCCCTTCAAAGTGTAATTAAACCCCCAGTGTAATAGTTAGGGCTTATATGCTTTTGTGTGTTTCTGTGCTTATTTGTTTTACTGCTTTCATTAGGATGTTTGCATCTAGACATCATGCCTACATATTATGTGCTCCTATGTGATCGTATATGTCTTTATATGTTTATTTGTTTTGATTCATGTTTTACTATTTTAATTCATGTTTTTATCAGCTTTATTATTCCGTCACCACACTAGTCCAAGGCTAGTTGTGGCTTTATCGCTTTCGTGCTAGTCCAACACTAGCGGAAATTCCTAGAAAGGACTAGTCCAACGCTAGGCTTTTAGGTTATTTTAATACTAGGTGCACCCGTATGCATATTACATAATTTCACACACTATTCCCTTTTTAGTTTTCTCATCATTTTGCATGATTTTTATATATGCATATAATCATCATTATTATTTATTTTTTAAGGTATGCATGACATTTATGTTGCATTTTCACTTAGATTTTTAAGACATTTGTGTGATCTGACTAGAAATAGTCGTCTACTTACGCGGGAAGCGGTGGATTAACAAGCCGTTCCCCTCTCCATAAGTAGAAAAATGCCAGTCACGAGTTATTAGTCTCCCGTACCCATTATGTTGCATTTTTCATTTTTTTTGACCATTTATTATCTATATTACTATTTTTTCTTTTTTTTTTCATTGCATTTTTGCGTAGACACTCGTGACTCTCTCAAGGTCTTGACTCGAATTTCTTAATTAATGCGATAATCTCGACCAAGTCTCGACGGGACATTTTGACTCTTTCGATACTCACATTTAGATTAAGATTTGCATTCATATAAACACATCCAAATGCGATAGAATTTAGGGTTAGTTTAGGAAAATTTGATTAAACCTCGCAACTAGCCTCGACTAGGTTGAAAGGGTGCCTTAGGCGCAAGCCTTTGCCTTTCCTTTCTTCAAATGTGACTCCCAGATCTTTTTCTTTTGTTTTTGCAGATCGAAGTTGAAAAAGGGTTTTCAGTGTTTCTTCTAAAATTTTTGTTTTGCTAAAAGATTTTCGGGTAACTTGGTATACCCTAACTCCATACCAAGTGGCGACTCCATTTTAAAATAAAACTCTTTTTCCAAAATTAGTTGGCCGAAACTGTCACACTTTTAGTCTCAGCCTTATTTTATTTTTAAATACCATTTTTTTTTCTAAAATACACTTTTTCACTAAAAATTCACTTTTTCTCACACACACATCGTTTTTTCCAAAAACTTTATTTTTAAAAGGGTCATCGGACCAGACCGCCTTTTTCAGGGAGCGACAATCACGACCCCACCGTGCTCATCGATTTCGGACGCGACAAATCTCATAAGGGTTCTTTGTTGTAGTATCTTCTTCCAACACCATGAACAATCCAAAATGATAGGGATAGCCCAAAAGGATTTTCCTTTAAAGATCACACAATGCACCCACAATATCCATCGTGAATCCTTCTTTTCACAAATGTTCTAGATATTCTTTATCACCAAAGATTTTTGTTAGTTATAAAGGTCTTTTACTCCTAAACCTTCTAGTTTGTTGGCTTACAAACTTCAGTCCTAGCAACTTTGGCTTTATGTGTATTTTGATCCACCCTGTCCATAGAAAAGGTTGCCATTATGCTTTCAACATTCGTTATAATCCTTTTTTGGCAATATAAAAATGCTACACCAGAAATTCTAAATACTAAACAATGCTGTTTTCACTAGTTGTCACCTTTCCCCATAACTAAGTTTGCTATTTGTCTAGTTTTTGATTTTGCTAATCATTTTTTCCACTATTTGATTGCAATCATTTGCATTGAGCTTGGAGGAAATGAGTAGAATAAACAAATATCTTACAGGTAAATTTCCTTTCATCATCCCCATTATATTTACAAAATTCCTCCAATTTCTCTTCTAAGACACTAGCAGCAAACATATTACATTTTTGCAGGTTTCGTTTAAGACCAAATAACCCTTTTAAAATCACTGAGTGACTATTTAAATTGCTCCAATGCCCTTTTGTACCTACTGATATTAAGAAGAGGTTATCAAGAAAGATTAGGTAGGTCAAGTTTAGCTCCTTACACTTAGGATGAAAATCAATGTGCTTCTTATTAATCTGATATGATAATAACAATAAAAACACCTCCATAGCAATCAAAAACAAATAAAGTTATGCCGGATCACCTTGTCTCAGCCTCCTTTGGTTTTTGAAGTAGCCGATTAGTGAACCATTTAGGTTGAGTGAAAAAACTAGTAGTTTTTACACAGTTCTTAATCCGCTTCATAAATTTCTAAGAAAACCCCTTAGCTTCATTGTTTTGAACAGACTGTGCCATAGGGCTTCAACAAATCCACTTTTATAGCACATCTTGATTTTTCACTCTTTCTTGAATATCCCCTTATTAGTTCATGCATCAACATCATATTCTTCGCAATTGATCTCCCATTCAAAAAAGCATTTAGAGTGAGGCCAATAATTTATGGCATAACAAGTTTCAGTCCTTCTATTAGAATCTTGGAGAAACATTTGTACAAAATGTTACAACAAGCTATAGGTCTAAAATCCTTCATTCTATCAAGAGCTGATGCTTTTGGAGAAAGGATGAGAATGGCTAAATTCAAAGGTTTATACATATATTGCTCATTGAAGCAATATTGTACAACTTGATTTACTTTATCCCCTACCACCTGCCAGTTTAGTGAAAAAATCCACTATGAATCCATCCAGGCCAATTTTTTTACCTTTCCTCATACTGAATATTGTCTTTTTTTTATTTCCTCTGCTGTTACTGATGTCTACATCATTATTTGTTGCTCTTATGTTATTCACTTATTTATTATTCTCTACAATAGCTCTCTATGACTTCCTGTAAACATTATAGTTTCAATAAACAGCTCCACAAAATAGTCAATAGCCTCTTTCTTCACATCTTCATAGTCATTTAGTTGAACATCCTCCATATTCTTTATAGTAAGTACTCTATTCTTTGCTTGATGTTGCTTTACAGTTCTATTGAAGAAGCTTGTATTCATATCCACTTCCTGTATTCATCTTACTTTGGACTTGTTATGTAAAATTGCTCCTCTGATGCTCTTATATCTAAGTATTTCTGCAATTTTTCTCTTATAGCAGCTCTTATGTGAAGAAGAGTGTTTCCTGAGCCTGTTTTACCCTTTGACTTATGTCACTGAATTTTTCTTTATTTAGTTGTTTTAGCAATATTTTTAGGTCTTTTAATTAACCATAAAGATTAAATACCAAATTTCCCATATTTATGTGTTTCCATACTTCCCTTATCATATCATAGTATTTTCCATGCTTTATTTAAAACTAGTGGAATTGGAAAGGTTTAGGTCCAATATTAAACTAAAGCTGGAGAATGATTTAAGACTCCTGTAGGCTTAAAGTCACCTTCATTTGTTGAAACATGTTATACCAATATTCATTAATATCATCATATCCAATTTGCGATAAATGCTAGTCCCATCATCCTCTAAGTTACACCAAATCAAACAGGATAGTCATCTAAATCTAGTTTTTCAATGCACCTGTTAAAAGCTTCCATTGCAGCCATTGGATATCTCGTTCCTCTTATCTTCTCTTCACAATATTTAATTATTTTTAAAATCACCCATTAGCATCCAAGGGCTATCCTTTACATGTTGTTTATTCTGATACAGTTGTTACCATAGCTTCTTTCGTTCTTCATTATAATTTAAACCATATATCACACTTACAAAAGACCTAATTAATTCTCCTTTGTTTCAAACGTAATAGGTTATACATTGGCTACAATTATCAACACAAGTCACAACCACAGAAGACCATCTAGGTACACAATTCACAATCACTTTTTCTATGTTATTGGCTACAATTATCAACACAAGTCACAACCACAGAAGACCATCTAGGTACATGATTCACAATCACTTTTTCTATGTTATCTTTCTCACTTTAATATCAATAAGTCCAATCAAATTTATACGTTAGTTTTAATCCACTTCAAAACTTCTTTTTGTTTCAAGGGGTTATTTAGGCCCTTAATATACAATCAACTCAAAATCATTTAAAAGGATATGAGGTGTCACCTCTCATTCAACTTTTCTACTACTTCTTTTTTGCATGAGCAGCTCTCGTGAGTCTTTTCAATTTTTCCTCCATTTCATTTACAGTTTCTTTCTTTTTTGTATTTTCCTCCACTTTTGGTACTTCCTTTCTTTTCTGTATTCTCCTCCTCTAGTTGCAGGATTTCAAATTCATTCCTTGTTTTCACTTCTATTGGATTTATTCCTTACTGATTTATCTATACTAATTCCACATTTCCATGTTCTCCCAGCTCTTCTTCATTTCCCACTTAGTAATCATTTCCCCTTTTCCTCTGTTGAGACTTGTTTCTTCTACTTTCTGAACTTCCCTTTTTGAATGCTCCATTGGTTCCACACAGATTTGCTCCACAATTGCTTTGCCTTTGCTAATCTCTTTTTTAATCTACTTCTCTCTCTCTACCAGTTTTGGAATCCATACTTTCTGCATCTGTTGTTTTAGTACACAGTTTTTATTGGTATGGCTAAATTTTTTATATATTTTACATACTTGTGGTACCCATTCATACTCCACCTTTTGCTAACCAATATTGCCATTCTCATCCACAACTGGTATTTATTTTGGAAGCATGTTCTCCACTTCAATTTCAACACACAACCTAGCATAAGCTAACCTTTCTTATGTGGGCAGTCATCTTATTAGTGTATAGGGGATTTCCTATATAACTTGTCAATTTACTAAGAATTTTCTCATTATAGTAATGAAATTTCAATTCTAGTAACTGAATCCATATAGGCATTTTTGTTATCTCAGATTGGGATAGATCAGTGTTAGGTGACCAACCCTTAAGATAAAGGATTTTATTGAAAAGGTACCAAGGAGCTTTCTTGAAAACCTTCATTTTCATCTTCTCATATTCAAAAACAAGCACAAAAAGCCCATTCTTCATCATGTCTAGCTCAAATTTCCCAAAATCCTTCCCAACAGAATCCACAAATTTTCTCATCATTTGATTTGTGGGATTCTACCCCAATACAAACCCCACAACATTATTCTGCTACTTTTCCAAACTTTCCTTAACATCATTAGCTGAAACTTGAACTATTACTTGGTTTTGCACAATAGCAATGTCGAGCCCCATTTTTCGTTCGAAAGTCGAAAAAAGGAAGAATTAATGTCCGATTGTGTCTATTTATTGGAACAAGAGTGTAAATTTTTGTAAAAATAATTTTTTTAGAAAATGCTTTATAGAAGATAGTTCGACAAGAATGTGACAAACGAATGTTTATTTTGAAAACAAAAGAAAATGGCCTAAAATGGGACTTTGAAAATGCGACGATTTTTGGGCCTGAAAATAGAGTCTAAAAAGGGTTTTTAGTGAAAAGGCAGTCGCCACTTGGTATTGAGTTTTGGTGTACCAAGTCACCAGAAAATATTTTACAAAGGTAAGAAAATCAAGAATGATTTATTTAGAAAATGATTTTTGAGAAAAATATGTAAGAAAACAATAAAAACCCTTTTAGACAACTCCAGGTCTTTGAAAACAAGAGAAAAAGGTTCGGAGTCACAGTTGAAGAAAGGGAAGGCAAAGGCTCACGCCTAAGGCACCCTTTCAACCTAGCCGAAACTAGTTGCGAGGTTTAGTCTAAATTTTCCTAATATAATCCCTAAGATTTTATCACATTTGGATGCAACTATATGAATGCAAATCTAGTCCTAAAAATGAATATCGTTAAGGGACAAAATATTCCATTGAGGTTTGGTCGGGATTATCGCATTAATTGCGAAACCCGAGTCTAGACCTCGATGGAGTCACGAGTATAGATGCAAAATGAATGCAAAAGAAAAGAAAAATAGTAATATAGTAGTAAGTGAACAAAGAAAGTAGGGATGCAACATAATGGGTACGGGAAACTAATAGACTCGTGACTAGCTATTCCTACTCACGGAGGGGGGAACGGCATGTACGCCACCGCTTCCCACGTGAGTAGATGACTATTTCTTAGTCAAAATCACACAAATGACCTAAAATTCTATGTGTAGTGAATCTAAATGTTATGCACTAAATAGATGTTAAAAATAGATAATAAGTGATAAAGTATATATAAAAATCATACAAAAATGAAAAGGCCTAAAAAGATAAAATGTGTGTGAAATGTCATGAAATGCACACGAGAAATGATTCTAACACTAAAATGACCTAAAGGTCTAGCATTGGACTAGCCTATTTTTCTATAAATTCTCCGCTAGCGTTGGACTAGCGAAGAAAACCGGAATTAACCACAACTAGCGTTGGACTAGTGTGGCGACGATACACATATATAATAATAAAGCAAGTAAGTAATAAATAAAGCATAGATTAAAGCAATAATCACATAAAAGCACATAATAGCACATAGGAGCACATAGCACACAAGCATGATATTCTAGATGCAAAGTCCTAAAGAAAGTGAATAAAACATATAAGCACATAGCACACATAGCACACAAAAGCCTAACTATTACACTGGAGAAGCCTAATTACAATCTAAAAAATAGAAAGAGAAATAAAAGATGACATATCTAACCTATCTATTACATTTTCTATCTAAAATACATAAGATTTTTGTTAAATAAATAACATATAAACTCTCTATTACATTAACTATCTAAATACAAAAAATTTTGCTAAATAGAATATTACCTATCTATTACATTTCTTTGAATAATCAAAAATTAAATTCAAGTAAATAACATGAGATAAATAAATAAATACTCACACGTGAATAAAAATTATAAGCACAAAGAGATACATAAAAAAAAACATATAAAAAAACACATAGGAGCATGTAAAAGCACATAAAGAAATATTGGAAGGGTAATAGGGGTACTTCCCATTCGAGGACTCGATACAAATGCTAACAACATGAACAAACTTATCAAGGTACCATTACTTAAATAAATAAACTATTAATTAAATAATTTTAGATTAATCACTATAAGCATGTCACAATAATTCAAAACAATTATAGCTATGATAAACAAAAATTAAAAAATAGTTAATTATTTAGGAAGAAAAATGAAAATTGTTTAAATAAATAAAAATAAAAAAATATGTACATATAAATAAATACATAAATAAACAAAATGAAATAAGGAAAATAAAATAATAAAAATAAAATACAATAATACATACTGAAACTTTTAGCGTCCAAATAATAATCACCAAAATAATTAAAAGAGAAATAAAGAAACTAATTTGAGCATTAATTAGATAAAAGGACTAAATTTTGGAACATTAAAATAAAATAAAATATGAAAATAAAACAATTAAAAAAAAACTTGAGGAATTAATTAAATTCTTTTTTTTTCTGGCCAAAATAAAATGTTCCAAGGTTTTGGGTTACAAATGGAAATTTAGGCAATATTCTAGAGTAAAAATGTAATTTATAACAAACTAAAGGGTAAAATTATAATTTCAAACCATAGTTAAGATAATAATATAATTTACAACGAATTTAAAGGCTAAAATATAATTTCCAGCAAGTATAATGCCCAAAAATAAAAATTTCTAGCAATACTTAAGGCCAAGAATATAATTTCAGCAAAATCATTAAATAATACATAATTTACAGCCACATTTAAAGGCAAAAATGTAATTTCAGCAAGCTTGATGAAGTAAAAATCAAATTTCCAGCAACATTTGAGGATCAAAGTGAAATTCCAGCAACTTAAGAACTAAATTACAATTTTCACCAATTATTCAAGGATAAAAATGAACTTTACAGCAACAATAAGCCCCAATTTGTAAATTCCAACAAGTATTAAACACCAAATTATAATTTTTAGCAACATTAGGGACTAAATTGCAATTTCTAGCCACATTCAAAGACTAAAATACAATTCCAGCAATATATAGGGAGTAAAAATGAAATTTCCAGAAATATTGGAGGGTAAAAAGGTAATTTCAAAAAAGTATAGGGGTCACAATGTAATTTTATAAAAATATAGGGGTCAAAATATAAATTAACAAACGTAGGGGCCAAAATTATAATTATATAAAAGTTGAGGGACCGAAATGCAATTAATTGGGACTTAATTGAAAAGAAAATAAAATTATGGGGGTCAATCTATAAAAAACAGAAACTTAAATACACAAATCATAAATCCTCAGAGCCACAGTAACATTAATAAAAGTATAAGGACTATAAAATAAATACATGTTATTAATTAAAAAAAATTAGAAAACTAAATCAACAAAATGACGTAGTTTTGAGTGAAACTACGTCAAAACGACGTAGTTTCACTAAAACTTTTTTTTTTTTTCGGTTTCATTTCTTTCTTTCCCCTTTTTTTTTCTTTCTTTTTCTTCTTTCCAGATTTCTTTTTCTTCCCAGAATATCTTCTGCTCTCTCTCGATCTCACTTTCTCTTCTCTCTCTCGATTTCTTTCTCTCATTCCTTTCTCTCATTTCTTTCCCTTCTTCCCTTCTAGTCCGTCTCTCCCTCTCTCTGTCTCACTCAGTTTCTTCTCTCTCTGTCCCTCTCTATCAGGTCTCACTCTCCTTAAATCTCTCAAGAACAGATTCCTCTAGAATCCTATTTCACTAATTGAAGAACAATCTAGGCATAAATCCACTTGGAAAAACTTTGAACCGAACGGAATTTTGGGGTGAAAATAAATCTTACCTGGTTTGAAGCGTGGTGTGATGCGTGACTTGTCAGTGGAGGTGGTGGAGCTTCTGATTCACTGGTGGTGGTGGAATGGTGGTTGTGGCCAGTGATTGGAGGCGGTTAGTCACCAGGGGTTTCGGCAGTGAGATGGTTGAGGGTTTTTTTTTTAATACAAGGGATGTGTGCGTGTTTTGCAGGTGTGTGCAGTGTGTGTTTGTGAATTGTGCAAGGTTGAGAGACAGTGAGTGATGTCTGTGTGGTTGTGTGTGCGATTGGGTTGTATGTGTGTGAGTGTGTGCTGGAATGTATACGATTGTGGGTGTTTGTGTGTGTTCCGTGTGTAATAGTGTGTGCTCTTATGTGTATAATTGGCTCTGTGTGTGTGTGAATTGTGTGTTAATGAGGCTGAAATGTGTATATGTGTGTAATGTAGGCTGTTTGCTTGTGGCAGTGTGTCCGTGTGTGAATGAGAGTGAAGTGCAAAGTGTGTGTTTGTGAATGAGAGTGAAACTAGAGTTTGTTATGGACGTGTGCAATTGTGTGTCCGTGACTGGTGAGCTTACTGGCGGTTGAAGGTGGGATTTTTGGTGAGGGAAGAGTAGGCCGAGGACTATGTATGTTAATCTGTGTGAAATGGAGTATGCAACCTGTGAAATGTGTGCCTGTGTGTGAATTTCTCTGTGTCTGAGGTGTGTGTTTGTGACTGGTTTGTGAAAGTGAATTTGGTGTGTAATTGGGCCCTGTGTGATCTGTGTGCAGGTTTGAATTGTGTGTGCTTTGTGAGGTGAAGGTGGTGCTGAGGGAATGGCGTGAGGTGAGTGAATGTGCAGGTGCTGAGAGAGAAGAGAGTGAGGTGAAGTGTGTGTCTGGTGTGTGAGCTGTGTGTTGCAGAGAGGGAAGGCTGAGAGAAGGGAAAGGTAGAGGTGTCTGCAAGTAGGTGTTGAGTGTGTAAAAAAAATGGTCAAAAACTGAACCAAAATCCCTAAAAATCTAATGAAAAATGAGTGCAAGTGAGGGTGTGATGTGATTAGAGGGTGAGGTTTGGTGGGTTAAGTAGAATTGGAGGTGTTGGAAGTATGGCTGGTAACTGCCATTGCAGAAAACAAAGCAGCAGCAACGCTGTTGCTGTCCACCCTTTTTTTTTTTTTAAGAAAATGAAGAAAACCAAGAAAAATGAAAAAATAAAATAAAATAAAATAAAATAAAAACGACTTGAACTCTTTTTAAATTATATATTAAAACTGAAATGCAACATTATAAGAAGGAAAAAAAAAGAAAAATTCAGTGTAACAAAATTAAAAGTTAATTCTACGTTAGAAAAATACAATTTAAAATAAATAACAAATGGTCTTAAAATAAATAAATAAATTATGAAAATTTCCTTTACATAAAATTTATAAAATGCACATACACAAAATTCTCATAAAGAAAATTTTAAATAAAAAGTGCGTTGGAAAACGTGATTTAAATAAAAAAATTGTAAAATTTATGAAAATTAATAAATGACGTTTAAAAAATCACAAAATTTTACACAACATTCATTATCACACAAAAGCACATATATTATAATTTTCACTCAAAAAATTTTTTTTGGACTAACACATTCTTGGGAAACGTGCCCTTAATAAACAAAAAGACAAAAAATAAATAAATACTAAATGACCTCTAAAAATCATGTAATTTTTACAGAAAATTTATAAATATACAAAATGCACATATAAATTTTTCACTTGAAAATTCTCGTAAAAAAAAGTGCATTGAAAAACGTGCCATTAAGTTTAAAATACTAAAATTTTAAATAAATAATAAATGACTCCCAAAAATCATTAAAATTATAAATAATGATAAAAATAGTAAAATTGCATATTTAGGAAATAAAATAATATTTACGTGCTGAAATTACCATTTTGCCCTTGATGTGACAAATTAGACGTAATATATACAAAAATTATAATTGGCCCCTAAAAATAAAAAATACCCCGTAAATAAAGTAATACGCATATTTTTATAAAAGGTGTGTCAAAATTTGGTGTCTACAAGCAAGATGAACATACTCCAGAGCGAGGCCTTTATTGCTATGTATTGAAGCTTTGACTACATCAACCCATGAACTTTTTTTTTTTTAATTTTCTAGTTTTGATTTTGTCTCCATTTTGTAGAGTAGGAAATTCAATGTCATATTGAGTTGAATTTGCCAAATCCACCATCGGTTGCCAGTCTTTGATAGCTCAATCCAATGCACATAGTTAGGGTTCAATTGCTTCATATCCAAACCTTCCAAACATCTAATTTGCATACTTATCTTGCTTAATTCCCTTGAGTTTTCCTACTGTAGCTAACCAAAGCAAAGGATTCTTATCCGTAGGAGGCTAATAAGACTACCCCATGGTTGAAGAAGCTTCAGCAATGGAGAAATTAAAGAGCACTTTAGCTAACACTCTTCCTCTCGGCTCAGTTTAGTAGGTGGTTGTAAAGAGAGAATGTTACCCCAGCCTATTCTTAAGCATCAAGTTTCTTTTTACTTAGAGAAAAGTCATTATATTAGTACACTATTTGAAATATTTAATGGAGGCAAAAGAATTAGATAAATAAAACTCAAATTTAGACCATAAATCACAACATAAAATTAATGGAGATGACAAAAAATTTCTTATTTCACAAAAAAGGCACGTGGCTAGTGAGTCGATGAAACAAAATGACAAAAAAAAAATTCTTATTTCACAAAAGAGGCATATGGCTACTAGTAAAAAACAACAGTCTACAAATGTGGGTTCTTCATCAATAGAAGGCAAGCAGAAATGGTACTAGAGGAAGTTGTGGCAACTTGAAATCCCCTCTCAGATCAGAATTTTTCTTTGGAAAGCTAGTAATAAAGCTCTTCCAACTCGATAAAATTTAAGTAGTAGAATTCAAAATGCATATACAGGTTATATGAATTGTGATTGTGAATTGGAAACTGATAAGCGTCTGCTGTTTGAATGTGGTGGAGCTAAAGAAGTTTGGAAGCAACTTTTCTTAAAGAAAGCATACATAACTGGTACTGCAAGTAATTTCAAGGATTGGTTTGCGTTAGTTTTGGAGAGAGAAAATAAGAAATTTATAGAATTGACAGCAGTCATAGCTTGGTTAAGCTGGAAATGCAAGAATGAGAAAATCTTTCAAGAACTTCATTGTGAAACAAAGAACATGATCAGCTATGGGTTGTCTTTCCTCAATGAATACAAAGCTACTCAAGGCAAACCTGCAAAAGCATTGGATACGGTGCGAGGAAAATGAAAACCACCAAATAAGGATTTGTTAAAACTGAATGTAGATGCGACCTTCAAGAATGCAAAAGCTAGATTGGGAGTAGTAGTAAGAGACTATAATGGATAAATACAAGCTATTATGATGGAATGTTTGAGGAGTTGTTTTGATGCAGAGCATGCTGAAACAATGGCTTAGTAGACTAGTTTAATTTAAATTTGTGGAAACTCTCTTTGAATTGTTTAATTTGTTTTTAGGATTACTGGTTGTTATTTTATGATTATTTTTAGAACACAATCTAAGTATTGGATTTTATTCAAGGAAGTTTATTGATTTTATTTGTAGTTTTGTGTAATTAGCCTAACATGCTTATGTTCAAGCATAAGTATGTGGCATTGTCAGGTTCTTGACTTTCGGGTCAAAGGCGTGACAATTTAGTGGCATTAGAGCTTAGGTTTGAATTTATGCTTAGGTTGCGCTGTGAGGAAAGTGATGGGCAGATTTTAAGTTGTTATTATTTTACAATGTTGCTTTTTATTTGTTTATGTGTACTTTAAGACTAATTTTAGCAAATAATTAGTATCCCTCCTAAGACTAGGAAGGTTAGTAAGATTATCCAAGAGATGGATGGTGTTGAACCGTCAAATAGGTATATGTAGTGCTTGAATTGCGAATTGAGTGTTGGTACTCCTATAGGTGAGGAGTTACGGCTAATGATATTGTTAAAGCTTCTGTCATTACAATTGAAGGAAATGAAATGCCTGTAGATTTAATTGTGTCAAACATGCATGATTTTAATGTGATATTGGGGATGGATTGGCTTGCCAAGAACTTTGCTAACCTTGATTGTCATAGGAAGAAAATGGATTTTAAATTCCCTAGTCAGCCAGAATTTAGCTTTTTAGGTAGTTCTATGAATGTGCCTCCAAGAATTGTATCAGCAATACAAGCCAAGAAATTGTTAAAGAAATTATGCTTAGGATATTTGGCTATGGGGAGAGATATCCAATCTAGTGAAGTGAAGATTGATGAAATTTCTGTAGTAAGAGATTTTGTTGATTTTTTTCCTGAAGATTTGCCAAGTTTTTCTCCTGACTAAGAAGTAGAGTTTACAATTGATCTAATCCCTAGTACTAGCCCAATTTCAAAAGCACCGTATAGAATGGAGCTTGCAGAACTGAAAGAATTGAAGAATTAGTTACAAAAGTTACTAGACAAAGGATTTATTCGGCCTAGTATGTCAACTTGGGGAGCTCCAATTTTGTGTATCAAGAAGAAAGATAGGACTATAAGGTTATGCATAGACTATATAGAGTTGAACAAGATAACGATTCACAACAAGTATCCTCTGCCTAGAGTTTATGATCTCTTTGACTAGTCGAAGGGTGCTCAAGTGTTTTCTAAGATAAATCTTAGATCAGGTTATCATCAATTGAAGATTAAGGTAGAATACATACCTAAGCTAGCTTTTCGTACTCACTATGGGCATTATGAGTTTTTAATGATGCCGTTTGGGTATATTAATGCACCTATAGCATTCATGGATTTAATGAATAGTGTTCAAAACTCACCTTGATAAATTTGTGTTGGTGTTTACTGATGACATTTTAGTGTATTCTAAGAGTAAGGAAGAGCATAAAGGGCAATTAAAGGTAGTTTTGCAATTATTGAGGGAAAAGCAACTTTATGCTAAATTCAACAAATGTGAATTTTGGTTTGGATAGTGACGCATTTCTTGGGCATCTAGTGTCAAAGGATGGAGTCTTTGTGAATCCTGAAAAGGTGAAGGCAATAGTAAATTGGAGTCACCCTACTAATATTGCCGAAGTTCGTAGCTTCTTGGGATTGGCCGGATATTATAGAAGGTTTGTAGAAGGCTTTTCAAGTATTGCGGGTGCCTTTAACTCGATTGACTCAAAAAGGAGTAAAGTATGAATGGACTAATGAGTGTGAGCAAAGCTTCCAAGAATTGAAGAAATGTTAGTGTCTGTACCTATATTGACGGTACCAAATGGCAGTGGAGGGTTTACTATATAGAGTAATGCTTCCAAAAAGGGTTTGGGTTGCATTTTGATGCAAAATGGAAAAGTAGTTGCTTATACTTCAAGGCACTTAAAGCCATATGAGAAGAATTATCCCACACATGATCTGGAGTTAGCAGCAGTCATGTTCACTCTTAAAATTTAGAGACATCATTTATATGGTGAGCATTGTGACATTTACACTGATCACAAAAGTTTGAAATACATCTTCACCCAGAAGGAGTTAAAAATGAGACAGCGAAGATGGTTAGAGTCATTAAATGATTATGACTTAACCATCAACTACCATACAGGGAAGGCAAATGCAATTACCGATGCATTAAGTAGGAAGAGTCACGATAATTTAGCAGCATTACTTACTTCTTAGAAGCAGTTGGTGGAGAACTTGGAGAGATTGAGATTGATTATCAAGAAGCATGAGCCTAGAGGAAAATTAGCCAATTTGAGAGTACAACCATCATTGATTGAGGAGATAAAGACTGCACAAATTGTAGACCCACAAATGATAAGCATGAGAGAAAAGGTAAAAGCGGGGCTGTTAACTGATTTTAGATTGCATGAAAATGGTTCCTTAAGGTTTGGAGACCAATTATATGTATCTACTGATCCTGATCTTAAGAGAGAAATTTTAGAGGAAGCACATTATTCTGGGTATGTAGTTCATCCTAGTGGAACAAAGATGTATAGAGATTTGAAGGAAACGTACTGGTGAAATAACATGAAGAGAGAAATAGCTGATTTTGTTGCTCAATGTTTGGTGTGTCAACAAGTTAAAGTTGAACATCAAAGGCTTGTAGTATTACTTCAACCACTTCCAATTCTTGTGTGGAAGTGGGAACACATCACCATGGACTTCGTTTCAGGTTTGCCAAGAACTCTTAGAGGGCATGACTCAGTATGGGTAATTGTGGATAGATTGACTAAGTCAGCTCATTTCTTAGCATTGAAGATTTGCTATTCTTTGGAGAAGTTGGCAAAGTTATATATCTAGGAGATTGTGAGATTAGATGGAGTGCTAGTAAGCATAGTATCATATCGAGATCGAGATTTGTTGCCCAGGTTTGGGAAAGTTTGCATAAGGCTATAGGAACAAAACTGAATTTTAGTACAGCTTTTCAACCATAAATAGATGGACAATCTAAAAGGACTATTTAAATTTTGGAGGATACGTTGAGGGCTTGTGTTATTGACTTGAAAGGATCTGGGGATGAGGACTTACCTTTAGTGGAGTTTGCATATAATAATAGTTATCAAGCAAGCATTTAACTGAATCCTTATGAAGCATTGTATGGGATATTTTGTCGATCACTTATATGTTGGGATGACGTGGGCAAAAGAAGGCTCCTTGGTCTGGAGATTGTACAATTAACTATTGAAAAGGTGCAGTTAATTAGAGAGCGTCTTCGTGCAGCTCAAAGTCAACACAAGAGTTATGCAGATAATTGACATCGCACCTTAGAGTTTCAAGTAGGAGATCATGTATTTTTGAAGATTTTGCCAACTAAAGGGGAAATGAGGTTCAGTATATAAGAGAAATTAAGTCCTAAATTTATTGGGCCATTCGAGGTACTAGAAAGGATTGGTGATGTTGCTTATAGAGTTGCCTTACCACCTGCTTTATCTGGTATTCATAATATTTTTCATGTTTCAATGCTGAAAAAGTATGTACCAACCCCTTAACACGTTGTGGAGTTGGCAAAAGTGCTATTAAGAGAAGATTTGTCCTACGAAGAGAAACCTATCAAGGTCGTTGATCGTAAATAGCAGTTCTTATGCGTCGCACTATTCCTTACGTGAAAGTGCAATGGCGTAACTATTCCAAAAGGGAAGCAACATGGGAGCTTGAAGAAAATATGAAAATTAATTATCCGGAACTTTTTCAGAATTAAGGTACATTAAGTTTAGAGGACTAAACTTCTTTTTAGGGGGAAAGAATGTAATACTCGAGCCAAATAATGGGCTTAGATAACTTTTTTATTTTATTCTTTAGTTATTTTGGGCCCATGGGGCCATTAGTTTAAGTTCACAAACCTAAGAGTTAAATAAATAGTTAGGGTTTCATTAGCATTGATATATTCTTCTCTTTTAAGAGGTTTAGAGAGAGAAATTCTTAGAGGGAGCCTATAACATCTTGGAGAACATGGACAAAATCAATTTGCTATACTGTTTTGAGTGATTAAAGGTAAGATTTTAAGCTTTTTTATGGTTATTTTGCATTTGGGTGTGGTTTAAGGATGGTTTAAACATAAGAAGAGAGTGAAAACCAAATTCTGACAAGATTCCAATGAGATTCCGACAACTAAATTAGTGCCAAAAGAATCTTCTCTTCACCATGAGTCTAACCCACTTAACGGATTTCGATTCCATTGGGTAGATTAAGAGAAATCAAAAGTTATAAATTTTATAGAAAATTCAAATTTTGAGAGAAACTTCTATTTTTCATTCTCTATTTATGTATATTTTTATTGGAATTTTTTAAAAGTTATAAGTTTTATAGAAAATTCAAATACCCTTGTTTCCAGAGTATTTTGGAAAGTTAACTTTATCCTTGCAATATTTCGGTCTGCAAAAATTACGATATGCTTAAATTGTGTTTTGAAACATGTTTTCAGTGGTGGTGCATGTCACCTCCCTTCCCAATATTTTGGGAAAAAATCTATGAAGTCCTATTTGGATATTGAAAAATTCCAAAAAATTCAAAAAATAATTTTTAATTACTTCTTTAGGATTTTAGCTATACCAATGGGTAGTGGAATGGAGGGAGAGGTTAGGAAGATCATGCATTGTATTCTTTTGTAAATCTATAGTTTATTTATTTGTGTTAATGTGTCTAATTTTAGGATTTTGAGCATATTGCTAATATTGTTAAGTTTTGGAGTATCAAGTAAGTGGTGATACCTTTCTATGGGATTGGACACCTCTGAAAATAGATTGAAAGTAATTTTTATGCCTCTTTTACTTTTGAAACAAAACTTTAGTTTTGAATTATGAAGAAAGACTGTGTTCTGATTTGAGTATTATTGATTATTGACTGTTAAATTAGATGATTTATGTTCTTTGGGCTATATTGTCTGGACCCTACCTCAGGGGGTTAACTGTGGCAATTGTGTGGACCTAGGAGCCTTGTGAATGTGAATATAAGTTTGTATATACGGCCTTAAAGACAAATGATTGGGATTTGAAATTGTTTGATTTTGAATATGGATTTTATTATGAAAATTTGTTATTTTGTGACAAAATGTTTTGTTTTGTTTGATCCTCTAGTTGGCTTATTCGGTTTTGTTTGATCCTCTAGTTGGCTTATTGGGAATGTTTACTCACCCATTATTATATTTTTTTTTTTAGAGGAAGAAGAGTCAACATGAGGAGTGGCTTGGGAGTGCACTAGTAGCTTAGTAGACTAGTTTAATTTAAATTTGTGGAAACTCTCTTTGAATTGTTTAATTCGTTTTGAAGATTCCTGGTTGTTATTTTATGATTATTTTTAGAACACAATCTAAGTACTGGATTTTATTCAAGGAAGTTTTATTGATTTTATTTGTAGTTTTGTGTAATTGGCCTTACATGCTTATGTTCAAGCATAAGTACGCGGCATTGTTAGTTTCTTGACTTTTGGGTATCATTAGAGAAAAAAACTCTTAAATAAATCAAGTGACAAAGGAAAAGTTATCAATAAAGAGTATAAAATAACAACATCCACTCATAGGGGGTGTAGGAACTGACCTCCAAATATCTAAATGCACAATATCAAATAGTTTGAAGAAATAAAGTCACTCAATTTAAAAGCCAAGCATAATGTTTTCCAACTTGACAAGAAGATCAAATGATCATTTTTGACATAACCTAAATGACCACTAGATACTAAGTGACGGATCGATACATGAACAAAACAAGAACGACAAAGTTGGAGAAATGTAGAAGGGCTAGCCTAAGCAACCACATTGGATGAGAAAGGAAGATATGTGAGGAAGTGAGCACAAAAAGGCATTCAATCTTACCACTGATCCAAACTTATTTCCTAGTTTTGATATACTATATAACACAGCCTTTCTTGAAAAATTAACATTAAAATCAAGATCACAGAATTGACCCATAGAGAGCAAATTGTATAATAAATTAGAAACAGCAAAGGAGCCAGAAACAATTGAGTTAGCAGCACAAATAGAACTATAATAACTACTAATATTTAAAGAAGACCCATTGCCAGTTGAATAGAAGAAGAATGAGTTATTGATTGTTTATCACCAAACAATGAAAAGAGAGAAGTCATGTGATAAAAGCAAACAGAATCAATAAGCATTATCTAGTGTAGTAGGAAAAAATTAAAGATAGAGAATCTCGATCAGAGATAATTTATAATCATCACGAGATATGATAGTCCAAGCGTAAAAGTCAGAGTACCAATTAGAGCAGACGTGGCCGAAGTACCAATTATAGCCCGGCAAATGTAATCCGTTGTAGGCAAAAGCACATTAGAAATAAACTCAAAAAGTGGAAGCGCATGAAGAAGTAGAAACCGATACCAACGATTGAAACCTCAACATTTTCTCAATACAATAATACTAGATAAAAGCTCCAAATCTATTCGCAAAAATATTGTGACTATATCTAACAGAGTCAATGTGGTGTATTAAAAAATAGAGTTGAAAGATTATAAACAAAAATAGATGCTAGGATCGAAAAATAGCTCTAGAGACCATATTTTGATAATGTCAAAATGAAGAAATATGCGTAAACTTCATTATATGTATAATGATATAGTATCTTATATTTATAGCCTCACAAATACACTGAAACTTTATTGTACAATGAATTTAGATTAAACTAGGCATAGAAACAAGAACTAATATATTAATGCAATCTAACTTAACCAAAAATGATTGACCCAATCAAAGAGATAGTATGTCATGCATCAAATCGAAGGCCCATAGACCAGATTCAGAACATAGCATGTTGTATTCATAGGACCTTACTCCCATAATTATAAGGCATCTTGAACATAATTACCTTGCCAAAATGGTCCGCATCAGAAGACTACAACAAATCTATCAATTTGTGGCGTGAGAAAAACTATCGTTAAAATTATAATAGCGTCACAAAAAGGTTTTTGTGACAGCTTTGCGATGGTTTTCTGTGTATCGGTAAAAAAGGTGTAACAACAACTTTGTGGCAGTATTGTAACTGTCAGAAATAGTATTTATGACGGTTTGTAAGATTTTTTTATGACATTGTCGAAAGTGTTATAAAAATATGTTTAATGTGATGGTTTTTTGTGATGGTTTCAAAACTATAATAAAAACTTTTATTCATGACGATTTATAAGACTTTTTATGACACTTTTGAAAGTGTAATAAAAGTGTACTTTTTTGTGATGGTTCCAAAATTATAGTGTCGTCAATGTATTTCGGTAGATTTTGAAAATCGTCAAAAAAAATCAAAATTTAATGATATATTTTTATAGTTTAGTACATGTCACAAATAATACGGTTCCATCACATTGAAACATACACATACAATCCCTTAGATAAAATTAACAAGATAAAACTTTATTGAACTAACACAAATGCAAAGCATGAGTTAAGTCAAACTGACTTCAAATTATATTGTTTAGTCATAAATAATTAATACATGGTTCGTGTATATACATCAAACTTTGAAAAAAAAACGTAATTGTTTGTTACACAACAGCATAAAGTAATTAAACAAGCATAATTATTGGCCAAATACTAACATTAAGTACTGATGCAAACTTTAAATGTAAATTCTATAAGTGATAATGTCACATTCTTCAAAGTTACTTCTTCATGACCTGCAAAAAAAAAAAAAAAAGCAATAAATCAATTTATAAATCAATTTATTTCAAAAGAACAGTATATAAAGAATCTAGTTACTTTTAAAATCAATAAAAGCAACAAAAAAGCCTTCAATTGAGAGCCTCCAAAAGCAAGTAATATAGAGACAGTTTACAAATGAATTTGCACTTGCATATAATGGCAATTTGCAATCTATACTGCTAGATACTCATCCATATTTACAAACTAAAAAAGCTAAAGTTAGATAAGAGACAAATTCACAAGTTCAAGCCAACAAGGATAAAAACACTAGAAAGTCAATGGCTTAGAGCTCTACCTTCGACTACTTGTAGAAGAAGTTCAATGTTGATGAGATAGAACCTAGCTATAACAATGATTTTAAGAACCATGTTGAATGTTCAATTGAAACCCATAACTGTTTGTTAGACAGAAGTTTCAGGGCACGCTTTAATCTCCAATTCTATTTCAGTTACTAAAAGATTAATTCAATCACTACTTGAAGCCAATATGAATATCACAAATAAAAAATATAAAGCTCAAGTGCATGTGTCCATACAAAATTGTATATGCAAACAACTTGTTCAATATTCTTGAGTTTTCAGAGTCACCTCCCCACTGAGTAACCATTTTTTATTTCTTTTTCCCTTCAATAAATTAAAGAATGACTTAGAATCTAAATTTCCAAATACTAAAAGTAACTACTAGAAAAGTTTACAGTATACAAAATTACCTCCAAAAATGTCGTTTCATTCTTTAGAGGGATCTCCTCCCTCTGCAATGAGACTAATGGCGAAGTATTGAGAGATGAACAGCCAAAAAAAAAAAAATACACTAGAGCCAAAAGAAGAGTAAGAACCTCCAAATACAGAAATCAAAGGAATAAAATGGTAAAACAAGAAATAATTAGGCTTAAAGTGTCCAGGTCGAAAGCATGAGGTCGAACAATCAATCAAAATAAATACAGAAAAAAGTGCAGGTAAAGTGCAGAAAATTATTTGATATGTCAATCCAAATTCTGAGCAAAAGATAAACTAGAAATTCCCAGTTGAGCTATAGGCAAAAGTTTAACCACTTAATCCCACAAACAAAATTAATCACGTTCCCATAATTCCATTTTTGCATGTTAGTTTTACTATCATGATAGGGTACATAATAAATAAGCAAAAACTTCCAGGATTTTTTTTTTATTCTGAACATCAATGGAAAATTATCCTCATAAAATATTTGCATAGGATAATAGAATTTTAGTCATCTATGATAAAACATAAATATTACAGTTATAGTATACATCACACATCCAGGATTAATGTGACAGATATTAAGATTAGAACTTAAAATTCATCTTCCGTTGCATGTAGTTACTAATAATTTTTTTGGGGATCAAGAAGAATACACAAAAACAACATGCTCATATCTTACCCTGCCTTGATATCATTATTCACAAAGTAACGAAACTTTAACTTTCACTGAAAACAAAAACATAAATGTAAACCGAAAGGTATAAAAAAAAATTCCCCACTAAAATCTTTACAGTTATAACTAAATGGGAAGATCCAGTATAAGGCTATGCGTATCTTTTCAGTATGAAGTAGCACAATAGCTTAACAACATATAAGCAACTTCAGGCCAAAAGGAATAGTAGCCTCACCATTCATAACGATTACATACAGTTGAATTGTAGCATTTGGGTGAATAAGGAAACATGCAGTAGACAATATAAATTTTGTTCTTTAATGATAACAGAACAAAACGATGAGAATTATGATGGTGGCCCGTATGATGTAAGCAAAAGCTTCACTAACTTCCCGCAAAGTTGAAGCTTGTAGTGTTTAGGATGGATGGAAAAATGAATTCAACATCAGGTTTAACTTTTATATTAGATTACAAGTTGAACATGCAAGCATACAAGTAGTCTAAGAAATTTTAACACGCACGAGGCAAAATAATTACATACCAGTCCTATGCATAAGGGAGAAAAATACTTGTGACAAAAAATCTGTAAGCTAAGTTCATAAGTATATAAATTGTTTTATGTTATAATAGCTTACATTTCAATGTCAAGTGGCAGCTCCATGTAGTATTGAAACATTGGAAATAGTCCTAAAATGGATTATCTAGAGCCCCTACTGTAACCTTCAACACTATACAACCGTTAGCTGTATACAGCCAGCAAAATTGGTGTTCGGTTTGAGTTTATTTCTCAATTACCAACTTGAAGCTTAAACCTCTATATGAGAATACAGTTGGATAGAAAGGATAGCTATATCCTCAAGGGCCATAATAATGACTATTACAAATCAAAGGAGCTAAAGATGCATAAAATGAACCAAATAAGCATACTGCTCTTTGCCACCAAACCTTTTAACCATTTAACTATCTCTTACTGAAGCTTTAGGGCATGGATGGATCTGCATTCACAGAAATATAGTCAATCATTGTGAGTCACATGAAATAATATATTCAAAAGCAATGCAGTTCTCAAAAATCCAGTTACTAAAGGTGTAATAAACTGAATAATAGTAAATTTTGCATAATGCACCATCTTACAACAGAATCGTCCACAATATCGTACAGGGTATTGACTAAATATGCACAAATTGTAAGAGAAATTTTCATGCTAAAAGGCACAATTCCAAGTGCATAACCAAAAAGAAAACAAAACCCTTTTCAACAAATATAATAGATAAAAAAGTGCAAAAAAATTATCTAATACGGCAATCTAGATTCTAAGCCGAATATGAACCGGGAATTCACAATTTAACTAGAGTCAAAATTAAGAAAATCACAAAAGAGAGAAGATATCTCAAGAAAAATAACAACCCAAAAAAAATCACCTTTTTAATGTAAAAAAAAAAAATTAAGAGAAGAGAAGAATCAAAGAAGAAAGACAACAAATAATGCATACCTTTAGGAGGTTGATGATGACTAAAAAGTGATTGAGAAGAGACAATTAGGCTTTTACCCAAAATTCTTTGCCGTACCAATACAATTGCTTACAAAGCATGCTATGTAACACCCTAGAAATTCATGAAAAACCCTTCATTTTGTATTATGTTCATTAGGAAAAAAAAAAAAAAAGTGATGGCTGAATTTGTGGAAAAAAAAAAATGATGAGCATGTTGTACTTAGTGCCTTAAGAGTTGTACCTAGGAAATCTTGCAAGATTAATTATGGGATAACTAATGAAAATCACTTCTAATTACCTAGTGCCAAGTGGAGTCTTCCATGGTTAAAAAGTCAAGACTTACTTTGGTTTTGTCTTGTTTTGATTGGCCACTACTTTTTCCAATTTATCTCCAATTCTTTTCATTTTTACTTAGCTTAGTTTTCTTCCTTTTTCTTCTTGCTGGCCGGCTGCTTCTTTCCCTCTTTTCTCTCCATTTTCTTTCAATTTTCTTGGATCTTTTACTTCCATTTACTCATATTTCCACCATAGAAATTGAGTGAAACTTCCTCCTAAGCAACTATCTTGTCTACCTAGAGGTATTTCCCATGAATTTCTCTTTTAATTTCAAGTGTAAGATTATAGTTTTTAGCCTTAAGTTATGTTTTTTTATGGGTTGTATATGATTGATTTTGGCTATGAATATGAAGTTTTATTCCATGAATATGAGGTTTATGGACTTGTATGGCTTGTAGATAGTGATTTAGACTTGAAATGACATGATTTAAGTTTGATTTGGTTGAAAATTTAAGCTTGAACTTAAGAACACTTAAACAGTTATGCTGGACCAGTTTTAGTAAAACTTTCATAACTTGGTGTAGATAACTTGGATTTGAATGATTCTTGTTGTTTTGGAAACTAGATTCATAGGGCTTTAAAACGGTATAAAGCTTGCATGGTGGTTCATTGTGTATTAATCGCAGAAAGCTTGCAAAGTTAGCTGAAAATTCGGTTCTGCGTAAACAGTTTTGATGAAGAGCCAACTTGGGGGCTGATTTTGAACCTGTTCTAGTTGGAATTTTAAGTGATGATCTTCATGAAAGTTGTAGCCCTATAAACGTACTTTCAAACCATGTAATCACAATTCCCTAGTTCTTAGTGGATTGACCCCAGCAATGGCACGAATTTGGCTGAAAACCAACCCTGTGTAAATTTGGGTAATGATTTTTGGAGTAGGGATTTTGAATTTGAGTGGAATCTTGATTGAATTTGGGTTTGAATTGAACATATAAGTTGTAATACATGTTGAATGGATTGGATGGTTGATTTTTCTTGCAGGTTTAAAATTTTTGGGTTAGTCCGGTTATAGGGGAAGTGCTGCCGAAATTTCGGTAAAACCTAGGAAATAAAAATAATTAGGCTATGATTTAAGGCTTTATAAGCTGTAATTTAGTGATTTAAGTGTGCAGAAATTTTCGTAGATTAGTTATTAGTGAATTAAACCTTTCCGAGCAAAACCCTAGAAATTAAACCCTAGAAAGACTTGGGGTATTTCTTGAATTTCCTTATGAAATTTCTTAGATTTTAGTCAGGATTTTTATACGATTATTTCTCATGAATTTCAGGATCCGGTAGTGAGACGCGACCTTACCACGAAATCTTTTCATAGACAATTCAGGTGAGTGTTCTTATGTGTGCATGATGCATGAAATGCCATGTTCTACTTGATATTATTATTTGATAAAATGTGTTACTTGAGAAAAGATGTGTACTTTATCGCATCTATTTCACAACGTGTTACATGCTTTCATTATTAAATGTGTTAATTGTGTGTGAGACTACCGTGACTAACTTCACCGTTACTTCACGGTTAGTCAACCCTGACGTGACTTGGGAGGATATAAGGTGCTGGGTGTTTTAGGGCGCGACGTTCTTTCCTTAAATGAGTTGAATTCCTCTAAGAGGCCAACTCCGGATAGAACTTTCTTGCTTGTTGGCCCTTCCAAGGTTGAGATTACTCCCTGGAGGTGGTAGCTTGTTTGGAGGTTATAAGGTGAACGGTGGTTAGGGTACTTGCTTGTTTGTACTGGTATGTTCCTTGATGAGGACCTGAGCTATTATCTCGGTCCGAATGTCTTGGTTACATATTCAGTGCCTGCTACTTCTACGGTTGAGCTTGCTCCCGTAGTTGAGCCCCGTATCCGCCCGTGACTACTTGTTAAATTAAATTGTTCACAAATTGTTTATTTACTCGTTAAATATTTTATTGAACAAAAATCACATTTTACTGGTATGGTTGTATGACTTGAGCACTCACTGGGCTATTTTAGCTCATCCCATTTATTTGTTTTCTTTAACCAGGTTTCCAAAATTACTAAAGCTGGAAAAGCTGATTTGGACCTAGTGGATATTTTGTTTATTGTGTTTTGATAGCCTAAATGTGTAGGCTTTTATTGTAAATATTGTTATATTTTTTTTTGGGATGTAAAACTCTAGTAATATTTACACTTTTAAGTAAATATTATGAATTATTTATTTATGAGTGCATTTTATTTTAAGTTAAGTATGGTTGGATGTTTAAGCGAGTGCGTGTTTGAGTCCTGGCGAGAGCTAGGCAGACAGTCCGCTAAGCCCGTTGGTGCGCCTTTGGGTAAGGTGGGGCTGTCACATGCTACCTATGCAATTGCAATTCACTGCAAATTCTAAGCTCCAAGAAATAGTTCGGTGAATACGTTGGCCCACTAATACAAAGATTCAAAATCAAGAAATTCACATATGATAATTTTCATACCGCAGAACTAGACAACTATAAACCTAACCCCTTTTTTCTTTTCTATAGTTAATGCCTGGAAAAATTAAATTAATAAGAAGAGATAGGATAACCAGGATGCGAAATCTTTAAGGAAACAAAGCCAATATCTCAGCAATGAAAAAAAATTTTATTTTTATTTTTCGGAATATGACCAAGGTATTAAAAAAACAATAGAAACGAAAACATGTGAGATGATTGTTTTAGGCTTAAAATAAAATTTAAATTTTATTGAAACTTTTTGTGACACCTCTAATAAAACTATCATAAAAAATTATAATTATAGTATTTAAGGTAAATATTTTCCCGACAGTGCCAGAACTGTAACTAATAAATCTTTTCGCGATAGAATAAAAGTAAGTGTCATAAAAAATCAAAATTTTTGTGATGAATTAACTAGATGTCTTAAATAGTGATTTTTATTACGCTTTTACACACGTCATAAAATGTATTGTCACAAAAAGCATATTTTCTTGTAGTATACACCATCTAGATTTCTCCTCCATAATTCTAGAACTCGATCATTAGTCTAAAAATCTCAGCTTTTGGTAGCCTCATCAGTAAAATTATAATTGTCTTTGTCCATAAAAAGAATATAAATATTGTGTGGTGAGCGACAAGTTGTTCAGCAAACGGCACTTATCTCAGCCCTGTTGATCATTTAAAAATTACATACATACATATCTATATATATATACTAGAAATTGGACACGTACTTCACACGTTTAATAGTTGTTTAATAAATGATAGAATAGAAGGCCAAAAAAAATATGCTAATTTTGGTTTTTTTAATTTTTTAAAGCCATGTCTAAAAACTATGTGAGATTTGAGTTAGTTATGTCCTTAAAAACCAAATAAAGAATAACTACTATTTTTAAAAACCTACATTTCAATTATCACAATACTTTTAACTTTAGTTTATTAGTTTCACATTTATCTTTTGTTAACTTCATTTATTATTTTCTTTTCTAAAAGAATTTGAATAAAACAGACGAATATCTCTAATAACATTTAGCACAATGTTAGTTTCTTTAAAATATCCTTGTGAAAGAAATTATGAAAATTTTTAAAAAAATTTAAATTGTTATGATATAAAAGGTAACCTATTATTGTATAAAACTATGTAATTATGCTTGAAATTCCTAAACTTTTGATGAGTTGACTAATAAATTTGCATATCTCTATTATTAACTAATAAAATATCAAATGAGCCTTTAATATAATTGTACCACAATTAATATTTCTAAATGACTTATTTTAAATTTTTATATACTTTTACTAATTTTAAATTTGTCTCTTATGATTTCTATTTTTAACGAATCTAAGATGTATATAAGAATGATGATAATTTTGTCATATGATTATATCTTATAAGTACAATTTACAAAGACACTTATAAGTCTAGTGATTCTAAGTTTCAAATAAAGAATTATTTCAAAGGTAAGCACTTGTTGCATACAAACATAATGCTACTATTGTGCAACATTAAGTTATATCATTTGTTTTGATTGATTATGCAATAAAAGTGTACAATTATTTTTAGAACACGCCATTTGCAATCTTGTGATGATTTATCTTATTTAATTAGGTATTATTTTTTACTATTTTAATTCCATTTTTTCATAATTTTTATCTTTTACGCATAATTGGTAATATTCTTCTTCTTCCTCTATACTTTACCCACAAAAAAATTGTAAACCTAAACATTCTAAATTATATATTATGTTTATTTTCTTTACCCAAAATAAACATAATTATATAATAAAACTCTCTAATGTACACCATGCACTTGAAAATTAACATGATTTTGTTTTGTACTTTTTACATATATATTAAAAAACTAATAGTCCAATTCTTTCTTTCATATATTTCTTTTAATGATAGAACTTAGACCTGTATTGTTATGAATAATAAAATTTCTATGGTATGATATCTCTGAGTGATACACTTCCAATATATTTATAATAAAGTCCTTTTAAGTATATGAATTCCTTAAATTTGTCTCATTTTAATGATCTTAAGCAATTGATAGATAGATTTTATGAAGTTCTAATTTAATGAATTAATATTATTGAATATTTGACCTTTTCATGGACACTATCCTAATTGATCACTCAGTAGAATCAATTAACATTAGTCGTTAAGCTCAAAAAAATTATGTAATAAATATATAAATTTTCAGTGTCAATTAAAATATCATGCATTATGAGAATGATGAGTTTTGAAATTTGTTAATAACAATAGCCTCAATAGGCTTGCAAAATCTTATATTTTATATCTAGTGTAAAAATTAATGCATTTCTAAGTATTGAACTTCTCGCCTCCATTTTTTGTTAGTTTGGTTTTTCCTTTTTCCTCTCCCTACTACAAGAGTCCAAGAAATAAGATATGACTTGATTTTATGTTACATGAAACTTTTAAAACTACAAAAAAAAATTTTTGTTTATAATGCATAAACTCATATTTATAGCACTCTTATATTTAGAAACTTCTTTTAATTAACTTCACTTTTTGAATAAGTAATGTTTGAGAGCTTACTTAACCAGCTCCCTAACGCATTTGTTAGCTAAACTTATATATTTTTCTTTGGTCAAATTGTTTTGTAATTAGTTAATTACTTTGTATATTATCAAAATATAAGTATTTTAATATTAATAAGAGTTTGAATACTAATTAAATTTCATAGTAAAAAGTGATAAATATTTGTTCAACTATCTCGATTGAGTTGTTAAGAATGTTGATTTGATTCAAAATGGCACATTCAAAATCTCAAGCTTTATCAAAGAAAAAAATCATATATTTTTACATAAAGAAGTTTTAATAATTAAGGATGCTATGCAACCTTATTATGCATGGTGACCCTTTTGCAAGAACGAGGTTTACATTTTTAAAATTTCAATTCTTGTTAACTATTTATCATGGAAGTAGATTCTTAGAATTTAGTTCTAAGTCTTTGAAACCTTGGCTTAGTTGATTTTCATAATACTTTTAGGTTTTAAAGTAATTTTCTAGGGCATTTTGTGTTTAGGTTTCTAAGATTATTTTTTATGTTAATGCAATAGTGTGATTACAAAATAGAAAAATAAGGAAATTTTTCAGATAGTAAATATTGTAATCAAATAATTCACCTAAATTCTAAATATAGCCATTCTGGACACGTCTTCTATATTCAATTTAGGTATTGTCTAGGTTTTTTCAATAAAGATTATTTAAAAAAAAACTTTCTTGCCTCTTGATCTATGGTACATGTTATTTCACTATTTTTATAAGGTAGTATCATAATAGTTAGTTTTCGTATTGAATTAAATATGTTAAATTATTTTTTAATTTCTAAGAAATCATAGTAAAAAAGGCAACAAAGTAACAATGTTAAATGAATTCAAGGTACAATAGTGTAAATTATTTTTTATATTTTTAGTTTAAGTTAAGATTTAGAAAAATGAGATTGGCATTTTATATTTCTCTAAAAATTAATTTTTTTCTATAAATTGCTCAATGCATGATAAAGTGATTTTATTTTAAATTTTATGATTTTAAATTTAATTTACTAACCACTACATCTTTTAAATTTAAATTTTAATGAGATTCAAAAGTTCATAATTTTGATTAACTAATTTTGTATTATGATTTTCAAGTTATTGTAGTGAATTAAACATAATATTTTTTATTTTCCCTCCCACTAAGGTAACACAAAAAAAAAAAAGTAAGGTAACACAATATGCATTTTTAATAATACGTGAGCTAATTAGTTCAAGCTAATAATTTAATTGAATATATTATGTAATGTCTAAGAATAATTTTTGAATAAAAAATTTAAAATTGAAGTATTATTTTTTTTTAATATGAAAGATAAATTAAACATGTCTCTCATAATCAAGAAATTATCCATTAAATTGAAAAGAAAAAGCTAGATAGGAAATATTTAAAATATTCCTTTCTTGTATTTTTTTATTAATTTCGATCAATAAGGGTTTGATTGTCTCTATCTAATTTTGCACTTGCCATATGTAATTTGTATTCTTTTTAATTTGAGCACAAAAAGATGGATTTTTGTGTGTGAATTTAAAGCCAAAGATGTGTCAAGTTTAGTTATTTACATGTAAATAATGATTGAGATAAATATAAAAATAATTTCATAAAAAAAAAGAAGAAAAGTTTCCACATTCTAACCCACTGCATAGCTAGTTGGCTCCCACTCTTATAACTATTAAAAATTCTGCATTAGCCATGGTATAATTATTATTAAATATAATATTCTTTTAGACAATGTAAAGTTTTGTTATTACAATAATGATATTTAAACTAATGCAAAATAGGTAGTTTTCTAATTTTTCATTAAATTCCTTTTTAATTTTATTCGTGAGGAGGGCTTTTATTCCTTTTCTATATATTTTGTGCATTTTTTGTTGTTTTATTAATTTAAAACTAAATTAAATTTATTGTAAAATATTGGAAAAATTATTGAAGGAATGCTGAGTTTCATTAGAACATTATTAATCTAAGTCTTTATGTTTTCATAAATGTCCATTCTTAATATGATTAGACTTAAAAAATAAGGCCTTTCTAAAAAAAACATTAAATACTAAAAAACCAATAACACTTAGAATTAAATCAAATTTTGCAGTTAAAATTAAATTTAAAAATATAAAATTATAAATATTTACATATTGATTTCTCTTTCTGTGTTTTGGTTATTTATTTATTTATTTTTGCTAAATAATTTTTTGTTTTAATTTTGTTGTAGATTTTGAAATTTAAATTTATATACAGATTAATTAAAAGTATTAAAGAGGAAAATATAATTTTTTATGTTTGTACTTATAAAATGTTTGAAAGACTTTTAAAGAGGTTGAGTTTGATTAGGATTTAATCAATCTACTTTTTATAGTTCCATTAATATCCTTCTTTTTTTAATGTGACTATAACTTAAAAAATAAGGGTATATTAGGAAATACATTAATTGTTAAATCACTTAAGATCATACATGCTTTTATATATATATATATATATATATATATATATATATATATACTTCAAAATTTAGTACACGTCACATATATGTAGCCATTTGTTCCTCATAGTATAAAAACATTTCATAATATAAAGAATCATTTTTTTTTTGCGCAAAAAAATAAGTGATTTTATTGATGATCCCGATAAGTACACAAGTAAAAAATGCTTACATCAACGAGTTTTCCACAGATTCAACTGTTTTTACGTTCATTCAAAATTTTCGAAATTTTCTGGTCAAAACCCGCTATACACTAGAGCTCCAATTATCAAAGGAGATTGGTATCTTCCTCTAGCTGGCCACCGTCAGCTTCACTAAGTTTATCACTTCATTTACTATTCTGTGTGCGTTCTTTCGTTTCTGTTTAAACTGCATTTGATTCCTCTCCATCCGTATGCTGTAAATTATTCCTCCAAATGCTATCTTTCTTACATCATTGACAAATGATTTCCTATTCATTATTTCTGCAAGGATAGTAATTTCTTGCTGCCAGTTTAGTATGCTTCTAAATAACCTGCAGCATCTTTGAATTTTGGTCCAGATATATGATATATAATTACACTTGAAAAACAAGTGATCAACTATCTCCACCATGGTTCAAAGTCGGGGTCTCAGTCACGGTCGTGACTTGTGCTATTTCATATTGGACTCAACATATCAGTTGCGGTCTCGGTAGGACCTATATTATAAAATAATTTTTATTTTAAATATTATAAATAATCATCCAAATACAAAAAATATATGCTAAACAAAAATAACAAAAAAAATAGTAAAGAAAATTTTTAGGAGGGCCATTCAAAGACGGGACATACTTGAGAGAGAGGGGTATTATGATTCTGCCAAATCTAGGCCTAAAAAGCATTTCACTAAGGTGTTGTTTGGTAAAACTGAAATCTGAAGTCTGAAGTATGAAATTAAGTGCTGAAAGTATTAAGTTATTGAATTGAAAAAGTTTTACCTGTTTGATAATCAACTAAATATATGCACTGAATTTAAATATCTCCTCTCATAAATATAATTGTTTTATCTTAAAATTTTAAATAAATTATTAATAATGTATATGAGAAGAAATATATTATTCGTTTGTGAAAGATATAGAATAATTGTATTTATGTATGAGAAAGTGTGTGAGAGAGAAAGTATGTGTATATATAGAAAAACGTAAGTATGTAAGAGGAAAAAAATTAAAATATGTGCGCGTGTATATGAGAGATAGAAAATGTATATGTGAAAGTATGTGTATGTGTGTGTAAAAGTATATGTACAAGAAAGTATGTAAGTAACTGTGTGTGGGAGGGGAGAGAGAGAGAGAGAGCAAGTGTGTGTGTGTGATAGAGAGAGGGAGAGAGAATATGTGTATTTGTGTGAAAGTAGGTGTGTGTATGTGTGTGAGAGAGAGAGAGAGATTGTGGACGTATGTGAGAAAGAGTATGCATATGTGTGTGCACAGGCGAGTGTGTGTATGTGTGTATGTGTAATAAGGGGAGGGAAAGAGTATCCAAAATTCAGCAAATTAAGTGAAAAATTTTCACTTAAAATTTTGTGTACAAATTAAATAAGTGCTTAATGTGTTAAGTGATAAAGAAATTTTGTTATCAAACACATCGAATTCAAAAAGCACTTAATCTATTAATTTTCAGTATTAAGTCATGTTATCAAACACCCCCTAAATCTAAGTCTAAAAAGGATTTTACCAAATCTATGTAAATAAGGATGATATATATAACATTTTAACATTGAGGACAAAATTATTAAAGAACAACTCAAACTTAAGTTTATAATTTCAACATAACATATGATCCAAAACAAACATTAGCAAAGAAAGAAAAAGGCTAATTGACGGGAAAGCGAAGCAGTGAAATAAGTTAAATTTTGCATTTTGAAGAAAAAGTTTTTACACAAAAAAAAAATCCCTACCAAAAAGGTTAATGATTCCACAACAAATATTATTAAAGTATGTTTTCATTCATACCTCCAATAGGGAAGAATTTTTAGTTTTTCTAAACATACGCTATTTCCTATTCCCTGCAAAAAACAATGATGGTGCATTTATGACAGAATTTCTATCATAGGTTACAAACGTAAAAAAAAAAAAAAAAAAGGCCCATCTTCTTCCTCATTCCCTACCATCTCAGAAGTCAGAAAACCACCCAAGTCGCCATCGCCATCGCCATCGCCATCCTCCCAAAAAACGTCTCCACCATTCTCCCAAAAAACGTCTCCACTGCAACCATAAATCAGCTCTCAACCACCACCCCATTACAGTCACACAAATAGTAGCCCATAAATCACCTAAAATTACTAAAATCAGCCCCCCAAACTGCCACCCAAAATCACCCCAAAACATTGGCAATGACCAACCATCTCCACCAGCGAACAAGCTAGCCCATAAAACCACCTTCCACTCCACCATAAGCCTACGAATCTCTAGTCGTTTGGGTTGTGTTTGTTTGGCTCGGGTTGGGCCCAATGGCTCGGCGGTGACTCGTTCACTTCTCCTCGACTCGAATACAACTCGATCAGAGTCAAGGAGGAACGGCCGAGTTATCAGCGAGAAAGGTGTCTCCGAGTAACCTCGGCCGCCGTTCGGGCAACGACTCGGCCGAGACGGTGATGAATCGGCCGGGACTTTGAACCATGGTCTCCACTTCACTGCAACAAAGTAAGAACCAATTTTCATCAGTGATGCCCCATCTATTCAATCTTTCTTTAGTTGCCTGTCTACTCTTGCGTGCTAGCCAAACAATAAAAGCATGTCTACGAATTCTTTTTGAATTCTATATCAGACTCGACCATTCTACCATTTTCATTCTGTCCCCTGATATATTTCATAGTATATTTCATTGTAAACTCACCAAATTTCTTTTCTTTCCATTTGAATGAGTCTATTTCTATCTCATTTGGCCAACTCATTTGGTATTGACTTCATAATCTTAATTACATGCTCAGTTTTTCTTTTCCCTTGTGGCCAATTCCACTCATTTTTGCTGATAATTGTACTAACTGTTGCACAATTTGTGCTGTTGAATTCTTTATTTATACATGGACCATATCTATCTATTAAACTCCTTG
Source organism: Mitragyna speciosa (assembly GCA_024721245.1). Lineage (NCBI taxonomy): Eukaryota > Viridiplantae > Streptophyta > Magnoliopsida > Gentianales > Rubiaceae > Mitragyna > Mitragyna speciosa. The sequence goes on along the minus strand of CM045556.1, from coordinate 5,114,926 downwards.
AGGGTGCAAGTGGTCATACCATAGTGACACTTCTTTGTTGTTTCCCACAACAACCAGATGTGTGCTCTCCCTTAGCTGCATCAATTCCTCCAAACCCATGAATTGTCTGCCTTAAATAGAACCACCCACAACGACTTGTTTTTCAACTTCATTGTGTGTACCCATGCTATCCATAGTATATCTTTTTTCTGGCATATATTCCATATATGTTTTAGAATGAAGGCTTTATTCCACACTTGGAGCCCCATAAGGCCTAAGCCTCCTTTTGGTAGGAGTGGCAATATTTGACATAACTTGAAAATATGACAAAAACCTAACACAAAAATAATATATTTGGGTTAAGACTTGGCGAGTTCGGATCAGAATCAAGGTGAACCCGACTGACCTACCAAAAAAGGTCGAGTTTTGGTCAAAATTGATCAACTTATTTGACCCAAAAAATAGCTCGGGTTTAGGTTTGGGTTTATGTCGACCTATTTGACCCAAAAAAACTTCACATTAGGAAAAAAAAAATTTCTCAAACGGGTTGGTGGGATGACCGTTTTACCCGAAAAAGTTTTTTAGTCAAATAGGTCGATCCGTGGATCCACAAACCTGCTAACCCATTTTGGATTGACAGCCGGGTTTGGATCAGCAGGTTTTTATTTATCCTTGGATCTCAACCTGACCCACCAACTTTAACCTGACCCGATTGCCACCCTAATTTCCTGTTTTGTTCTGAAGCTCACTCCATTTTGCCTTTGTACCTGTTTTCTTCCTGTCCGAGCCTGTCCATAAAAAAGCTGCCATCAAGTTTTCTATGTTTTTTATTACTCTTTTGGATAGTATGAAAATATTACTCCAAAAGATTTGTGAGCTTATTATGACTGCTTTTATTAATTGAAGCCTTCCTCCATACAACAAACATTAGGAACTCCAGCATTATATTTTCTTTCTTATCTTTTCAATGAGGGCCTGACATCTCCAATTTTTAGTTTAGCGCTAATTAGAGGGATACCCAGGTATCTGACTAGCAACACACCTTCTTTCATATTTAAGATGGAGCATATCTCCTTCCTTCTTTCCTCACTTACTCCTATTAGAAACGCTTCACTCTTACTATGATTTGGCTTCAATCCTGACAATTTCTCAAAAATGATTAATGTTTCCTTCCATGACCATTGCAGATTCTTTATTGGCCGTACCCAGCAAAAAAAGATCATTTGCAAATATGACATGTGAGATGTTTAGTAGTTCGCACTCAGGGTGGTGCTTATATTTTGAATTTTTAATTTTCTTTGCCCATAAGTAAAGAAAACACTTTCATAGCAAGGTGATATAGGATATCCTTGTCTCAACCCCTCTCGTTCTTCTTTTAAATCATAATAAATAACTTTAAAAAAATTCATGTTCTAGAAGTGGCAATAAAAGCCCATAACAAGTATGTAAAGCATAATTTTTATGTAAAAGAGTTCATGCTCATGTCACGATTATGTCATGGTCATATTCTTAATACAAACAATAAAAAAGAATGGGACATGGCACCAGTTCATAACTATAGTACATGAATGCATTGGTATTGAGTACTCAACCTAACATGTAAACCTCACTAGATAGGCGAGCAGTGTGAGCGATTCTTTAACTCTCACTCATTACCTTCTGTAATTCAACAGTTCATAATGCCAGGACTATAACTTCTACCAACTATCTCATGACCGTAAGAGTAGAGCTTTTAATGAATCGAGTCGCTCGTGAACACAAGTTGATTTGGCTCGTGAAAGCTCGAATTCGTCTCGTTTGAATAGTTAAACAAGCTGAAGTCGAACAAAGCTTTGAGTTCGTTTATTAAACAAACGGATTCGAATACTGTTCGCAAACACTTATTTGCGTTCATGAACATGGGTAATAATGTTATTTTACATTATTTTCAAAACAAAAACATTCGACCTCAATCAAACTTGGTTTGATTGTGTGAAAATCGAGTTCGATCAAGCTTGGTTTGTTTGTGCAAATGAATCGAGCTCAATCGAGCTCTGTTTATTTGCGTTAAACGAATCGAGCTCCTTCAACTTATTCAAGCTCAGTTTGTTTGTGTTAAACGAGCCGAATTCGAATTCGATCTTGAGCTTATTATTTTTTTGACGAGCCAACATCGAGCACAAATATTAGCTCGTTTAACAATCAAGCTAAGCCGAGCTGAGCCAAGCCTATTTGTTTATGAAACGAACAGAATTTGAACAAGGAGTATTCGACTCGATTCAGCTCGTTAAAAGCTCTACATAATAGCCTAATATAGATCATTATTACCCATTATGCATATCTTAAGTTAGAAATACAGATATGTACTACATTCTCTCTTCTTATGCTAGACTACCTATTGTTCTCCTTTTCTAATCATTCGTTGAATTTTTTTTTTTTTGGGAGCAAAAATTTGAGGTTTTATTATCATTAATCAATGAAGTTTGTACATTTGGAGTTTTATTTACTCCAGCTTACTATCTCTATTTCTTTCTATCTCATTATACACATTTATAGTTTTTGGAAATAGTTCTGTGTGAATCCCCACTCCATTGCTAGGTCCCAGTTTGCTTTGATTGCAGGCACTTTCTTCCATCCTGCTAATTGCATTTCTCATATCTTCCACAATTGCTGCTACTATTTCAACTCTATGGACTTCTGCAGACTGAAATGTGATCAGATTTCTTCCTCGCCATATATGATTAACTGTCACTGCCAGTGCTAATCTTTTAACTTTATCAACAAACGACCTTGTTTTCCAATGTGCTTTTATCCAATTCAGCTCTTCAGTCCATTTGTAACTACCCCTGTACACCAGGCACATCTTTTGCATTTTTTGCCAAATCACTGAAGTTTCTTTGCAAGCAAAGAATAGATGCTCCGCATTTTGTTCTTCTGCCTTACAAAAACCACATTCAGCTGATATTTGTAGTATTTCCCACTTGTTCATCCTATCTTTGGTTGTAAGCCTTCCTTTGCATAGTAGCCACAAAACAAATGCAAATTTGTGAATATAGCCTGCACCCCATGTTGTCTGATACTAGTCTATTGTTGCTTTCTTTTTTCTCAGTTTTCTTATTGTTGATGCTACAGTGAACTCTCCAGTTGCATTTGCTGCCCATATTTGTTTGTCCTTTTTCTGTGGAGTAGGAGCAAACTCAGGAGGCATATTTCCAAAAATTCTTCTAAGATTCTCTATTACTCTTCTTCCCTCAGGCCATTTCCATCTTTCACTTTCTATAAATTTCTCTACTTTGTCTTCTCTACTACATCCCATATTCATGAGTGTCCTTCCTGGAAACTGGTTACATAGTGGTCCCAATGGGTGCTAATTATTGTGTCAAAAGTTGGTCTCCTTCCTATCCCCTATCTGTGATTTGATGATTGGCTGTACTAGCTTTCTGAGGTTCAGTATCTTTGTCCAAGACCATGAGCAGTTAGCTGGCGTTTTTACTCCCCAGCATGATGCTTGCTTCAGAATGACTGAATGAATCCATTTGACCCATAACGTCTCTTTCTTCTTGCATAGATTCCATATCAACCTCGTTATTAAGCATTTGTTCTATAGCTCCACATCATGCAATCCCAATCCTTCTTCTTTATAAAGCAGGCATATGTCTGTCCATGCCACCTTGGCCATATAATGAGTTCTTTTCTCACCAGCCTAGAGAAAAGTAAACAAGGTGCTTTCATTTTTCCTGATTACAGCTTTAGACAAAATGAAAACACTTGCCCAATACAGATAGATCCCATTCAAGACTGACTTGATAACTTGCAACCTTTCTCCATAGCTAAGTTTCTTAACTACCCAGCTTTGGATTTGCCTCTAGATTTTGGTAAATAGTGGTTGATAGTCCTTGCTGCTTAGCCTTGTGGAGATTAATGGTAGCTCAAGGTATTTTACAGGTAGTTTCTCTTTAGGCATTCTCACTATACTACATAACTCCTCCTCTTTAGATGTTTCTACTCCTACTAGAAAAACTTGGCATTTTTGTGAATTCGGTTTCAGTCTAGAGCACCTTCCAAATTTCTCTATTATGTTTTTGATGGTGTGAAATGATTTTCCAGTTACGGCTGATATAATGAACAAGTCATCAACAAAAGCTACATGTAAATTTTTCAAGTCCTGGTATTTTGGATGATAATCAAAGCCATCTCTTTGAATATTCTTTTCAAACATCACTATAAAAACTTCTATTGCTATTAGGAACAAGTAGGGTGAGATAGGGTCACCCTGCCTCATTCTCCTTCCACTTTTAAAGTATCCCACAAGTGAACCATTCAAGTTTACTGAGAAATGAGCTGAATTCACACCATTCATGGCCCAGTGGATGTATGTCTCGAGAAACCCAAAGAAGCTGAGTGCTTTAGCTAAAAAGTTCCAACTAAGAGTATCATAGTCCTTCGAGATGTCTATCTTGATTACTGCCCTTGGTTTGCCTCCTGTCTTATGATAGCCTTGAACCAATTCATGCATCATAAGTACATTTTTAGAAATCTGCCTCCCTGTAATAAATACATTTTGTGTTTTGGATATTAGCTCCTACAAAGTCTCCTTCAGCCTGTTTGTTAGAACAACAAAATAGCATTTGTATGCCAGATTACAACATGCTATTGGTCTAAATTTAGCCATCTTATTAGCATTTTCAACTTTAGGAACCAAGCTCAATGTAGTACTGTTTAATGGGAAGTACATATATTTCTCATCAAAGCAGTATTTTATTGCCTTTATGAATTCTTTCCTAACCACACTCCAAATTTTCTTAAAGAATTCTGCATTATAGCCCTTAGGACCTGGGGCTTTCCTATTTTTTATTTCAAAAACTACCTTCTGGATCTCCTCTTCAGTGACTGTTCTAGTTAGCCATTTCTTCTGATCTTCAATTATTTGCTTTCGAGCTAACTCAATTGTCCAATCTATTTCTTCAGGTTCTTCATGCTTTCTTAGCAGCTCTTTGTAGAAGTTCACTGCCACTTGTTTAACTTTTCCATATTCAGTTTCTATCTCTCCATTAGTATTCACTAGCTTTAGGATTTTGTTCTTCAGATTGTGACTTTTCACCTTTCTGTGGAAAAAAGATGTATTTTGGTCTCCTACTTTTAAGCAGTTGGTCCTGAATTTGCTCTTGTACAATTTCTCTTCAGCTTTTAACATTTCTGCATATTCCATCATCACCGTTCTTTCTGCCTCTTGTATCTCAATGTTGAATGGCTCATCATCTACCTTTTGTTGTGTTTGGTGTAATTGGTCGTGCTTCTGTTTGACTCTGATGCTGATATTGCTGTACTATTTTTGGTTTAATTCTTTTAACTCCTTTTTCAAGTTCTTCAGCTTTTGGTTCATGCTCTAGACTGGATTATTTTTGCATTTTGTTTCTTCTATCCATATCTTCTCCAGCTTACTTCGAAAATCCTTATGTTGGATCCAAAAATTCTGGAATTTAAAAGATTTAGGCCCAAACTTGCACTCCTCCTTTATTGTTAGGCTGATGGGTGAGTGCTCAGTTACATTAGCAGCTAAAAATTCTATCTCATTTGTTGGCCACATTGATATCCATTCCTCATTTGCAAAGACTCCGTCTATTCTGTTATATATTTTGTCTCCAGTTTCTCTTCTATTGCACCAAGTGTAGAAGAATCCAGTACCTGGGCATTCTTCTATGTTCATGTCCTTAATAAATTGATTGAATTCCTCCAATGCTCTACTGTCTATTTTCTCACTTCCAAGTCTTTCTTCTGGTGTTCTTATACAGTTGAAATCTCCCATCAATACCCATGGCTGGCTATTCATTTTTGTTTTCAGCATTATTAGTTGGCTCCATAATGCTCTTCTACCTTCAGTTGTGTTCTTGGCATATATCAGAAATAACATAAATGTTTTTTGGCTCTCTATGAGTAACTTGGCATGCAATCACTTGCTTTTCTATGTTCACTATGCTACATTCAGTAGTACTTGGTTTCCAGCAGCACAAAATTCTACTCACTTGAGTTTCAATTGCGCTGTGTACCATTTCCCACATAGGCATACATTTACGAAAAATTCTGTTTATGTTTTGCTTCCTCACCTTATTCTCCACTATCCCCATTATATCTACATTTCCTTCTTTTACTGCTATATGTATAGCTATTTGTTTTATGGGGTCATTTAAACCCTTGATGTTCCAGCATGTTACTTTCATTTAAAAAGAAAATCAAGATTTTTAGTACCTATTTTCTTCCTAGCTCCTCTTCCCATCTTGCCTGCCTTTTCTTCTTTTTTCTTTTGGGTACTAGATTCTTTCTCAATCCCTTCCATGTTTATTAGTGGGCTGTAGCTGTTCTGTATTTTTATGGTTTCTCCTTCCAGTTGTCTGCCTTGCTTTTGCATTATTTCAGTCTGTTTCAGTTCATTTTCCTGGCTGCTGCATTCCTCCTCTGTTGCTCTTTCCTCTATCATTCCCATTTCGACTTGCAGATTTTGAATATATGTTATTCCTGAACTGCTTGCTGTTTGTTTTCCATCAGTTTCAATTTCTTTTTCTTTACCACGATTTTTTGCATGTTGCTCTTCTTGTATGATCTTATCTGCCTTATTCTCATCATTTGGCACTTTTTGCACCCATTTCTAGACCACTGGTTTTTTGTGAGCAGATTATTGATCATCTAGTCCAGTACGATTCCCATTCACCATCAAGTACTCTGGTCTGATTTGGCTTACATCAAGTCCGTGTAAAGATGAGCAGATTATTGATGCCATTTCCTTCTTTGAGTTGAGAGAGCTCCAGATCTTCAATTTTGTCTTGCCAATGGAAATTCTGTCTGGATAGAAGTGAAACGAATTGAATTTCAAGTAGATTGGTATAAAGAGAAATTGTTGACGCGAGCTCAAAGGTTCGTTAGTGGCAGATTAGAGGTTTGCACACGTTAGCAAAAACCCAACTTACTCTTAACGCAAGTTAGCACCAATGTTTAAAAACCGAACCGGTCAATGAACCGGAGGGGGGAGGGGTTCAAGATCGGACCGATCAGACCGGGGTTCAATGATTTTTCTCTTTTTTAATTTAATTTAATGTATAATATAAAACAAATACTAGATATACACCACCCAGTTGAACTAGTCAACTCATTAATTGTTTAAATATATTCATTCATACAAATTAATGAATTTATTATATTCAAATTCACAATAACTATAAAATTTACCATTAAAGTATGTTATTATATTTTTAAATATTTTAAATTACAATCTTGAACATTCTAAATTATTAAATCATATTTATTTCTTGCTTTCACATTCTCTACTTTTTTAATATCGTCAAGACTTATTTTTCAATATAAAATTCAAATTTATTTCTAATACCAAATAATACAATTTGTATATAGGGCGGTTCGAGTAAATGTAATTTTTTAAAATAAAAAAATTCTTTTGCCCTATTTTTAAAGGTAGGTTTGCATATCAAATGATTTTCAAATTTCAATTTGATTATCTTACTATTAGTTTGAATCTATTTAGTTTTTAAATCTTTTACGTTTTTTGTTACAAACATCTAACGAGAGGTAATTTCTAACAGTCTTGTACCAATCAAGAATTTATTAAAAGAGCCTAAACTTTATTTAAAATCGGTTCTCAAGCTTTAACTTTAGGACGTATTCTCTCCAAAAGAAATTTTATTTTTGATGTATCGGACTATTGAACGAGTCAATTTGACTTTGTACAATAGTATTAAAAATAAAACTAACAAGTAAATCTATTTGCTTAGTAGTTCTTAAGTTAATCAATTCTATTTAATTTACACATTTTCTTTTTGTATGTAAAGAAAAGGTGGATATGTGATGCTATAATAATATGATTTTAATAATCTGAATTGATTTTTAATTTTTTTAATAAAGAAAATAACTTTCGATCCACTTACTTTCAAGATGTCATATGTGCTTATAATTGAATAATGATTAACCATAATTTAAAAATTTACACAAATGCTTTACAAAAATACCAATTTAAACTTTTAATTAGGAGAATGTTTTAGGCATAAATGAATAATTAAGCAATTTAGATTAAAAGAGTAATCTTAGCAGGAGAGATTTTGGTAAAAGTAAATCCAAGATTTCTTTGATATGCCAAGATAAAAAGGTAAGAATCAATTAATTTCATTAAATATAATTAATAAAAGAAAAAAATAAATTAAAAAAGTAAGAATCAATTAAATTCATTAAACATGATTAAAGAAAATAAAGAAACTAAAAATATAATAATTAATTAACTTTATTAAAATAATTAAAGTAAAAAAACTAAAGAAAGAACAAATAAAAAGATACCTAACATTAAAACAACAAACGCATGCCTGGCTTGGTGGTTCACGTGCAGCAAAGGCTAAGGAGAGGTCTCAGGTTCGACTCTTGCGGGAAGCAAAAAAATTTTTGAAAAGTCAAAATGTCAAAAATCAGCGGTTCAGCGGTTCGATCTGGTTCACATGGTTCGACTGATTTTGAACGGTTCTTCATATGTATAGTATTTTGTATAGAACCGGACCGGACACATGATCGGTTCGCGGTTTAACCGGTCGAACCGGTTGGTCCGATCCGAGTTTAAAAATACTAGTTAGCATAGTAACTGCCCCCTCTCAAAATCAATCATTCGTTGAAATTATTTAACACTTCTCCAGTTTTTAGGGTGCTTCCAAGATAATAGAAATCATGACTTTATGTTCTCTTTTTTTTTTTTCTTTTGGGTTGGCCTCCTACACATGCATGTAATATGGTCAATGTTAATGTCTTCATCTGTAGGACCCAATGCGAGCAAATTCTTTTGATTTCTACTGAGTGCCATTTTGTTACTAAAATGGATAAAATTCTTTCTTCCTGATTTTTATTTGATCTTTTATCTTATTTTTTTTTCAACTACAAGTTCCCAAGACTATTACGTCAATCTTCAATTTTGGTGCTTACTTATTGTGGTTGTTACCAATATTATCATAAACTTTTTATTTGCTTTTCAGATGCAAATATCTCAACCATTATGAGTGAAGTCAAATGAAGGATATCTAATGGGGTAAGACTAAATTTCAGGTTATCAAAAATTATCATTCTTTCTAATTTATTCTTGAATTTTGAAGTTGATTGTCAATTCTATCACAAAAATTTTTTCTCCCAAAAATTCCCCACTTGACTGGAGCACAATATCAAAAGCTTAACACGTGTGATATTAAGTGGCATTTTGTAAGAGAGTTTTAGAATGAAGAATTGGAATAAACTCCATATTTTTAGTTTGGATTACTCCTATTTGAATTGGGATTTTCAAATCATATCTAAAATTTAGAGTTTCTCAATTCCTTAGTATGTTGGAGGGTTTTGGACAAAACCTTCATTCCAAATTCAAGATGAATGATTCCAAATTCAAATCTGATTCGAAGGTGAGAACCAATTTAGCATTTTTTTTAACGTAGAATCTTCATTTTCTAATTTTTATATTGCTGAGCAGTAGTATAGTGCATATTTATTCATGTTAGGAAATTGACAAATTTTCTTTTAGGTAATTTTCTTGTGTGGAGAATAAGTAGTTTCCTATTCTGATTGCTTGTAGTAGTTGCTAAGTAATTTCTTAATTGTAGGATGTATAGTTTAAGGCAAGTTATTTTCTTGATTGCTTGGGTATTAGTCCTATAAATATGTGGGTTGACATTGTACAAGAGACACACAAGAGATTGGGCGAGAGAGTTCTTGGTAATGAGAGAAAAAATACAAGGGGTGGGCTAGGGATACAAGTTGTATTCTTGTATTTGTTTATTTTCTCTCATAATAAAGAGTAGTTTTCTCTCCGTGGATATTGGCTTGGTAATTGAGCCAAACCACGTTAAATTTTGTGTGTGTCACTCACATTTTTGTGTTGTTTTGTTCTTATTAAATTATTGAGTTCTTGATTCCTAAAATAGTTGTATTTTATTCCACGTTTGAATCCTATCAAATTGGTATCAGAGTTTTGTTGAGATCCAGGACAACTATTGTAAAATCTAGTGGTTGGTGGCATACCATGGCGTTGGGGAAAAGTTGGAAGGGTAAATGTGCGAAGCCAGCGGACATGAATGAAAATGAGTGGGAAGGAGTTGGAAGAAAGGTGTGCAAGTGTGATCTAACTCTATATTGCTGACGGTATTATTAATAATGTGATGGATGAGAATTATTCTGCAACAGACCTCTGGAATAAATTGGAAAAATTCTATCTGGCTAAGAGTTTATCCAATAAATTACATCTCAAGCGACAACTTTATAGGCTGAAGATGGAGGAGGGTGAAAATGTCATGGATCACATGAATACGTTCAATGGAATGTTGGATCAACTTCAAATTGACGTGAAAATTGAGGAAGAAAATAAGGCCCTTTTATTTCTTACCTCAGTCCCTGATTCTTACGAAAGTGTGGTGACAACGTTATTGTACGGGAAGGGCACTTTGGAACTCAAGAATGTGCAATTATCGTTGTTATCTCATGAAAAACAAAAGAAGGCAAACCAAGATGAGACACAAGAAGCTGCATAATTGTTCAAGGGAAGTATCAAAAAGGGAGAACACTTGACGGTAAATCTAAGGCAGGTAATTCAAAGGTCAAGGGAAAGGGTGGAGTCAAATGCTCTGGATGTTATGAGTTTGGACATATCAAGAAAAACTGTCCTCATCAGGAAAAAAAAAAGCATGGAGAAACTGATGAAAATATTGTTGGATATGCATATGATGGATATGTATTCACAATCTCCAAAGGTTTGGATACTTCGCCCCTTGATGGATGGATTTTAGATTCTGGTTGTGTTTCACATGTTTGTTCCAAAAAAGATTATTTTGATACACTCCAAGTGAAAAAGGCAGGTTTTGTGTCTTTGGGTAATGGATCTACTTGTGAAATCAAAGGTATTGGAGTTGTGAAATCGAAATACTTGATGGAACGGTTCGTTCTTCGGGTGATGTAGCCTATGCCCCAACAATTCGAAGAAATCTAATTTTCTTAAGCCAGTTAGACTCCAAAGGTTACAATTATTTCAATGGATGTGGAGTCATAGAAGAAACAGATGGCAAGACGGTCCTGTTAAAAGGGAAGAAGTATGGAAATTTGTACTATTTGGCAACCTCAATGGATTGGGAGCAGAGCTCAAGAAAGAGGACCCAAGATTGCATCCAAATTTCAAATGGTGGTGAAGAAAAAATTCCTGCAAAACGGGAGGGTGAATTGAGGCCCCTCTCATGAGTCAACTAGGATTTGAACTTGGTTAGCTACATGTTCATTTGCCGATTGGATCAAGTAGAGATAGGACCATATTAATTCAGTGTGTGTATACACCTTGATATTTGGTGGTTAAAGGCAAATGGGTTTATTATTTTTTGGTTTGTCAAGGTGGAGATTTATTAGGAAATTGAAAAATTTTCTTTTAGGTAACTTTCTTTCCTTGTGTGGAGAATAAGTAGTTTCCTATTCCAATTACTTGTAGTAGTTGCCAAGTAATTTCCTAATTGTAGCATCTATAATTTAAGGCAAATTGTTTCCTTGATTGCTTGGGTATTAGTCCTATAAATAGGTGGGTTGGCATTGTACAAGAAACAAACAAGAGAGAGGGTGAGAGAGCTCTTGGTAGTGAGAGAAGAAATATAAGGGGTTGGGCTTGTGATACAAGCTGTATTCTTGTATTTGTTTATTTTCTTTCATAATAAAGAGTGGTTTTTTCTCTGTGGGCGTAGACTTGGTAATTAAGCCGAAACGCATTAAATTTTGTGTGTCACTCATATTTTCGTGTTATTTTATTCTCATTAAATTGTTGAGTTCTTGACTCCTAAAATAGCTGGGTTTAATTTCCGCGTTTGAATCCTAACAATTCATTCGTTGAATAGCCAATGCACTATATTGGTGAACCATGTCAAATGAATTACTAAACTTTGCTTGCCAATTTATTCTCATATTAGGTGGCAACCATAGGAATGAACAGTGAGCCTAAGTAGGGATAGCAACGGGTTGGGTTGGCGGGTCAGGTTGGGACTCAAATATAACAGTCAACCTGTCAACCCGAATCCGACCCGCCAACCCGAAAATAGCCAATCCGAACACAACCCGAAATGGGTTGGCGGGATTGCCGACCCAAAAAAAAAAAAGAAGAATAATAAGAAGAAAAGAGCAAAGAAAAGAGATTAAAACACATACAAAAAAAAATGATCAAACACATTTTTTGCACACATTAATGTTAAAGTTACTTATTAACATACACTTAACTCCTCTTACAATTTACTTTTCATAAATCTAGGTAAAATTCTTACTTTTTCTTACAATTTACTTGATTAATTATCCAATGAGTGAAATTTTTTATGTTTGAATGTGAATGGATGAAACAAAGTTACAAAATGTTAGATTTTTTTTTTTTTTTTTCGGGTTCGCGGGTTGACCTGAACCCAACTCAGGTCGACCCGAACCCGACCTGTTTTTTTATCAGGTTAGTCGGGTCCGACCAGCCAACCCGCGAACCCAAAAACCCCCAACCCAAACCTGCTATTTTCGTGTTAGGTTCGTGTCGGGTTTTCGAGTCGTGTCAGAAATTGCCACCCCTAAGCCTAAGCAATGAGAGCTCTATAGCTCCTTTCCGGTGGTTGAGGGTTTGAATCTTACCAACCTCCCCTTCCTAAATTCTCCATGTACTAGTGTAGATTTTCTTATAAAAAAAAAAAAAGGTACCAACAACGAGGCTACAATTTTCTAGAATTCTTAGAACTAGCACAGCACATGGTAGGAGGCCAAGGTGTCCATTACATGATTGTTTGGAAATTTATTATTGTAACTTCAGCTACACAAGGCCCATCTTTGCATCTGATCATGAATAATTAGAGTTTAATTCACTCTAGAAAGCCTTTTTTGAATAAAAATGTTGAGATTAGCTTTTTGAAACTTCTAACTTTTCTATTGTACTACAATGATATATATATATATATATATATATATATATATATATAAAATTAGGAGGTAAAATGTGATTATGATTTGTTTAATTTGTCTTTCCAATGGCAGTTAAAATGTCACCTAACATATTCCATTATTTCCTTTCGTTACAATATTAAAGGTGTTAATGCTTAGAATTCAGTGGATGAGGGCATATCTCAGGAGTTTGAAGCAAAAAACTGAGCACCAGATTCTATTGCCATAATAGGAGGCAAACAAGAAGAAAAAACAGTGATGATATCTGCAATTCTAGTGTTTTCATATGCAAAGATAAAAAGGGGCAGAAACTGATTTCCGTAATTCAATTGACAATGTAAAATTTTTTTAGTCATCAATTACAAATTTACAGATTGCAGTGGTTCTTCTAGCTTCTCATATAACGACAAAAGCTTCTTCCTTAGCACTTCTAAATCCAGTTCTTGAGCTCCACGAGCCTAAGTTCAAGTTCAAGAATAAACAAAAACCAAAACAAAAAAAAATCAGCTTATATGTAAAATGTTGATGTATGAAATTTGAACAACTATTTCACATAGTTTATTTGTGTCCTGATCCCTGAACAAGTTATGTAGAACCGCTTTTATAGCTGCATTCATCATTTCAACTTTCTGAAGTTGTTTTTGTCATGGTTTTCTCTACATTCCATTTACAACCATCTCTCCTCTTTCTTAGTATTCGTGTGGATTGTGTGAATTATAATTGCTACTTCATATCAAAATGTAGAGAAGATTTACCTAGAATGATGTAAAATTTGAAGGAAAGATCGTTGTCATTTATTTCTATAAATATAGAATGATCTCTGTGTGTGTATATAGATGTATATATACATATATATATATATATATATATGTATGTATGTATATATACATACATACATATGTATGTATATATGTGTGTGTGTGTGTGTGTATACACATATATATATGTACATGTACAATTGGGATCTTCATTGTCAAAGACTCCAATGCCAATCATAATAAAATGACAAATTTGCGTTCACATTATATAAATTTCAAACCTTCAGAATAAATATTAAAATGTGAACGCAAGGTGTATTGTGATTGGCACTGGGTTGACACAAAAGTCTTTGGCACTGAGGATCCCAACTGGTATATGCATATGCATGTTTCCCCGGGGGGGGGGGGGGGGGAGGTTGGAATCAGCACTAACTTTGTTGTATATAGTAACATCATTGTACTCCTAATTCATGGTCATTGAAAGGATAGTTTTATTGACCTCCTATTTTCACTAGTCTTGAAATCAATATTATTCCTCTTTGAATTTTTTTTGTAGTACATTTTAACAAGCAAGATCTACTGATCTCGGCATGTCTTATGTCAATAAAAAACGCATATGACATTGAATTTCGCAGTGGTCGACAAATAGCTAGATTGTGTGCATATCTTTCACAATAAACACATACAACATTATTTTTTACGAGAAGATGTTTACACCCAAGATATATAGAAATTTAGAAAAATTAAATGAGAGTTAGATATAAAAAATTTGGGGATAATTTCATATACCTCCCCTAAGGTTTGTCATAATTGCAAGAACCTCCCCTCAAATTTTAAAAATTACACTTGTACCCCCTGTGTTTATTTTTTTTTAATAAAACAAACCCATTTTGATAATGTATTCCAAAAACACTAACCAAATGTCATAAAATAACCCTAATTACTTTTAAAAATAAGCAATTAATAAAAAAGTAAAAAGACCCTAAAAGCAAAAATTTTTCTGCCTTCCTAATTGGGTCTCCCAAACTATTTACGTATATTTTTTTGCGAAATTGGTAATCTCTTTCTTACTAATATATTTGTTGATAATATTTTGATAGATAAAGTAGATTTATTTAAATTAGTTAGATAACTGAGTTTTGGATAATAGAATATGAAGAAGATTAAAAATTCAGTATAAAAGTATAAGTCCTTTTGACATTTTTATAACTAATTAATTAATTTTTTAAGATTTATTTTTCAAAAAAAAGCAACTAATGCTATTTTGGGGTGTTTGGTTGGTATTTTTGGGATATATTATCAAAATAATTTTTTATAAAAAATATAAATACAAGGGGCGTAAATATAATTTTTAAAACCTTGGGAAGTATACAAAATTTTCCCAAAATTTTGGTAGCAAAAAATAGAGGACGGCAAATTGGAGAAAATTAAGAGTAGATAATTATTTACTTAGGCGACTAAATCTAGTTTACAGAGTTTTTTTTTTTTCCTTTCTCCTACCCTCATTTCATCTGTGTGGTACTTGATTAAGCACATAATAGCCAGTGACTATTTTAATTTTACAATAGGGCTATGTTTGGGAGGAAGGAAATGGGGGAAAAGAAAGGAAGAGAGAGAATTTTTAGAAATTTTCTTTGTTTAGGAGTAAAGAGGGAAAAGAAAAGAAACCACCTTTTTTGTTTGGGAGTAAAAATAGCGAAAGAAAGATAAGAAATAGAAGAAAAGGCTCTTCTTTTTTTCTCAAAAAATTTTCCTCCTAAATTTGAGAAGAAATGGAAGGAAAGGAAAAAAAACTTTCCCTTCCCTTCTTTTCTTTTCTTTCCTCTTCTTTTTTGTTCTTTTCTTTTCCATCTCCAACTCCCAAACTAAGTCTCCGACAAGACCAAGGTAAATTGGCAATGAAACTTTTCGGGTAAAACCAATACGACTCCATGAATACCGTTCAATCTTTAGGAGCACTTTCTGGACGTAATAACAAGGATAACCGGAAGACATGCATGGCATCTGAGAGCCTAATAAACCAATCATGTCTATGAAAGCATACAACAAAAATAAATCTCCAACTAAGATTCTTTTATTATCATATCATTATTTGGTGAAAGGGAATCGAATCGAGATGGGGCTATGAGTCAACGGAAAAGTATACAATACACCACGTGCATTGTCACGTGGTGTACTAGAACCAATAATTTATCGCCATGTGGCAATGGTGGGTCATACCTTGTATTATTTGGCGATGTGTGATTGGTTCTAAGTACACCACGTGGCACGCCACGTGACGCGCGTGGTGCACGCAATACTCACTCATGAGTCAACTCAACAGGGACCACATATTTTGAGTTGGTTAGACATCTGTCATACTTCATAGCATGCGAATAAAGATATATATAACAAATAATTACGGTAGATTGTTGAGAGTTAACTTAAAACCAAAAGTGAATTAGTACAACAAGGTGAGACATTCTATCATAGACCAGGGCCGCAGATTATGGTGAAGAATGAAGATAACAAGGCTAGGTGGGGTCTACCAAGTTTTATTGACTTTTTCATCCACCGTCAAATTTACGAGTGAAACTCATGAATTTGGTTCATTCTAAAAAAATTCCAAGAAGGCAAACACATTTCTTGACGTGGAATTTAACTTGTATAATTAACCCTTTTTTCTGAAAAAAGAAAGGTGTTTACTGCCTTCCTCTGTTTTCAAACTGATATATTTTACCATGTGCATCCTAGCATTGATTCCTGATGTGCCATGTGTATCTGAACTCAGTCATATATTGCAACATTTACATGCATTTCCAACATGTAATTGTGGGACTTTAATCATTTCGAAAACATAATCTTTTAATCCATGTTTTAACAAACTATAATAGGCAAAATCTGTGTGTGAGAATAGAGTAATTTTTTTTTTGTTTTTGGTCATCCAAGATAGAAAGATAAACTATTAATCTAGGCACTAATGGACGTACCTCAAGATGCAAGTTATGGAAAACCCTCTCTCTAGAAGACTCGAAACACGATGAATTTAGTAAAGCAAGGCCATCCTGCTCCAAGCTTGATAGAACATCAGGATATATACATCTACTGAACTTCATTGTAGATATATGAATCATCACTTCACTATCACTTAACCGACTTGCAGAAACAGTAGACGAAGGAGTTAATTGAGTTGATGAACCTAAGTTTCCTTGCTTTTTAAAAGGACTTGAGTTTTCTTGTTCTGAAATTCTTGTTTTGAGGCATTCCTTCTTCTGGATTAATGATTCCACTTCCTTTTGTAGCTCCGGTATGTATTTTAGCACCCTTGAAACTGTGGCCGGAATGCTTAATTTCTTCTGTTAAAGAAAACCATGAATCATGTTAACCATGTCATCTTTATCAATATAATTGGAAGCTTTATCTTATTAACTTGGCTTAAATTAAGTTAATTTATGAGAATTAAGACAATAATATCATTCTCCATGGTAAAGGTTCTTGAATAAATTTGTTGGTGGCCGGCTTGTTGTGGATGTATCAACCACATAGCCCAAAAAACAAAGTGATTGTATAGTTATTTGTCTTCACAAACTAAATTAGTTAAAGAAAGAGTTAAAGAAAGAGGAGGTTGGAAAATATCATTAGGAGATGAATGGATCCAATCCAAATCCGTAACCTTCATTAGCAAATCCATTTTCTGTGGTAGGTGGCTGCGCGTAACAATAGCGTGTATGACTATATTAGGCTAGTATTACTAAGAATAGAAAATTGCAAGAAAGTTTCTAAATTCAGCATAAAACAATCAAATTCAATGCCCCAAAAACTCTAGAAAAAAATCTCAAAAGAGTGATAATGAGCCTAATTCGAACCAATAAGGATTTAGATGACTTAACTCTAAATTATAAGTGCGAAATTACAAGCTAGACAACTTTTAAAAGTTTCTACATATAGTTTGTCCTAATTTTTTGTCATTGTTATTGGTTCTTTATGTGATAATGAAAGTTCTGAAAGTGGAAGCAACTAAAAACAAAATCAAAATTATAACTAATCATATAAATCTCATTGTAAATTAGAGTAAATAATTGCAAAGAAAGTAACAATAATAAAATCATACCTCTTGATATGCTGGTGGAAGTAGAGACCGAAGAGAGGAGTACAAGCTATTAATCCGTTTACGGCGATCTCGTTCACTGGCATTATGATTCAACTTCTTGACAGTTTTAGATTGATCATTAATCACAGAAAATTCTTTGGACTCACTGTGTCCAAGTTGTTGCTGAAACTTTGGAGAATTCAGAAGTGATTCTGAAGTTTCTGTTTCTCCATGACAGAAACCATTTAGTTCATGGCTTCTCAGATTCTCCAAAGGGTAGCCAAAGAAAGATGGGGAAATTGTTAGCATTTTTAATGAGCTTTGAAGCTTTTTTAGATGGTGAAATGATTTGAGAAGTACAAAGCCTATATATAACAAGTGGTATTTTAACTAACACATCACATTATTAAAAAATGAAGATGTATTGCAAAATTATTTATTTCAAATTGAAATTGATTTCTATACTACTTCCTTTTTTTTTTTTTTTTGAGATTTCTATACTACTTTATTCCACTTATCTATTATAGAAGCATTCTAAGGATCAGTTTCTAGAAACCTTAACCAAAAGAAAATATTGAGAATATATTGAGGTAGATGATGATATTTAGAAAATTGAGGCTGAAAATACGTGCGTGATACAATAATACAACGAGCAATGCCTACTAGAGGCAGTGTTTTTAGAACCAAACCAGTCAATGAACTGGAAGAAGGACTTGTTTAACAATTCAATCGGTCCAACCAACTGATTCATGGTCTGATTGGATTTTTCATATACAAGACTAGGCTGGTGGCATGGCTAATTTGCTATTCAACTGGTCAAACCAACCAGTCCGGTACCGTCCAATTTCATTCTTAAAACACTCGCTAAAGGTGACTATGGCCACAATTGTTATTGAATCATGGATTTGGAATAGATTTTGTAAAACTTATTAAAAGTGACATAATAATTTTTTATATCTATTTGAGATGTCATTTGTTTGAATTTTACATAAATTATCAAATTAATGGTGTGAGTAAAAGTTCTCAACCGTTTTGTATATCAAGTGTTGAGCAATTTTTTTAAACCCACACCATTAATTGAGCCGATCAGGTGATTGAGTCACAGTACAACCGGTTGTACCAGTTTAACCCTAGTTCAATGATTTTTTTAAAAAATAAAATATATAAATACAAGGATATTCATAAAGTAATATAAGACATCACCTTTTAAAGTCAAATGTTTTTAAAAAGCTTGATGTATAAATTTTTAAATTGTAAAGTCAAACAAAAAATTTCACCTTAATTGTACCTTCAAAAAATAATAGTAACTTAAATCCTATTTAAAAATATCACCACATCTTGAAATTAGCAATTAGCAATTAGCAATTAGTAATTAGTAGCATTATGATTTTTGAAAAAATATTCTTTTTTCCAATTAGTAGACAAAATTACAAAAGTACTGGTTAATTGTTCAAACTGATTCAAGCAATTAATATGTTTAATTGTTCAAATTGATTCAAGCGGTTCATATGTTTTTGACATTTTTCAACGGTTCTCCACTCTAATTAATTCAGTGTGTGAAATCAAACTGAAACCATAATCGGTTCACAGTCTGACCAATCGAACCGGCCAGTCTAATATGGTTTTTGAAAACATTGGTGTTGAGGAACTATGGACTGTCTCTCTCAAGCACAAGAAATTTTGTGTTATGTATCTGTATATTACATAACGAACTTCTGGGCCCCATTTCGTTTTTGTTAGTAACGTCACCAAATTGCTTGTATCAACTTTATACATTCATTTTCTGTTTGTCAATTAGGAACCCGTTAAGAACGAATAAAATTAATTTTGAAGTCATAGAGATAGAAACTTTGACACATCATCTAAAATGCTTTAAATTTTGTAACAAGTGATGGGTTAAAGAAAACTACCCGAAAAAAATTGAAATATGGCAGGGTAGATACATCTAGACATATCCGCAATACACACACATAAGTATGTTGTTCGTACATGTGAAAGAAATTGCCCTTTTTATAGCTGAAAATCATTTTCTTGACGCTATTAATATTGCTAAACTAGTTTTCTTGAAAAAGGTTTACAATTTGTTTTTTCTTGCGATTAGTTATATAATTGGCAGGATTTGAGAAAGTAAGACCCAAGGGGGTTTACCTCGTCTAACTCACTCTCTTCGACACGTAATAATGATTATTATATTGTAATTAGTTTTACAATTGTATGCTTTATTTGCATGGATGGATGAAGTCATTGAGACATTTTCCTAATAGTTTTTGAAATATGAAAGCATAAGGATCGCCATTTAAAACTGAAAAAGACGCTCCCAAATTCAATAGGTTTTTATTTTTTTAAAAAGATTTTAAAAAAAAACTCAACTGTTATAAGAATAATAAATCAACTAGCTCTGAGATACTTACCCCCAAAAAAAAAAAAAGAAAAGAAAAAAGTTTTGAGAACAATAAGTGTGGGACCAAGAAGTGTCCTATTAACTTCTAGTAAGGAATCTTTCCTCCAAAGAATCGGTCATTTTTCTATGGATTAATTTAAATGTTTTTCACTTAAAATACTTGTCCAATGACAGTTTAATAACCTTAATGTCATTTTCTTATATGTAAGCATATTTATGTCTCTGTTTGTGTGTACTTGTAAATCTGCACAATGCCTAGAAATTTAGGAAGTGTAAAATCGTTGACTCGATAAATTGTTTCCACAAATAAAATATGGCATTTTCGTACATTTTTTATTAACATAACATGTACAAGAGTAACAACATTGTGTATGTAATTTAATGGTTATAATGCTTTCCATACATTTCATGACCGTACATGTTAGCTCACAGGATGTACACAATTTTTTGCATCATACGTATTATATGACGGATATGTAGACATGCCAAGTCAATTTGGCCAACTATTTAAATTGCCACTAAATTATTCTTTTATCCCCTAAAGTATTTTTATTTTCACTTTACCTAATCAACCTTAATGTGGTATACTTTTGGTATTCTATTCAATTTTGGTGTTAATTCCAACTAATATGTCACCCAACCTAAGCATTAATTCAGGTCATCTTCGTTAATTTAACCTGAAATTATCCCAAATACATCACTTTAAAAATTAAATGGATGATTTAGGAAAATAATTTAGTGATTAAAAATAACTATGCAATTAGTTTTGTGGCCATACTTGTTATTTTGTCCTGACATTTAGTCTACATCAACTCGTACACGGCGAGATGGTAGCGTGGGGTTGGATGTAGGAGAAAAGAACTATATGGACCGGTGCAATAATTTATTGTCACATAATAATCGTAAGTTACACTTAGTAATATTTAATGTGTTCAATAATTTATTGACACCTAATAATGGTAGGCTACAGTTTTTAATATTTGATGACAAGTGATTGATACTAATACATCACGTTGCATAGTGTACAAGATGCATTCAATACCTACTCGGGAGCAGGAGACTTGGGTAGCTGGTTAGGATTACTGAGTTGGCCGACATGTAAGTGTTGATTTCGTGTGTTAATGCATGCCATGCACGAGCTCAGGGTCGGATTGTTACTTGGAAGCTCGAGTAAATGGTGCAGCCCACGGGGAAACACGTTCCTGGTTTTGATAGTAATTAAAGAAACTTGATCTAATACATGTCCTTAAAAAATAAGTTGGTAGATGTCAGTCAGGGACGTAATGAAGTTTACAGAATAACATACTTCGATGAAACTGGACACGGCAAAAGAAACAAAGAAAGAATTCAGGCTTCTTATATGTCCTTAACAGTTGTAACAATATTACTTGAATACGGGTTGCGATTCTGGCACTCCATTGTCTCTATAATTTTTACGTGAATAAAAAAAATGTGAATTATTAATAATAAGAAGTTGAGTGCTAATATTATTATCGGTTGATGATTTGCCTTAAAGGTTGTTGAACTTGAGGATTGGATTTATTTACTCCCAAAACTATACAGAAAGATAGGTTAAGTCTTCAAAATTGTTAATCAAATTTAATAAGTGCCTTGGCATCAATTAGGATATTCAAATTTAGGTTATAATTTGTAATTTGATATCAGATATCATAATATTCTAAAGAATTTTGTAAAATAGTGAACATGGATGAATGAATTAGACCATTTATACGTTCATTTTTCTTGAAATGGTATCATGTTCAAATGATTTTGTAGAAAAATTATATGTAAATAATATACACTTGAATAATTTTTTTTCTTTTAATAATTATCATTCTGTAGCTATATAAATATATCAATTAAGTGCGGAGAATTCTCTGGTGCATTAAAATAGTTTTTATGCATTTGCATTGAAATGCAAAAGTTCTCAATTGGAGAGCGACACGTGTTGGGCATGGAAGTGAAGTTTGTTTGAGGAGTGTTTGGGGAAATTAAGGAGGAGAATGGGTATAATAGTAATGACACACATTATTAAGGTTTGAAAAATAAATATCACTATCCTTCAAAGGAAATGAAAGTGATCAATTGGAGTTTCTATGATTCTCCTCAAAATATTATTCTATCAAACTCATTAACCTTTTAAGAAGAGTAATATCTATTTCATTACTAAACCAAATATGTTGAGGGGAATCATCAAAACTTATACTCATAGTTGAGTTAATGATATTTATAGTGATATTAATTGAAAATTTTGCACCAAACACCTCCTTAGTTGGAAGGAAAAAAGAAATCGCCTTTAATAGAACACGTGGAATAAGGGCAACAGGGTGAATTCGATGAGAAAATAGGTCATAAGTCATAACCTATTGGGTAATTGTGTGGACTAACTAAAAAATGTAAAAGAAAAAATAAAAGTGAAGGTGTTTACTTGGGATTGTCTATGAAGGATTGGGTAGTTCAACTCGATAGGCTTCTTGAGTAATTGGTCCAACAGTTTAGGCCCACAAATTTGATCGGTAGATCATTCAAGAACACAATTACATATTCGTCAAACGCCTTCAAAGTGTCATTCCCATTCTTCTAATCTTCTAATCTACACATTTTAGAATTCTACACAATCTTCGTTTTTTTAATCTTGTCAAAATTTTACCTCCTTTTGATTTTTTTTTTTCTCGTTTGGTGCCTTTAGAATATTTAAATTATTTTAGATAAGGTACACATACTTCATGTGAAAATATTTTATTCTAGTCCAACTATCATAATTCCTTGTTGATTCTTGATAGACAAATGTGTACTATACCTCTAATCTACCTATATAATAAAAGAACAATGAGATTACTGTGGGGCACACCCATTGGCTTGCTTTTCTTCTGCTTTGTTTCTCTTTCGCTTCCATTGTTCCTTTCATTTTATTTTATTTGGGGCCGTTACATCCTCTTTGCCTTTGTCGTGACTTCGTTATGGATTGTTGCAGTAGCAGCCCAATTTGGTTGTTGACATCTTAAAAAAAATAAAATTTATTAACAAGATTTTTTTTTCTTTTTTTACTCTTCTGGCGGTTAGGCTCAAGACCGATTCTTTCTCTTCCTTCCCTCATCTCATTGATCTTCTTCATCATTTCTTCTTCTTCTTGCCTGAATTGTTCATGTTGGTTGTTTGCATTTAGTAATCCATTTTCTCTACTTTTGTTTCCCTTCTTTTATTTTTTACTGGCACAAATTGATGTTGGCCCTTATGTTTTGTGCTATTTGTTTGATTTAATCAGATTTTTCATTTTTGAAAGTCTATTATTTTTTTCCTTTTCTATTCCTTTTTCCATCAATCTTGCATTTAGTCTAACAAATTTAGGCATGATATGGTGGTGATTTTCATTTTTTTAGACTATAAATTAAAAAAAAAAAGAACAATCTACCCATAATTGATATGCTTTTCATTGCCCAAATGAAAAGATTGTAACTTATACTGCTGTAGACACCAAATTTTAACACACCTTTTATAAGAAAATGTATTTTACCTCATTCGGGGATACTTTTTATTTTTTCAGGGGCTAATTGTAATTTTTGGGTAAATTATGTCTAATTAGTTGTATCAGGGGCAAAATAGTAATTTCATCATGTAAATATTATTTTATTTTAGTCTATATTTTTTTAATTCATAATTTTACTATTTTTATCATTATTTCTAATTTTAATAATTTTTTGGGGTCATCTAGTATACATATTTTTGTGTGATAATATATTTTGTGTAAAAATTTTGTGATTTTAATGGTCATTTAGTATTTTTATTTTTCTTTTCATAATTTTTGTCACATATGACACATATTCAAATATGTTCTTATTATTAGAATTTTCGTATCAAAAATTTTATACATGCATTTTATGAATTTATAGATTTTTCAGCAAAATTTCATAATTTTTCAACACTATTTACTATTTATTTGGATTTTTCAAAAATAAAAATAAAAGCTGCTACAGCAGCTGTAGTCGCAGTAGCAGAGAAAATCAAACCAACTCCCCTTGCAAAAACCAAATTTGAGGGGATTTTGGGTAGATTTATTTTCTTTCTTCACCCACCTTCATCATCACATTCAAACCCACACACAATCTGATTTTTTGAAACACAACCACAACGCACACAATTCACACCATCACAAAACACTCTCAACTCACCTCTCTCCTTCTCGGCTCTCACAGACACACATTGCACACAACTCACACCATTCTCTCCCTCTTTGCTCTTGCTCACACCTGCACATTCACGTAAGAACACACCACAGACATTGCACATCACTCGCTCATTTGCACACATACACACATACCTACAAATACACACACGCACATCACAAACGGCACACACACTCACACACAGACACCGCGAAATTTCCACCAACACCACCGTGGTTCCACCAATCAACAACCAGGAGCAATTCCATACTGCACTCAAAGCCTCCCCTGAACCACCGTCCAGCTTGCCGAAGATCGCACCACCGCCATCTCCTCGGCCAAACAGGTAGTCTCTCGGCCCTCTTCCCGTTTTTTCTGGTATAACTTTATCTGTCTATTATCTTGAAATTGTGTTTAACTATTAGTAGCTTTGCTATGGGCTTAGAGGACTTAGGATCTGAATATAGATTTGAAGAGAGACCGAAGAGAGTGAGTGAGAAGGAGAGGCAGACCGAAGAGAGTGAGTGAGAAAGAGAGGCGGACCAAAGAGAGAAGACTAGAGAGACCGAAGAAAAAAGAGGCCAGTGAGTGAGAGAGAGCAAGCCGAGGAGAGAACAAAACGAAGAGAGAGACTGAGGAGAAAGAAAAATCGAAGAGAGGAGAGGCCGAGTAGAGAATAAAACCGAGGAAAGAAAAACCGACGAGAGGAGAGGCCAAAGAGAGAATAAGGCTGAGGAGAGAGCAAGCCGAAGAGAGGAGAGGCCGAGGAAGAATAAAACCGAGGAGAGAACAAAACGAAGAGGGAGACCGAGGAGAAAGAAAAACCAAAGAGAGGAGAGGTCAAGGAGAGAATAAAACCGAGGAGAGAGCAAGCTGAAGAGAGAAGAGGCCAAGGAAAAATAAAACCGAGGAGAGAGCAAGCCGAAGAGAGAATAAGGCTGAGAAGAGAACAAGCCGAAAAGAGAATAAGGCCGAGGAAAGAACAAAACCGAAGAGAGAATAAAACCGGTGAGAGAACTAGAGACCGAATTTGTTGAAATTGTGAATTTGTGAAATTGTGAATTTGTCCTTTAAGTCTTGCTGAAATTACATTTTTACTCCCCATGCATTGCTGGAATTATATTTTAACCCTTGAAAGTTGCTGAAAATTGCATTCTTGTTCCCCAAACCTTGCTGAAATTTTATTTTTGTTCTTATGCTTTGCTGGAATTACATTATTGCCCTCCAATATTGTTGGAATTTATATTTTTGCTCCCCAAGTAGCTAGAACTTGAATTTTTGCCTTTAAATGTTTGCTGTAAATCATGTATTATTTAATGACTTTGCTGAAATTATATTCTTGGCCTTAAATATTGCTGGAAATTTTTATTTTTGGCATTATACTTGCTGGAATTTATATTTTAGCCCCTTTAAAATTTGTTGTAAATCATGTTATTATCTCAATTAGGTTTAAAGTTGTAATTTCACCCTTTTGTTTGTTGTAAATAACATTTTTACTCTAAAAATGTTGTTAAATTTTCACTCTCAACCTAAAACCTTGGAATATTTTATTTCTTGTCACAAAAAAGAATTTAATTAATTCCTCAAGTTTTTTTTTAAAACTATTTTCTTTTCATCTCTTATTTTTATTTTAATGTTCCAAAATTTAGTCTTTTATCTAATTAATGTTCAAATTAGTTTCTTTATTTCTCTTTTAGTTATTTTGATGATCCTTATTTGGGTGCTAAAAGTTTAAGTATGTATTATGGTGTTTAATCTTTTATTATTTTTATTTTCCTTATTTTACTTTATTTATTTATTTATTTTTACATAAACAATTTTCATTTTTCTTCCTAAATATTTAACTATTATTAATTTTTTTTGCTATAATTGTTTGAATTATTGTGGCATGTTTATAGTGATTAGTATGAAATTATTTAATTAGTAGTTTATTTATTTAAACAGTGGTATTTTTGACATGTTTGTTCATTTTATTAGCAATTTGTACCGAGTTTACGAATGGGAAGTACCTCTATTACCCTTTTTATTTCTCTTTATGTGCTCATATGTGCTCCTATGTTTTTTATGTGTTTTTCTTTATGTATTTTAAGTGTTTATTATTTTATTTATATGTGAGCATTTATTTACGTTATGTTATTTATTTGAGTTTAATTTTAATTATTCAAAGGAATGTAATAGATAGGTAATATTCTATTTAACGAAAATTTTTGTACTTAGATAGTTAATGTAATAGATAGTTTATATTTGCATCTAATTAACAAAAGCTTTTGTATTTTAGATAGAAAATGTAATAGATAGGTTAGATAGGCTATTTTGTTTATCTTTTTTCATTTTAGATTGTAATTAGGTTTTTTCTCCGGTGTAATAGTTAGGGCTCTTGTGTGCTATGTGTGCTATGTGCTTATGTGTTTTATTCGCTTTCTCTAGGACTTTGCATCTAGAATATTATGCTTGTGTGCTATGTGCTCCTGTGTGTTATTATTTGTTCTTGTGTGATTATTGCTTTAATCTGTGTTCTATTTATTTACTTGCTTTATCATTATATATGTGTATCGTCGCCACACTAGTCCAACGCTAGTTGTGGTTAATTCCGGTTTCTTTGCTAGTCCAACGCTAGCGGAGAATTTCTAGAAAATAAGTTAGTCCAATGTTAGACCTTTAGGTCATTTTAGTATTGGAATCACTTCTCGTGTGCGTTTCATGCCATTTCACACACATTTTCTCTTATTTAGGCCTTTTCCATTCTTGTATGATTTTTTATATATACTTTATCACTTATTATTTATTTTAAACATATGTTCAGCGCATAACATTTAGATTCCACTACACATAGAATCTTAGGTCATTTGTGTGATTCGACTAGAAATAATCATCTATTCACATGGGAAGCGGTGACGTACATGCCGTGCCCCCCTCCGTGAGTAGAATAGCTAGTCACGAGTCTATTAGTCCCCCGTACCCGTTATGTTGCATCCCCACTTTCTTTGTTCACTTACTATCTATATTACTATTTTCCTTTTCTTTTGCATTCCATTTTGCATATATACTCGTGACTCCATCGAGGTCTAAATTTGGGTTTCGCAATTAATGCGATAATTCCGACCAAACCTCAATGGAATATTTTGTCCCTTAACGATATCCATTTTTAGGACTAGATTTGCATTCATATAGTTGCATCCAAATGTGATAAAATCGTAGGGTTATATTATGAAAATTTAGACTAAACCTCGCAACTAGTTTCGGCTAGGTTGAAAGGGTGCCTTAGGTGTAAGCTTTTGTCTTCCCTTTCTTCAGCTGTGACTCCTGAACCTTTTTCTCTTGTTTTCAAAGACCTGGAGTTGTCAAAAAGGGTTTTCTTGTTTTTCTTACATTTTTCTCAAAATCATTTTTTTCTAAATAAATCATTCTCGATTTTCTTACCTTTTATAAAATATTTTTTGGTGACTTGGTACACCAAAACTCAATACCAAGTGGCGACTCCCTTTTCACTAAAAACCCTTTTTAGACTCTATTTTCGAGCTAAAAATAGTCACATTTTCAAAGTCCCATTTTAAGCCCTTTTCTTTTTGTTTTTCAAAATAAAGCATTTTTTTAAATCACATCTTTTGTCAAACTATTTTTTTATAAAGTATTTTCTAAAAATCATTTTATAAAAAACTAAATTCTTTTTCCAACAAATAATAATAATATCCTTTTTCCGTCTTTCGAAAAAAATGGGGTGCGACAACTGCAATCTTGCAAAAAAAATCTGAAATCACTCGAATCCATGGCTTAATGGTAAAGACTGCCTTTGATCAAATACCATTTATACTTAGCAAGCTTCTTGCATATTCAATTCAAGACATGAACTATGCAAGCTCCATTTTATGACATATACAAAAACCAAATCTTTACATGTTTAAAACTATACTTAGAGGCTATTCGACGAGTGATGATAAAAAGGACATTTGTTCTTTTCAATTACTTGAGGGCCCACAGAATTTTGATTGATGAATTTACTTTTGTCTTAGTTCCGAAATCTTGTTGCAAAAAGTTTGCTACTTGAAGTGGTCGTAGTGTTCCTTTAGTTGTTTTGAAATCTGGGTTTCAGCTGTTTTTGAAGATAAAGATTACCCTTTTGCATTTTTAATGTGTTTGTGAGAAATTGATGAAGGCCTACCAACTGTTTGATGAAATTTCAGGAGGTAGACACTTGGTATCATGAAAAATTTTAATGGGATGCTATTGTTCTGTATTAGTGTATCTCAATCTATGTGGTTTTAGACTTGTTTAGGTAGTTACATGCCAGTTGCCATACTGTTGGTATGACCACACTGTTGAGTGTTCTCTCTGCTGCTATCAGTTGGATTGTGTTTTGATAGGTAAATACTTGCATAGATATTGCATAAAGATTGGTCTTCGTTTGGATTTAAATGTGGTCAGTGCACTGATTTCCATGTATGGTAAAATGGGCTGCATTCAATTGATTCTGGGAGGAGGGTGTTTGATGGAGTTGATGTTAAAGATGTTGTCTTATGGAAATGTCTCATAGATGGATATGCTAAGGGTGACGACTAGAAGAAGCATTCAATTTAGTGGGTTCAATGAAGTTGGAAGGATTGACACCTAATCAACTATCTATTTATATAACGCAAACCAACATGGGAAAGGTTATGCCCTTGGGAGACTTCTTTGCTTCTGTAATGAAGAACTATTTTGTTATTTTGCAAGACTGCTTGGCTTCAACAAGTTTTTGTGTGTGTTTATATAACACAAACCAACATTGGAATTGTTTGTTGACATGTAGGCTTGTATTTAGCTTAAAGAATAATGTCAGATGTTGTAGTTTCTATTTAGATTGTGCATGTGTATGTTTCTATTTAGATTTAAGATTGATGCCAGATTCTGCTTTTTTCATTTAGTTTCGTCATTTACTAATTATATAATTATCTTATAATTACTCTATTTTCTTAAAGTTTAGATTTATTATATATTTGGGTGGGGATTTATTATATATTTGGGTGGGCCAAGGCTGTGCCTTGCAAGCCTGCTCCCCCTAGTATAACTACATTATAAAAAGAGAAGCGGAGTTCATATAGCACTCCCCTTTTGCCACGTAGTTTCTTTTAGTGTATGCATTGCAGAAGGCACTCCTTTTTTTTAAAGTAATGAAGTTTTATTGTGATTGATTATTAATGAGAGTTTAAGAGATTTCTGATGGACCATATGGGCCAACAATAATGTATGGATCGGTATATAAAACATGGAAAGGCAAAATTGAATTCAGGTCTAAATGATAGTTAATCAAATTAAAAGTTTAATTTACATGATAGTTAATTTGTGTTAACCTACTCATACATTTTGCATTCTTCTTCTTTCTTCAACTATTTTCAGATATGGTTACAAATTAAATATTTAGCTTTCGATGCTTCATTTTCAAATTATAAGCCTTTCTGTTTTGTAACTAATGCAAATTATCTTCTCATCTTACTCGCTAGGCTTAAGAGTAAGTTGTCGTCATAGCTTCCTGTTGTAGTAGCTATGATATCCTGAGAATTTGTATATTTTGAAGGTTTCTGTTGTTTTTGCATCCAATTCGCAAGAGTAACTATCGAACTTTCAAACTTCTCACACTAAAGTTTTTTCAATTGTGTATTTATATACATAATAGCCCACAATTTAACGATTAGAATACCTGTTTGTTTTGTTATTTACCATTAGCAGCCCACAGGTTTGTGTAATTTGGTTTCAGTTTTACCAGGTACGCCTTACCAAAAAAAAAAAAAACATTGTAATTATGCACTGGCCAAACATGACTATTGTGTTCCTTGTTTCTTTTCTCATTCTTTAATTCTTTTTTTCTTCTGTGTTCCACATTATTCTCTGTATTATTTTTCACCATGATCATTATTTTTGCCAATAGTTGGGAAATTCTAGGACTCTCATTGATACTTTCTTTAACCAAGAAAAGCTGTGAATGTGGAAAATTATCAAAAAGAGGCAGGACAACACAAATAGCTAAACAAGGAAGCTTGATTTGACCTATTCAATCGTGTTAGTGGATTACCATTTATCTTTGTCATGTTTTTGTAAGTTTGTTATGCGGAAATTCAAAGTCAGTCTCGGAGGAAAATCACTACAACAAAGTATAAGAACTGAATACATGACTAAATGAAGTAGGTTAAGGATGGAATTGACGATGAAAAATAATATTAAGCTAATTGTTTGTAGATTTCGACTGATATTGATATATTAAGAATTCGATTTTTTGTTGTTGTGCAGTTTAATTAAGTATCGGGTAGGTTTAAGTGGTGCCTTTCGCAGCCAGGCTCCCCTAGTAATTAAGTGAGGGGGAAGTTTTACTAGTACAAAACCTGGTGCCATTCTTTCAATTTCCCACTTTTCACTGTTTATTTTGGAACAAATTCAATGAACAATCTGCATGCAAGAAAATATATGGCATGACTGTCCAAAAATTGTGTAGATAAAGTATCCATAGTCTTTTGTAACCCCTGCAAAATTTTATTAAAAATTTGCATTGCACCCTATAATATTTTTTCACCCCTTCGAAGTAATCTTCTGAGTCTGTCTATGGTTAAGACATATGGCAATATAAACAATCGAAATAGTATGTTCTCTCTCCATTCCCAATGTAAACATCTACTCCATTCATATATGCAAATACCACTCTAACCCCCTCCCTGTTATTCATATGGTCCATCCCTTATTTTGGAGCGGGTGGCCTCCTAAAATATTTTACACATAATATTGCTTTGTTAAGTTCAGTTGATAAAGAACTTTGCCGTAATTGAAATATCATAACTGATATTTCCATTCTCAATTCTATAACGGCGGAAAAAAAACACGCACGCGCACACACACACACACTAAGGGGAGTATTTGGTTATTTCTAACAAAAGGGAGTATTCAGTTTTGGAGAATTAGGAAGGAGGATAAAAGTTAGTAGTAATAACACCTATTGTTTATGTTGAGAAAATAACTATTATTATTCTTCAATTAGTATGAAAATAATTAATTAGGATCTCTGTAAAATTTTCTTCAAAATACTATTCTGTCAAACTCATTGACTCTTTTAGTGGGAATGATATCTATTCTGTTACTAAACCAAATATGTTGGACAGAATCATTAAAACTAATACTTATAGTATGATTAATGATATTCTTAGTAATAGTGATTGAGAATGGGAAAAGTAATTCGATATCCATCAACAATATATTAATTGCCAGCCTAATTTTGACCGTGGCCAATCAATGGTGAAAGACTGGGAACAAAAATATTTAACTAAGCAAAACCACTTCCAGTCATCCCTGCCGCCAGCCATGTCCCACAAAACGCCGTGGGTTGACCGCAAATCTGCAAGAAAGAGTCAATATAGATAATCATGCGTTACTTCTTTTATTAGTATTTTTTCCCTTTGAATTGACTCCTTTTGGACTGAAATGAATGAGTTGGTATTTCATCACAGATGGTACAACATTTTCTTATACTATGTTTCTTTTCTTACATTAACTTGTTTCTCCAGATATAATTTGGAATCTCACATGAATTATTGTGACATTGATATTAGTATGTTCTATTCTAAACTAATATGACAATTTTTTTTTCCCAAACCTTCATGTCTAATATTCACCCAATTTCACACTTTACAAATAACTAGAGATGACATGAGTAATTTACACCAAATGCAATTACAAATTAGTACTGATAATCCTAAGACGAGACATAAGTATTTTGTGCATAACTTAAACTGATCTGAAAACGTAATCATGTGTCTAGATCAACAACCGCGAGCAAACATTTGAACCTCGAGCCTACAAGTATATGTGTGAATGCAACAACATGCTACAGTGATGCTGTGTGACTGTAAAAACATTATAAAAATTTTATCATTTTTTACGAAATTTATTATTTCATAATTAAACTTACTATCTTTCTTATCCCACTGATTTTGATACTCAAGTAACACCACAGCATTTTTCGTCAACGCAATTGCCTTAATTTATTTTTGTTGTGTTATTTTGTTAGAATCAAGAAAACAATTCGTGTCTTGATATGTTAGAAATGACCGCAACTAATTAAATATTGAGCATATATTTTATGGCAGACAACTCAATTTTTGTTGCACCACTCATTGTCAAAATTCTAACCTCAATCGGAATTCTTTAGCTCAAGAAATAAATAAATTCCCACCCTTACTAAGAATGAAATTTCTTGTGTGGATATTTAGACAACAATTTTTTTTTTTTTTCCAAATAAGAAAGTTCATGGTTCCTAACCATACTGTCCTTCTTCAATCAGAACATATTTATTAAGCCCTGAAAAAGGGCAACGCACGAGTTTGACTAGACCGCAATTTGTGTTCTAGACCATGGTTATAAAAAGTCTACACTCTGCACTTATTATCCACAGATTTTGAAATGATTGCTACCAATTCAGCCATGTCCACTGCCATTCAACTCTTGCTTTTCCTTGGTACTCTTGCAGCCTCCATCAATGGCCAAGAGTTCATATTTTCCAACCACTTGAAGCTTGATGCCGCTACCGAGATCATGCCTAATGGATCATCCACACCAGTCAGCACAACCGGCCTACGAAAAGGTCAAGTGTTTTATGCACAACCCATAAAATTCAAATTATCCCAAACCAGCAATACTCTCTCTTCTTTTTCAACATCCTTTGTATTTTCAATCAATCTTGAAACTGGACTTTCTGAATCAAATGAAGAAGGATTTTCATTCGTCATATCTTCGTCAAAGTGGCTACCCCTCCACAGCATGGTACTTGAAGAGGAAAATAGTAGTAATTTGGAAGAATCATCATCCTTGATTCTGATTAACTTCAAGATTAGCCGAAATTTAAGTGGCAGAGAAAACAATCATCTTGAGATCACGATCAATGGTGTTCCACTAGTGAAGCATTCTCCACTAGGTTACAATAGAAAATCAAGCGATAAAATTAGGGAAATAAGCATCACAAGAGGGCAGTTCACTCAAGTTTGGTTGGAATATGATGGGAGAAAGAGAGAGATAAGCGTTACAGTAGCTCCAGTTAGCCCATCAGGCCCCCCAAGGCATTCGTTTTCTTATCCTTTAGACATTGAACCGTATGTTTCTGATGGTATGTTTGTTGGAATATCATTATCAACATCTTGTGTTGTAAATCCTTTATATTCCAATTATTACTTGCTGGGTTGGAGCATGAAGGTGAATGGCAAAGCACAAGATCTTGACCTTGATGAGATATTCAAATTCAGTCCAAATGAAGTGTTTGGCAGCTCTGCCCAAAGTCTTATGAAATTTACATGTTTGGGCTGCCTCGAAAAGTATTTGCGCATGATGAATTGTACTACTGAGCAAATTGAAGCTCTAAACAGGCAATGCTTGATCGTCCGAGACACCAACAATAAGGAATTCGGCTCAAAGAAGAACTTAGATGATGGGTTTCAGTTAGTGCCTCAACAATAGAAACCACAGCTTCTATTGATCAAGTTTAATATTAATGTTTTTGGCATTCCAAGATGGTAAATTACTACGTTGCAAATGGATATATATTTATAAAGCATGCTATGTTAAAGAAAATATGTGAACCTCTCTGATAGAACTTCGACATTTTGACGTGGTTATGACATAATGTTATTTTGATTTTGTAACTTTCTTGTAAGGTAAGATTTAATTATTGGCCATCATTTCTTAAAAGGAACAAAAAAAATAGCGCAGAATAATCGGGAAGGTGGTATTCTAATTGCACAGGACTCGAGCTTTACTAGTCTCCCTCCTCCCCGATTATACTTTCGATCTCATTCAAGATAATAGTTGTGTAAATTAGAATGATTCCTCAAATGGGGTGATTCCCAAATTCATTCTGACATGAGGGTTGTTTTTTATGTGTTTTCTGAAGGGGGGTTTGCGCATTCGGTGAATGCACTTTTATTTTGTGCGCATTCACCGAAAGCGCATCTATACTTTTTTTTTTAACAAACGCGGGCGTACTATTTTTTTTTTTTTTGTCTCCGTCGCGCCCCGCGCATTGCGCAACGCCTATGCGCATCTTTACCTTTTTTTAAAAAAAAAAATAAGCCATGCGCGGGCGTGCAATTTGTTTTGGTCCCCAGAAAGCCCTGCGCCATGCGCGAGGGCTGGTAAATAAATGCTGAAATGCGCATTGGCTAAATGCGCATTTAAGCTGGCCGCGCATTGCGCGGCCAGCTGCTTTTTTAAATGCGGATTTGGCCAATGCGCGTTTGTCAGAAAACCAGAGTCCGCGCATCTGGTTTTTTACAAACGCGCAAAATACGCTGACGAGGCTTCAAGAGAGAAATGACCAAATGTGCAAAAAGTTTTGGACGTTTCGAACAGAATTCTGCACCTAAAATAGGTTTGCAGCCTTTGACCAACTTTCTAAATTATTGCCTCCAATTTAACTTTCTTCTTTCTCCGTTTCACTTGCTCATTTTTCATTTCTTCCTCTCCTTTTCATTTTGCAGTTTCAAAACTTCTCGTTCTTCTCCAGCAGACATTTCACTTTGCTTTCCTCATTTCCAACCTTCTGCCTGAATACATCTTCCTCAAATTCTTCTCTTCAGGTTAGTTTTCTAATTCTATCTGACTTTTTTTATTTTATTTTTTACTATAATTCAGTTTTATGTTTATAATGTGTTTATTATTATTTGTTGTTGTTTTTAGTTTTATGTTATTAGTTTAGCAGTGTATAATTTTGTTTTTAATTTTATGTTGTTAGTTTAGTATTATATAATTTTGATTTAGTTTGATGTTGTTAGTTTTACGTTATATAATTTTGTTTTTAGTTTTATGTTATTGATTTGGTATTATATAATTTTGGTTTTAGTTTTATGTTGTTAGTTTAGCATTATATAATTTTGTTTATAGTTTTATGTTGTTAGTTAGTTTAGCATTGTATAGTTTTGGTTTTAGTTTTATGAATTAATGGCGCTTTTACTTTGTTTAAAAATTGTGGCATAAAACTGGAGAAAAGAACCTGATCAAAATATTGTATGCTACTATAAAAGTTAATTTTGGCAATTTTGTAGTACCTATTTACAGCATGACCCCTCAACTTTAACAAATTTACATTTTGACCCTCACATTGTGAATAATTACAAAATGACCATTGGAAATTGGTGCAAATTTAAATTTGCGCCATTAAATTTGACATATGTACAAAAAGATCCGTAAATTATTTAAATCTACAGTTTAGCCCTCAAATTTTGCATATTTACCAAATGACCCTCAACTATGGCATATTTATATTTTGGCCCTTCGAACTTTGTAAAATTATGTAATGACCCTCAAATTTAGAAATATTACATTTTGGCGCATGAAATGTTACATATTCGAAAAAACCAATCAATTTTAAAATTTTACAATTTAGCCCCTCAAATGTTGAATATTCACACAGTGGCCCATTAACTTTTGAAAAATTACAATTGAACCCCTCAAATTTTGAATATTAAAATTTTAGACGTACGACTTTTTTGCATAGTTAAATTGTGCCACCTAAACTTGTGTATATTGTATAACATGGCACCTAAAATTTTGCAAATCTGTATTTTTGCCCTTAAACTCCAATATATTTGCATTTTACACACATACTAAAAATTGGCACCTAATATTTTGTATATTTGTATTTTTTTCCCCAAACCATTAAATTTGACATATGTACAAAAAGATCCGTAAATTATTTAAATCTACAGTTTAGCCCCTCAAATTTTGCATATTTACCAAATGACTCCTCAACTATGGCATATTTATATTTTGGCCCCTTCGAACCTTGTAAAATTATGTAATGACCCTCAAATTTAGAAAATTACATTTTGGAGCGCTGAAATGTTACATATTCGAAAAAATGACCAATAAATTGTAAAATTTTACAATTTAGCCCCTCAAATGTTGAATATTCACACAGTGGCCCATTAACTTTTGAAAAAATTACAATTGAACCCCTCAAATTTTGAATATTAAAATTTTAGACGTACGACTTTTTGCATAGTTAAATTGTGCCACCTAAACTTGTGTATATTGTATAACATGGCACCTAAAATTTTGTAAATCTGTATTTTTGCCCTTAAACTCCAATATATTTGCATTTTACACACATACTAAAAATTGGCACCTAATATTTTGTATATTTGTATTTTTTTTTCCCTCAAACCATTAAATTTGACATATGTACAAAAAGATTCGTAAATTATTTAAATCTACAGTTTAGCCCCTCAAATTTTGCATATTTACCAAATGACCCTCAACTATGGCATATTTATATTTTGGCCCTCGAACCTTTGTAAAATTATGTAACTGACCCTCAAATTTAGAAAATTACATTTTGGCGCGTGAAATGTTACATATTCGAAAAAAACTTATAAAATTTTACAATTTAGCTCCCTCAAATGTTGAATATTCACACAGTGGCCCATTAACTTTTGAAAAATTACAATTGAACCCCTCAAATTTTGAATATTATGAATTTAGACGTACGACTTTTTTGCATAGTTAAATTGTGCCTACCTAAACTTGTGTATATTTGTATTTTTTTCCCCAAACCATTAATAAATATTTACATTGGATTTAAGATGATTGATTTTCTATTACAAAAGTAAAAAAATTATTTATTAAATCCGTGAAAATTAGGGTTAGTTATTAAAATAATGGGTAAATAGTTAGTTAGAAAATGATAAACAATTTTTGTTTGACAACTCACATCGGTGTTTTATTGTACTGGTGTGACCAAATAAGATACGAGGGAGGATTGCACTACGAGTCATAAAAACCTAACTCTATGTTCATGCTTAACGATCGAATTGGGTATGAACAATTGGTAGACAAATTATACAATTACATGGGCCTGGATAGGAATCGTTTCAAGTTAGAAGTCATTTATAATTGCTTGACCCGGGTCCTAGCAAGAGGTAGGCAGGCAGTCTGCTAAGCTCTTTGATACGCATTAGGGTAAGGTGGGGCTGTCACAGATAATATCAGAGCCTAGGTTTGAGAGAAGTGCGTCTTAAAAGTTAAACAAAAAATTGATTAGGAATGAATGGTTATTAAGTACTTTTAGGATTAGGCCTCTAATCGATTTGTCATTGACAAATATAGGTATGGCAGAGAGTGGACATAGAGAGGCATCCCAGCCATCTGAGGTATCCCGAAGATATCAGGGGCCTCGCACCATACCTGTAGTTCGGTATCGAGAGGGACCTAGACATCCTTATAGGATATTTTCTCTTGCTCGTTGAGTGCGTCCCTCTTGTGGTTGTTGGAGAATGTACTCCTATCCTGACTATAGTAGTGATTCCCCTTATTGAGGAGAGTAGGCATTTGGGACGTGCGAGTGACACTTCACAAGATCGTATCCATGAGTTGAGGGAGACAATGCGAGCCCAGAGTCAGAGGATTAGGGAGCTCGAGGCTCAGGTTCTAGAGGAGCAGGAGAGGACCGATGCTTTCAGGGAGTTAGTTCACGGTACCCCTGCCCATGGCCAGCCAGCACACCCACTTCCCGAGGTTGAGGAGGCGCCCCAGGAGGAAGGCCGAGAGCGAGCTCATGGAGTGAGTGCTGGTTGGCCATGGATTTTAGACTATTTTCATGTTATGTAACTTAAGAATTTTACATGTATTTTTAATGTAGTTGATATTAAGCGGATGTGATTTATATAAAGTTTATATATTGAATTCTACATTACATTATCCATAAAGTAAAAACAATACAAACAAAAGGGCAAGGGTTTTAGGGCAAAAAAAACTAGGGTTTTGAAAGAAATTTAGATTTAAATTAAAACAAAAAAAAGCTAGGGTTTAAGTGGAAAAAACTAGGGTTTTGAAAACAATTTGGTTTAAATTAAAACAAAAATGAGCTAGGGTTTTATGGGAAAAAAATGCAAGAAAAGATAACATTTTGAGAACTAAATTACTAGTAAAAAATAAGAAAAATTAAATATTTAAATTTATAATATGGAACGCAAAATTTACAAAATGAACTCTCAACTTTTATGGATATATTTTTAGGCCCCACAAATTGAAAATTTCTTTTTTTGCCCTTATACTCATACATAGTTGCATTTTGACGAAGAATGATTGAAATTATAGTTAGTTAGAAGAATGATAAATAAATTTTTTTTTGACTACTCACATCGGTCAGAACTAAAAAAAACAAGGAATATGGCTTTACCCAATCCTCCTTAGTGTTTTGCTGTATTGGAGTGGTCAAATAAGATACGACAGGAGGATTACATTACGAGCCACAACAACCGAATGCTATGTTCATGCTCAACGATCGAATTGGGTACGAATAATTGGCAGACAAAATATACATTTACTATGGGTTTGGATAAGAATCATTTCAAGTTGATCATTATCCTTAAATGCCCATGTCCGCCGACAATGACACATGTTCCATGGTCGATAACGAGTGATGACAGCATGGAAGTCATTTATAATTTGAACAACAATTACCCTGGGTATATTGCTGAATTTTATATCGATAAAGAGCAAATTATTCAGGCATCTCCTACTCAAGGCGTCGAGGGGATGTATGATAGTGGACCGATGATGTCTTTATTGAATCCTTTTTTGCACCCATATAATCCATCATACATGTCATATCCCCCCAATATTACAGTCCTGTGGTGTCGTATGGTATGTCTAGCCCAGAGACATCGATGCAAAATATTGAAGAACGGAGCCCCTATGTGGAGGCTGAATTTGGTTCATCCGCCATGCATCAATACAGTGCTCTCGAGGAAACGCATGTGCACGGTCTAAATTCAATTCAAAGTTCGAGTTTTGGTGGCCATAGCCACAACAGTCCTATAGAGAGGCTAGTGCAATCTGAGGGAAGACTTGAGCGATTTGATAGTTCATCCTTAGACGAGGATACTGAGGAAGACGAATCCCAAAATGTTGAATCTCCTGAATCTGATTATAACCTAGACACCGATGCAGGCGGCCAAGTACATACTTCTGATGCACAAGATTTGGGTAATATTCAGATGTCGACTGATCGATACGACCCTTGCACATCAGCTGAGATGCAAAACAACACTGCTCTCTGGAATTGTCTCAAAGAGAATATGTTCCTTCTCGAATGCCTTTCTTTTCCGATCTTGGCATTGAATCTGATTATGATCCCACTGATAGGGGACAAAGAGACCGGATTGACATGTGAGCGAAGAAGATACTGACATTCGCCTTGGCATGCAATTTGTGAGCAAAGATCAATTAAGCCATGCAATGAGGCTGTGGTCAACAAAGCATAATAGGGAATTTAGGGTAGTTGAAAGTAAGGGAAATACATGGGTAGCAAAATGCAGGTTCGCTTGTGATGTTCCTGGGACATCTGATGAACAACATTACAGTATTTGTAACTGGTATTGTCGTGCAATTTGCAAGAAAAGAAGCGGATTCTGGCAAATCACCAGATGGGTGAACGAGCATCAATGCCTTGGTTCGATGAGGGGAAATAATAACAGGAATCTAACTTCTGCAGTGATTGCTCGTCACATATTGCATTCAATTGTCACCGATCCTACATACAAAGTTAAGAACATCATGGCTGATGTCAAGCAGAATCTCCACGTTGACATATCATACAAGAAAGCTTGGTACGGTCGACGGAAAGCTATTCAGATTATTTATGGTAATTGGGAATCAAATTTTGCAGAATTGCTAGATATGTTGAGGCGTTGGTTCAATCAAATCTGGTACCGTGATACAATTTTTTCACCATCCGTGCAGTTCAGAAAATGTTAAGGTTTTTAAATATGTGTTCTGGGCTTTTGGACCTTCAATTGATGCATTTCTGCACGTGCAGGCCAGTGTGAGTATGGATGGCACTCATTTGCGCGGTGAATATAAGGAAAAATTACTTGTTGCGGTGAACAGTTAATGCCAACAACCGCATATTGCCTCCTTGCGTACGCAATTGTGGATGAGGAAACGCATGCTAGTTGGTCTTGATTTCTACAGCAATTGTACCAATATGTTGTACAAGGGTCGACATCCTAATTTGTCTTATATCGGACAGACACAATGGCATACTCAATGCCATTGAAGAATGCAGGAGTATTTACTGCGAGCCGTATACGTATCACAGGTTATGTCTCCGTCATGTCCGCAAGTAATATGCTTAGCCTAGATTTCAAGGCAAAAATTTAAAAGATTTAGTATGGACAATTGGATGTACCACACAGCCTGCGCAAGTGGAAAAAGTCATTGGTAAAATTAAGGAATCATCTCTGAGCCTAGCCTGGCAGTACATGACAAGCATTGATTTTAGTCAATGGTAGTCTTGTACGGGACGGTAATCATCAGTTGGGGCATTACCACCACGAATATTTTAGAAAGTTATAATAACATCTTGCTGTGATGTAAGAGAGATGCCTATCAAGGCATGTATGCAGCTGACATTTGAAAGGTCTGTAAAAATAGTTCAACGAGAACTCGAGAATTTACTGCACACTATCGGGAGCCATTTCCCCCAAGAATTTGGAAAAAATTAAAGGAGGTTGAGCAGAAAGGAATGCGCCATAAGATTCAAACATATAACATTTCGGAAGGCAAATACGAAATTCGAACTGGACGAGGACTGCATAACAAGGGGGGAAATTCTCACACCGTTATGTACTACCAAAGAAAATTATACATGTGGTAAATGACAAATGTATAGAATTCCTTGCTCACATGCCATGGCCGTGTGTAGACGGAGAGGGGATAATCCAGCTCAACTTATTAACAC
This sequence comes from Mitragyna speciosa, assembly GCA_024721245.1. Taxonomy (NCBI): domain Eukaryota; kingdom Viridiplantae; phylum Streptophyta; class Magnoliopsida; order Gentianales; family Rubiaceae; genus Mitragyna; species Mitragyna speciosa. The sequence continues at coordinate 5,073,873 of CM045556.1, read as the reverse complement.
TGTGTATGCACGTACAACGCATATTGCACAGTATTCAAGTTCATTCAATCTCTTATCCAACGTCGATGAATATCCGATACCGAATTGAGAGTTTCGTCCTGACAATACTCGATTTGTTGACCGTCGACCAGGCCGTGTTAGGGCCAGACGAATCAGGAATGAAATGGACTGTAGGCAACCGGATGAGCCACGAAGGTGTAGACGATGTCATCAACCTAGCCATAATAGCAGAAATTGTCGAGGATAGATTTTAGGATTATTTTCATGTTATGTAACTTAAAAATTTTATATGTATTTTTAGTGTAACTAACATTAAGCGAATGTGATTTACATAAAATTTATATATGAGTTTGGATTTAAATTAAAACAAAAAAAAGGAGTTAGGATTTTAGGGCAAAAAATTAGGGTTTTGACATAAATTTGAGTTTAAATTAAAAAAAACGAGCTATGGTTTAATGGCAAAAAAAATTAAGATTTTTAAAGAAATTTGAGTTTAAATTAAAACAAAGGCAAAAGAATAATAAAGCATTATATATAATTTCTGCATAATCTATTGTTTAATTATATATAATTTATGTATAATTTAATTTTTAATTATATCTAATTATTGCATAATTTTTTTTAACAATTTTCAAGATTCTGCAGTATATTATGAATGCCCAGCATACTCGTGCCCCTTATCAATGACTATATATTCATGATATTATACATCCTGAGACTCCACATAGGGCGCGCACAGTATATGACTGGTAGTTTTGATGATACACCACTTAGTAGTCAGGCGTTGTGATGGCGAGGTTTGGCGGTACTTACCTATCCCCGATCGTGTGTTACACTTATATCCGTTTAGCTGGATTCGAAGGGAGTATTTTTAGTCTGGATATATTACAGTGGACCACGCACTTTGTGACTACTGCTTGTTGAGCGTTGGCTACCAGAGACACATACTTTTCATTTTCCAGTTGGGGAAGCTACGATTACACTACAGGATGTTGAGGTTCTTTAGGGCCTTCCGATTGACTGATGAGTCCTCTTACCAGTGTTGATCTCCCCCAGCATACTATCGACGAGTGAGTTGATATGTGTCAGGATTTGTTGGGTATTACTCCCGATTAGAGTGACTTTTTAGGAGGGCGACTTAACAAGCGGTGCTTAGAGGCTACTCTAGATTCATATTTACCGGATAATGCACCTGACGATGCCTGTAGACAGCGAGCGAGAGTATATATATTGCTGTTGTTGGGAGGACTCCTATTGTCTAACAAAACGGGCAATAAGATAGAGTTTCGATTGATACCATTACTTCAGAATTTAGAAATAGCAGGATATTATAGTTGGGGTTCTGCAGTTCTGGCCACACTGTATCGTAACATGTGTGATGCTACATCACCCACATCCCGCGAGATTTCTGGTGCACTAGTATTGTTACAGATATGGGCTTGGGAGAGGCTGCCTACTATCCGTCCTGATCGTTTAGTACCCGAAACAAATCATCGTGGACCGTATGCATCCCGGTGGGATGTTACATTTGACTTGCATAGGACTTCTCGACATGTCTTGTCAATATTTCGTGATCAATTAGATAGTCTCCGGCCGCAAGAGGTCATTTATTTTATAATATTTTTAAATTTATTTAGTTTATGTAGTTTTGTTCTTCGTAATAATAACTATTTTTTTGCATCATTTGCAGTTTATTTAGCAGCCATATTCTGAATCAACGCTTTTTCAACTCCCACCTTATTGCACTGCCGGTCATAATATATGGCGGTCAGTTACGTACCTCATATGTTGGAGGATTGTGGAGGTTCATTTGCCTAATAGAGTGTTGCGACAGTTCGGTATGGAGCAGTACATACCACTTCCTTTACTCATGGATACACAGCCTGACTTACATCGTGTAGGTCGCCGAGGTCGATCCGGTACCGATTGGTCTTCTGTGCACCGGCGTTATGTTGACATTTGGATGACACGACATGACACAGTCGTTCAAAATAGTGCAGACGGTTGATGCTCGATATCCCTTACCGGAGTATATTAGTTGGTATCAAGAGAGAACATTACAATATATTTCAAATCCGAGCCGTCGTCCTACCGATCTTTCAAGAGGGCTATCAGGGTGATGCTTTTGCTTGCGGAGTACGCTTGTAAGTAATAGTTCAATTTATTAGTTGCTTTTATTTTTTTATTCATATTAGATATAATATACTATTAATTTTATTTGTGATAGTTTGATGCGCTATCCCACTTGCATCATATTTTCCTGAACTCTATAGAGGATGCTCATCCTGCGGCTGTGGAAGCTTGGACTACCGTGCGAGACTTCACAGCTACCACATTGCATATAGTTAGACAGTCGAGTCGACTTTCACTTCAACCTCCAGTCTTGCCAATTCATAATGATGAGGAACGTGACGATGCCCAACGAGTTCAGAGGCTCCGTTCTAGAGGAAATCAGCGTGGTAGAGGGACGTCATCGTCCGTGTTAGATCACCAGAGCCCCCACAGCCAAGTACATTTGTTGGATCTGATTGGCACGATTACAGGTGCTGGCACATCGCACGATCTAGGCGAAGGCACATCGCACCAGGTCATCCAGTCGTCACCATTCACCCCTGACTATTACTGTTCCGTCCCCCAGTTCAGCTACTATTTTTCCATCTTTCGGTCAACCTTACGATATTCCAATCGCTACATCATTCACCTCGACATCACCTGTTCATTTTCCTGACCTTAATTCACAGGTCGAAGATAATACTCAAGTTGGACTGCGACGAACTAATAGAGTTCGTAGGCCTCCAGGGTGTGGTACTCATGGCAGATTAGGGAGAATATTAGTAGTTTATTATTTGTATTAACTCAAACTTTTTTAAACATATATAATTTATCTAATTTTTAATTTTAGGGTTTGCCATATATATTAATTTTTATTATATTCAATATATCGAATATAATTTACAATAATATAACCTAAATCCTAAATCCATATCCCTTAGTACATCATAAAAATATAACATTTTAATATCCAAAAACTCAAAATAAAAAAATAAAAAATTAAACCTTGAACGCTAACATGTAAACAAAAAAAAAAGAAAAAAATTAAATTAAAAAAAGGGTCTAGGGTTTTGGGAGAACACACATATGACTACAAAGAAAATGGCTAGGGCTTTGGAAAAATTGCCTGGGGTTTTGAGAAACAAAGGGTTATGTTCAAAATAACTTAAATTAAATCCACATAAATTGCCTGGGGTTTTCATTGTATTTTTTTTATAAGTAATTTTTATCATATTTAATATATCTAATACAATTTACAATAATATATCCTAAGTCCTAAACCCTAATCCTAATTGACAAAAAAGAATTTATATTGTAAAATAACGATTCTGTCTCTGGATAATAAAAATTCATTCAAAAATATCTATTGACATAAAAAAAATATTATAAAAAGATTAAAAATAAGCTTAAAACTCTAGAAAATGCATTTATGACTCAAAATTGGAAAAAAATAAATTTAAATTATAAAATTACGATTTTGCCTATTGAATGCAATATTTATAGAAAAAATAGCAATCGTTCCCAAAAATATCAAAAAAATTTAGAAACGTGCTTAAACAATTAGAAAAATAAATTTGGGACCTAAAATGAGCTAAAATGGTGTTCGCGAGGCGAAATTATCATTTTGTCCTTGTGCTGGTAAAAATCTAAAAAGAATATCAATTAAATCAGAAAAAAATTATAAAAGAATTAACAAATTTGTATGAAAGTAAAAATATAAATTTAAAACCACGAAGCTAATACGAAAATATTTACAAATAAAAATTATTATTTTACCCCCAAAATTATTAAAAATTAAAATTTCACCCAAAAATTATAAACTTGCCCCCAATCTTTCAAAATAAATGGTGCAGGGTTTGCATGGACAGGGTACTTGATCCACGGACAAAAAATATGAATTGAACTAGTCCTTGCGGTTGGGTAAAATTTTGAACTGTAAATCGGTCCACATATAGGGAATACCTAGCCTTCCGGTTACCTGCAAAATCAGTTCTGATAGGTCGGGTACCTAACCCAATCCATAGTAATTTACCTATATATTTTCTTAAAATATATCATATTTAATATATCTAATATAATTTACGATAATATAACCTAAGTCCTAAACTCTAATCCATATCACCTAATACATCATAATAGCATAACATTTTATTATTTAAAAACTCAACAAAAAAATAAATAAAAAAGAAAATTTTGGTAATATATTACTAACCCCATACCTTACCGTCACCTTGTATTCTAGTTATACTAAATCCTTATATTAAAAAACTAATCAAATAAAAAATAAAAAAGACAAACGAATCAATTAAATAATAATTAAGCAACTAAATAAAAATTTAATAAATAACAAAATTGAGAAGCTAAATTTATATTTAAATTAAAAAACGGCTAATGCTTTAAATTTATGGTGATTTATACTTAAATCACCGCAAATCGTGTTTATTTGTTTTTGAAAAATTGCTGCACGTCCGGTTACTGCTGAAGGCTCGTAACCACATCTTGCTCGTTTGTAAAAGGCAGACGTCCGCGCAATGCGCGGAGTCCACTTTTGTACAAATGCGCATTGGCCAAATGCACATTTTAAAAAGCAGCTGTCCGCGCAATGCCTTAAATGCGCATTCAGCCAATGCGCATTTGAGCGCTTATTTACCAACCCTCGCGCGATGCGCGGGGCCTGCTGGGGACCAAAATAAATTGCATGTCCGCGCAATGCGCGACCGTGGTTTTTTTTTTAAAAAAAGGTACACCCGCGCATTGCGCGGCCGTGCTTTTATTTGAAAAAAAAAATTAGATGCGCATTCGGTGAATGCGCACAACGTAAAAGCACATTCACCGAATGCGCGAACTCCCCCTTCAGAATCAAGATGAAAAACAACCCCTATGTCAGAATAAACTTTGAAATCACCCCCATTTGAGGAATCATTCGTGTAAATTAAGTTATTGGTTTCAATTAAATTCAGCATGCCACCATTAGGACCGGCCAAGGGCTAACAAGTGCTATTTCTCATAAATTTGTAGCTCAGATTTAAAGGCAATTTAATAGACGAAATTGAACCAACAAGGCCAAAAATAGGCCTCCAAAATGATGTGATTTCACGTAAAAAATTGTTATACCACAATTCTACATAGTCACACCATACTGTTGGATAGTTACACCATAATATTAGACAATTACACTATGTTCAAGTTACAGGAAATGGAGAAGGGAGAAATTGTAAGGCCCGCACTGGGTCACACAAAACGACATCATTTTTTAAATCCATTTTTTGTCTTGCTGGTTCAATCTCATCCGTATACTTTTGACCCTTTTGATTGAGTTCATGAACTTGTTGCAAATGTCATTGAGTCCCCATGTACCATTATGACAGCTTACCCCATCCCGGATTGGATTCCGAATGCTTTCATTCGAGCCTCTAAAACTGCTTGCACCTCCTTAAACTGAAGAACCAAAGCTGTACCATCAGCATGACTGCACATTGAAGCTCGCCTGTTGGCCTGATCACACAACTTTGGTATCCTAGGGGAAGTTAGAGCACCACCCCACCCGCTTCATCCCCAACAACATCATCATCCAGTAGCATAAAAGGATTGTTGAAGGGAGGGATTTCAACAACACCCACAACCCCCATATTCAACTTCGGACTGTCATTCACCACTGTTTCCCCATCCACCTGATTATTTTCCTGAAGAACAGCAGTTTTCAAGCCAAATTTATCACCTGGACTAACCACATTATGCATGATAGCTTGAGGTATTGAAACCGCAACACACTTTCCATCACTGGCAGCATTTGCATTCACTTGCTCCACAGGGGTGCTACCACACAGAACCTGAACATTCTCCATAGAATTTTTGAGTTGCTTTCTTTACATAAACCTGCTTCGGTTGTTGTTTTTGTTGAAACGGCCTTTCAATAGACCTTTGAGGTCTCAGTGACGGATCTTTTTTAAAACAACTCTCTGTCGTGTGCCCAATTCTTTCACAAAATTCACTATAGTCTGGCCAATGCTCATACTCGATTTGCTGCCACAACCCATAGACGTCATCACCAACCCAGATTCTCTTAAGAAGGGCCTTCGAGACATCCAACTCAGTTAAGATTCCAACTGTTGAGGGCCTCTTTAAGCCAACAGTCGCCGCATATATCTGAAAAGGATGTCCCAAGAGTTCTGCAATCTTCTTTAGGTATTTTTTGTTAAACAAGGGAAGAGGCAGGTTTGGGAAGCACACACATATAGGAGCAATGGATGATTCATGATTAGGTCGAAAGTCGATTGTCCACTTGGATACAATCATTGGAGAGTTATTAACAAACCAAGTACGCCTGACAAATAACCTGTTGTAATCTTCTTCTGTTGAGGGGTGAATGAGAACATGATTGGAATCCAACAAGGCTATTGGAAAATCAGCCTTCAAATCTAAAGACCCGAAGAACTTTTGAATAATTTCCATAGTAGGCCTGCTGAAAGAGAATCGTCTAACCAACCCATCAGAAAAATGACTTAGTGAATTTTAGCATCTCAATCTGGGAAATGATAAAAGTAGGTTCACCTCTATGAGACCCTTTGTTGCCAAACTCTGATAAATCCAAAGCCTAGGAGGGTTTCTCCGTTTGCCGAACAGATGCAAAAGTTTTGAGAAGCTTTGGCTGCTCTAGCGAACTGGAAGCCGCCATTGGAACAACCATGAAGAACCAACCGAGAGAAGAAAGCAAGGCAAGAAGGAGAGAGAGAGAGAGAGGATTTCCGACCAACCAGCAACCAAAAAAAGTTGTTAAATTTCAAAATTCGAACGCACCCCATGCAAAGGAGGACTTTCAGGAGTTTCTATATACACCACTCAAGTTAAATGTTCATAAAATTTGAAAAAAATTGTTGAGCATGCTTATTTTAAGACCTTGGTTTAAGGGATGCAATGTAAGATTTTAAACCAAGGTTTTTTTTTTTTTTTGTTTTTTGTCAACACAGGTGTCCCAACTTACATTACACTAATCCTCTGTGACTATGCACCCCGCCCCAGTGATATACAACCGGCAATAGGGAGACTCGAATACACGATCACAAATTAGTAATTACTTGCCTATGACCATCCGAGCTACCCGTGGGGCACAAACCAAAGTAATTTAGGTTTACTTAATTATTGTTAATTTTGTTAGATTGGTAATGTTAATGCGAGTGATGCCTTTTTATATTACATAAGTAATTTTTGCACCTTGTAAAGTTATTAATTCTGATTTATTTGAGAAAGAATAGCAAATTGAACGGTTAAGATTCTATAACTCTATCCCAATAAATTAGAGGTTCGAATTCCACCACTATTAAAAATTCCCTTCCCATGTTCATAAAAAAAAAAAAAAAAAAAAATCTGATTTATTTGACTTATTTGTCAACTTAACTCTTACGCTAGCTTTTGTCTGGATATTAAAAAAATAAATAAATAAATAACAAGTTGTTGCGAGTCTGTTTTATATTTTTTTTATCTTTCATCTTTTTTTTTTTTCTTTTCATAATTAATTTCTTTTGTGGGTTTATTCCGTCGAAAAAACCACCACCACCACAACTTCGCACACGGCAGAGGCAGCGATGGCGAACGGCGGTGCTGGAGGAAAAGTGTCCTTCAAGGTTACACTCACTTCCGATCCAAAACTTCCTTTTAAAGTGTAAGTAAAAATTCGAAAAAACCCAATTTCTATACGCATTTTTTTGTCGATTATTAAATTTTTTTTGTTTAATTTTAATTTCATTATTCTTCTGTGATTGATTTGCAGATTTAGCGTTCCTGAAGCTGCCCCTTTCACCGCTGTGCTCAAATTTGCTGCAGAAGAATTCAAAGTCCCTCCCCAGACTAGTGCCATAATTACCAATGGTATTCGATAGTTTTAATTTCTAGGGTTTATTTCTGAATTTTTTATTTTCATTTTTAAACTAGAATTTTATGAGAAATGGCTACCTGAAATAGTTCGACATAATGAATATGAATCTGTGGTGAAGAATTCGTTATAATTGGATTGCTAATTTTCAATATTTAATGATTGGCTGATGTTCAAATTTATAAATAAATCTCGCATTTTTAGGGAAAAAACTATAATTGGTTTTATTTATTAGATCCAAATTGTAATGAAAAGCGTGCATTTGTTTTTGCGAAATCGTTTGAAATTCTAATGATGTTGTTGGTGAAATTTACACTTCTCTATAGCTAGCAAAAGCTAGGAACCAATTCATTGAATGTACAGCATTTTTGGTTTTTTTTTTCAATGAAAAACATCATAGGATTAAGGGTCTGTCATCCTTTTTTTGGATCAAATACAGCAATTAGAAGAGTATGTTAAACTGACTGTTTCTCGTACAGATGGCGTGGGGATCAATCCTCAGCAAAGTGCAGGTATTTTCTGGTTTACGTTTTTATTTTTTTCCTTCTGCTGATTACATGGGCAGTGAACTATATGGATTTTTTGTTACTGAATGCATTTAAGTGGTTTATACGATGGTCGTTCATTGGCTTATCTGACGGAGTCTGCCATTGGCTGGTGGTTGTCTGTTCCGCTGGATCCTGTTTTACTTTTCTATATTTGATAAGCAACTTGCATCTTTATTAAGTCTTTGGTAAGTTCTAGGGGATCCATTGAAACACTGGTTTGAAATGCTTCTGTGATGCTTTGATTGAAAACCTTCCTGTTCCTCTCAACTCTTTCTTTATATTTTCTTTGGAAGTAGTTGCGATTCTCAAGATTATTGGAAAAATCAACCTGTACCAGTTAGATTAAAAGTATCATAATTGAGGAAAGACGTGGCTGGATGCTCTGGTGCTGATTAGGGAAGTTCTTCTTTCTCTCCTTATAGATCCATATGAAACAGATTATAGATCCATACGAAACAGATAGGAAGGGTTGGTTGGTAGTATTTTATGTTGTGGTTGTTGGTAGTTCTGAAGTAGAACCTGTATCTAGAGACATGATGCTGTTTGTAATGATGGTGGTGTGCATTGGTCTATATTTGATGATTGTGTGATTTGATGTTGTTTCCTTTCTTTTCTTCTGTCTGTAGTTTCTTTTTCCTCTCCTCTTTTTTTTTTTTTGGTTGAGGGATTGGAGGAAGGAGGAGAGACTGATAGTGCTTGTAAGATGTGACAAAGTGATCTAGTAATTTTGACATTTCTATGTATGAAATGATAATTTGCAGCCCTTTGTATTGGGATTATGCTGCTTTTGTGAACCCATACTCAACCAATCCATTTCGAACTGTGAGCTTAGTGGACTATTTGATAAGTCAAACTGTCTAGGACTTGAATGGGGAAAAAAGCTGTGTATTTACTGATGTGACAATAATCGAAATTTCAGGAATTGGAGACTGCACCTTAGGCAGAAAACTAGTTAAGTTAAACTGTCTAGGACTTGAGTCCATACTGTGAGCTTAGTGGACTATTTGATAAGTTAAACTGTCTAGGACTTGAATGGGGAAAAAAGCTGTGTTTACTGATATGACAATAATCGAAATTTCAGGAATTGGAGACTGCACTTCAGGCATAAAACTGGTTAAGTTAAACTGTCTAGGATTATGCTGCTTTTGTGAACCCATACTCAACCAATCCATTTCGAACTGTGAGCTTAGTGGACTATTTGAGAAGTTAAACTGTATAGGACTCGAATGGGAAAAAAGCTGTGTATTTACTGATGTGACAGCAATCGAAATTTCAGGAATTGGAGACAGCACTTCAGGCAGAAAACTAGTTAGCTTGCACTAAATCAGTGATGAATCATCTCATAAAGCTATCCTTTTCTGTTTTGTGCCTTTAAAGCTTCATGATCTTCCAATCCTTCTAAAAATTAATCTGTAAATGGTGCATTCTGCCATTAACATTTTTTGCAAGTAGTGCACAATTAAGTTAAATGGTAGAATTTTGAGAAAGAATTGGCAGATGGAAATGAAAGAAAAGAAGAAACCTAAAGAGTATCTCCATCTGAATTCTCATTTCATTTAGTTGTCTTAAACCATACTATCTTTTTTGGGTCATCTGTATCAGTTCTGTTTATGAACTAATATTAGAGTTTCTGGAAATAATGTTCTGTTTCCCAAAAATGAGTTAAGCAGGTGATGGATGTACTTGTCTATTTAAAAATTAAAAAAAAAAAAATTAGCAGTTTGTGATTTTACCTCTGTTGTCGTTTAATGGCATCCAATGTCATATTTTACTCAAAGCATTGGCTCAAATAAAATGAGGTTGTTAAATCTGGTGATCCATGTGGTATTTTGTTTGGTCAACTTCCAAGTACTTTTATTTGGTTAACTTGCAGGTCATTAACTTGTGTTTTCTCTTGCTTTTTGGCAGGCAATGTCTTTCTCAAACATGGCTCAGAACTGCGTCTAATCCCTCGTGACAGAGTTGGTGCTCATTGAATTTTTTTAAACCTCAACTGGACCGTTTTACTTTCTTTAGAATAATTTATGTATCCCCTTTAATACTGAAACTTTCATGTCAACAACTTGTCAGTCACCCTTATTCCTGCTTATGAGATAGAGCCTACAATTAAAGGGATAAGATACAATGGATGGATCAAATTACTAGTTAATAGAAAGATGTCGTTCCCAAAATCTATGTGCCCTGGTATCCTGGATGGTTAAACGATATTTTTGTTCAGAAAATTTATAGTTATTTCATGCTTGTTTATAATCGTTCTTCTCTTCTTCGTTTAAAGCAATATCACGTTGCTGTGTATAGTTGCTTCTGTGGGTTTTGGGGGGTTTCACAGGTAACCCCCGGCCCCGCCTTTTCCCTTTTTCTGTTATTTCCCCCCCCCCCCCCCGGGGGGGGGCGCCGGGTGCGGCACCTCTATGTAATGAAAATGACACACATTCATTCACTTGTTGCCAATAATTTGTGAGCCGTTATTGCACTTGTACTCTTTTTAGCTGGTTAGCTAGATGCCTAGGCTTTTTTTTATCTCATTTGGTTTCCTTTTGCATTCGGAGAGTTCCCGGCAAACTTGCTTGCGTGCAGAAGGCGAACCTTCATGGACGACAAAAACACCTTTTGTGGTGTACTCTTAATTAGTGATTGAGACAAAAAAAATTTCAGAATCTTTTTTATATTTTTTTATTATTTATTTCATTGGACATTAGTTTTACATTGTTAAAGTAAAAAAGATTAGGGAAAAGAGGAAAAAAATGTGGGTGGATAGTTTTTTGGTTAGTTACCACATTCATGAATGGTTGTAAGAAGGTTTTTTTCCCCCATTTAATTAAAAAAATTAAAAATATACACACCACTATCCAAGTGGTATTCTCCTTTTGTATATGGTATAGATGAAACTCTACATTTTAGAGTAGAGCTCGGTACCAGAAAGGAAATGTTGGCATCTGCATTAATCAGACGGGCTGTCAAGATGGTAGTTTAGTCTTCAAATCTTTCGGTAGTACTTGGACATCTATAAATTGAATTTGAATTCTGGCCTTTAACAACTCTAGTAGATCAAATAAAAAAGAAAAGAGAAATTCCAACCATTTTTGTAGTTGCTGTTAATAGAGTATGGATGAAAAGGGACATAGTATTGGGGGGCATAACTAAGGAAATTATCCATATCCATTAGTGTGCAAATTGATGAAGTCTGCAAGCCACAGCCAAAAGATAACTCCGAAGGATTGAATTAAGGGAAAATATTGATACTATGAAACTTTCGCAAACCGCAGTACAGGCTGAAGCAAAATGGAAACTTCAAACAAGCTTGAAAGATTCTAAATACCATCTTTGAAATTGATTATACTGAAGTTGTAGTTTAAAAGATTTTGCTGATCCCAACATCGTTCCTGTTGCTAACAAACCTAGAGCATTTTTCTAATTTGTGGTTTAATTGACTGGCTGGGAAAGCACATAAAAGTAGAAACTTGACCGCTCATAACCTAGCTTAAGGCTGGTTTGGTTTGGCTGATGGATAGTTCTATTCAGGTTTTATATGCTCCTCGCTTAGGCACGTTGTGATACCTCTTATTGTGGAATTTTGATAATTTAAGAAATTTAATAGACAGAGAGAGGCTTAAGGTTTTCGCAGTCTATAAGCTGTTGTTATCCTAAACTTTTTTGATCGATTAGAATAATCTATATCGTGTCCCCTGCTACAATCAATCAAACTGTTTGGGACAGTGAATCACCGTCAAATGACTCCCCAAAAAATACACCCAGTACATTCAATCAATGTGTGCGGCAAGGTAATGCACATTATCTCATGTCAAAGCCATTGTGTTCCCACCATCCATTTGTTATTTCGTTCTCTTTCCGAGAACTCAGCCATGCATATTTTTCCAAAGAAACTCAAAAGACTTCAACCTTTGTACAATTGGAGAATCTACTTTCCTCCACCACACTGCACCAGAACATTTTTACCCGTGACAATTAGATGGGTTGAATACATATTTAAGAGGAGAAGCAAATATTCTTATAAACATCATAATTTAAACTTCGTATGTTTACACACGAGGAAAGTTCAACCTCACCACAAAATTATCAAAGCAATTGAACAAAAAATGAACCCTCTCCTGAGGAACCCTACGCCAGTGAAAACTATAAGCTAATAGCAGCATCACCATGAGCCTATAAAAGGGGGACATAAAAAGCCGCATTTTGCTACAAAATTCTCTTTAATACATCTTGAAATCGAGAATTGACGGATCTGTGCCCCTAAATACTTCAAACCTTCGGCATGAGCAGCAAAGCACCATAATAACTCGTCAATGATTTACCCCTATCAAATGTGCTCAGCAAGGGGCCAATAAGAAGCATACACATGGTTAACATTATAAATTTCAGTTCACCTACGACCCCTTCCTCTGCCCCTTCCACGACTCCCTCCCCTCCCGCGGCCTCGAAAACTCGATCTGTCTGGTTTCAGCTTCAAAGATTGGACTCCTCTTCTTTTCTGAGGTAGTCTCTCCTCGTCCTCATCATATTCTTTGTACTTCGCTTTACTTCTGGAAATAAAGGAAATTTCACGTGACCCCCCAGCTCCCACCTTAACACCGTTAGCATTTCTTGAAGCATTTGTCAGGGCTGCAACTCTTTCTCCTAATGGAAGAGTGTCCTCCTTGGCTAGCGATCTGCTATTTGAGAAGGCTTCTGCATGTCGCTCATCCTTCACTTCGTACAACCTGTAGTTTTCAAATAAAGGGATATAAACTAAACGGATCAAGTAGTCCATTTCATGTTTTAGCAGTTCAACTACATGCATGATTTTTCCGACCCAAAATTGCCGTGTTACTTACAATTTCAGCGACGATCTAGCATAATTAGTTCCATATCAAAGTATTCTCATAATGGATATCATAGAATCAGATATGTAATGAAGACAAACATGCAATTTTCTTCACTTATGAAAGTTGGCTAAAACATTGACGCAAGGGTCACCTAGGAACTCGTGAGTTCTTTCCAGATATTCTTTTGCCACTGGCATGCTCATCTTCTGATGATTGGCTGGCTGCTGATACATCTGAATCATTTGCATCAAGGTCTTCATCTTCCATTACAGGCACAAAATGCTCCTCGACCAAAGATGGTTGCTTTGTAGATGCGATCGGGTGGAAAGCCAAATACTCTTGTGAAAACTCATCAATCTCGAAGTCCTATAAGAGTCAAACAAACAAGGATAATCAAAAGCATGCAACATAGGAGCTGCCCTAATTACCAATTTAACTACATGGCAGCTATTGGAAAAAAGTGATGATAAACTTAAAATACTTCCATTCAAGGTGTCATCTTTCCCCACCTCTACTTTCAAAGTTCAGTTTCAGGAGGGTTGAATCTAAAGGGATGTCAATCAAATAAAAGAAGTTCTAAATTACCTTGTTTTCAAACATTCCGGCAAATCGCTCGTCCTTCATGACCTCACTGGTGAGACCCTTCTTTTTCTTGGATGTTTTCTTAGTATCAGCACTATCAACATCCCTCTTTTCATTCTCAGCATCTTCATCTTCAAGAAGGCGAGCTGCCAGACTACGGTTAACTTTTGGCAATTTTCTCTTAATCTGCAGAAAGATGAAGATACAACGGTTGACAAATACAATATAGCCATACAAAATAGCCAAATTATACAACTTTATTTTAAGGAATCAATCATTAGAAAAGGCATTCCTCACCACATAAACTGTGCAAGGACCGCACTGATTACGACCTTTTTTGTAATTTTTGTACATTAAGAAGGAAGAGAAAGATAATATCAAATAACGTAAGCATCTAAACATGACTTCTGTAGAGATGAGAATGTAGGCCAAACAATTTCTTGTGTATACAACTGAGATAAGCAAATACTGAAACTGAAAGCGGAAAGGGAATTAGATAATCAGCTAAGTTTTTACATCACCAATAACTCCACAATGTTTCATAGCTTGTCAAAGCCTCCTTACTGTTGAATGGACATCAGATTTACAAGTCCTACATAAATTAAGAGTTCATATTTAAAAAAGACACACGACATTGACCTGATTTTCTTCCCTTTGTTCTAGATTAGTTTCCTACTGTTTGACCCACTGCGAAATACAATCAGAAACAAAACGACTGCCATATCTCAACTTCATGTACTTGCGAAAACAAGGGGTCCTATTAAATTCCACTAAAAGAAGGTTCAACAATACATTGCACTTTATTGTTCCACAAGTATTGTGGGTACCAAATTAACTCCCATGCATTGGAAATAAAAGCTTTCATCTATTTCACCCATATATTGAATTGACTGCTCTCTAGCAATGATAAGCTTAGGATCTGTGAATGTTATTCATACACAATGTAAGATAAGTCTTCTCATTTTTTTGATACAAAATATTCATTTTTGCATGCCAATGCAAAGAACTATCATCATGCAGATAGCATTGTCATTTAGCCAAATAGAAAACATTGAGGGGCCATTTTGAGTAATAAAAAGAACTGTTATCTTGGCAATCTACCTAGGCAATTACACAATCAGTTATTTAAAAAATGCTTTTCTTAAATTATCACTCAAGTAAACTGATAGATCTTTAAGCTAACCAAGCACAAAATCATACTCAAAATTTTATTGGTCTCGGGTGGTCAAATCAGCTCAAACACAATTCAAAATTAACATGGCTGAAATCTACAGAAGTGGAAGAAATTTTCAGTCACTTGATGTCTTTAACTTAAGAATAGTTTTAACTGTGATTCTTATGACTTGAGTATTGTAACCATAAATATAATTATAACTTGTGATACTTAACTTTCAAGTTGTTTTCCAAAAGGAAAGTAGATGAAAAAGTAGACCAACCAACAAGCTCAGGCATGAAACTGACCGTAATTCTTGAGGCACGTTCAGCTTCCAATTTTTCTTGTTTCCGTCGCTCTACATAAGATTCGTAAGCAAATGGATCTGCCAAAGCTTGTGCCTGCACAAGAAATAGAAGCAACTATCATCGGAAAAAAACTCTTCAATTCCAAAAGTGGTTGTCAAATGTTAAACCTGATTAAATACCCAAATATATATACATATATATTTATGTGTGTGTGTATATGTGTGTGTGTGTGTGTGTGTAGGAGCGCGCACGCGAGAATGTTTAAACCAATGCTTTACAGGACTGCTCTTGTATAGAACCTTAAACACCAATAAAATGCCTAATAGGTGCGTTGAAAGGGTTATCACAGCATTCCAGTAAAATAAAACAAAACATTACCTTTTTATACAGCCGATAGTCAATGAAGTAACCGTGCATGTATGCTCTTAGAAGATTAGTTCCAATCAAGTTTGTCAAATTCAACTTCACAAGGTCTTCTTTAGTCAAAAATTTGAAATCATCATAAATAGTTGTTTGTGGATTCTCCTCCAGCTCCTCCTATATATAAATCACACATCATAACCTTATCCTTGACTTTCAATGAGTGACATTAAGACCTAAAATTTGAACATAGGTCATTCACATTATATAATCATACCGTCAAGTTTTCCAAATAAGAGCACCACTTGGGAGCAGGTCCAAGGGCAGGCACAAAATAAGAAGGGATTTGGCTGTTGTCCAAAGCCAATAACATCAAACCACTTCCACCAAACACACACAAATCATTAATCTTCCCAGCTGTTGGTTCAATGCTGGTCATACCTTCACCCTGAAACATTGGAGTATTCGATTAAAGACAAAGTTATTACTACACTTGAAATATTAAATTGAGATCAAAAGGTATATTGAGCTTAGCAGATTCAACGACCACAGTTAGTTACTCCCAGCTAAAGCAAAAAGAAGAGGGCAGATAAGAAGGAATTGGAGCTTTGAGGAAAGGGAGGGTGGATGAAGAGAAGAAGCAGCAATATCTCCATAATTTTACCAACCAGATACCCACCCACCTCCTTGACATACTTCAGAGTAGCTTACTAGAATCACTTTCCTGTGCTGATCAAGTGCTTTCATAACTCAAAACTTAAAGCTCCTTTGTGCAGTCTTTAAAATTGACTTCTGTTTTCAGAAGTGATAGTTAAGAGCCATTAAGTAACATAAATTAATCTTTCAGAGCTGAAGCTTGTATAAGTTGTTGCTGGTTTCAATCTGCTTCCATGGTTATTTGAAATCTAACCTCATTGAATTTGACCTCATTTACCACATAAATCCTGGCTCCAAAGGCACGTTTCTATACATACACAATATAATTAGCCTGTTCTCACCCAGCACAATTGGGAATTGCAAGCTACTCCAAAAATTAAAAACCTCCCAAAAAGGTACTAATTACAAGTAACATGTAAATTCACACTTCTTTTGAATATATCTTGGGCCCAGAACGCATTCAGGTCCATAGGACCCTTTTAAACTACTTACAAGTAAGTTCCATAACTAACAGCAAGGCCCACTAAACGTTTCCTATAGCCTATGTCTAAAAAAAATATAAAAGATCATATGTTAATCTAAAATATGAAAGCATTAGCTTCTCATCAAATGCTCTAAGGAAGAGCCAGCCTGTATACAGCCAATGATAAACCATAGATATAACATATGGAAAATCATTTTGTTAAGATTTTTACTTCATAACAAAGTAAAATAACCTGAATGTGCAACAAATTGAGATAACCACATATTCTGCAAGCTACAAGTATCAAGGCGCGTAAAATGCATACAAAGATATAAGAATTCCTTACCGTCTCAGGGTCCCAAATCCTGACAATGTGTTTATCAGCGGTGATTAATTTTGGTTTATCTGAATTAAGAGTTTTATGCCACTTAATGCTCAGTATTGGGTTGCCATACCTACAAAAGATAGCCAATTGTTATAACATAATAGCCAACTTAGCATCAGGCAGATATATTATAAAGAAAAAAAAAATCAGTATCAATTCAATAGGCAAAAAACAGCTCAGAAGACAACTCACATGTGATCCTTTACTCGCATAGGACATGATGAGCGCAGATCATAAATTAAAACCTGCATGTTGTACAGAAAATATGAGCAGCAGATGGACAATAGGATGATCAAGATAGCATCATCAGTAATTAGAAGTTGTCAACTCGGTTCTAAATGAACTTTACAGATCAACTAAAAGAAAATAATAATAACAGGGGGCCAAAAAAAAGATCGCCTGTCAGAAGTGAAAAAAATCAAGCACCAAGGAGAAATCTCATATGAGATTGTTTAATCAAACAGAAAATCCAAGGTGAGTTCCTTAACAAAACAGGTAATAACACACCCATCACATCGATAGCACATTCAACATACACTGTCTCGCTCAAACATCATGTACTGGGCATCACACAAAAACGAGAACAAATGTTCATATTCTAAACTATTTTTCCCGAATTTTGAATAGTAACTAATTCAAAGTACAAGTCTATAGAAGATACTAAACCAAAATGGATTTTGTAGTATAAACACTGATGGTCAATCAGTAATCATCTCAATCCTACTTGCCAGAACCATAAATGACCATATTGATGATAAATCTGAAAACAGTTCCTAAAAATGCGAACTATAATAGCTCATATATACCAAAATAACAGTAACTCTTAAATATCAATCCTTTTAACTATGGTATTCCCCCTTCAAAATGATTGTCCGAAATGATTATTGAATATATAACTTGATTATAACATCATAAGGCCAAAAGAAGGTTCTTTTACTATGCCATAGGATGCACAAGAACTCAAGGAGATTGATTACAAATTATTTCCCCCTTAAAAATCCCTATTTAGTCACCAGAAGAGGGGAGAGAAAGGGAGGGGGGGTTAAGACCCATATTATCAGAAAAAACAGCCCCATTTAAATTTTAGATCTTCCCATAATATATTTGCATTTCAGGCGCATAAAAACTATCCCTTTCAAAAGAAAACGCAGGCATTTCAGTTTTTATAGCATCACATCTGGACCTAGAGGCTATTTTTATGGGCACTCCAAATTCCAGAGAAATACAAATACAAACTATTACTGAATATAAATTTCATTATTCATCACCAAGAGAAACTTACTGTAAAACAAAAAAACAATGCATACCTTTCCAGAACTAATTCCAACACCCATAAGATACCCTCCATCACCATCAAACTGTACTGCAGTAACTTCCTATGATTCAATGAAAAAGATTAGGAAAAATAATCAATCAAAGAAGATTTAGTCAGGCAGAACAAAGCAGCAGCAGAAATTACAAATCTATTCTTGTACTTTGTTATTGAAATCAACAAAATTCCCCTAACAATCACAAAGTAAAGCTGACGCATTTTCTATGGTTGGAGGAGGAATTATAGGGTCACCAGATGGTCCCCAAGATTTGAAAGCTATACATTTTACGTCTGGTAAAGCAATTCAAATCAAATGCCCTTGCTAAAAAAGGGTCCCACAATGTCCAACAGGCAATCATATCTTCAACCAGAGAAATATATTTAGATATCCTTGCAGATTGAATTTCCAAATCCTATGTTAATACAGTGTACAAGGCATTAGTCCAGATGAGGTGACAGGAAGGAATCCATTCTTAAGTCCCCACAATAAGGAAACATTAAGATATAATAAAGGATCAATATCTAGTACATGCAAAGAACAAACTAGGATACAACCTGAACATATTCAGATGTGCAGGTCACACAAAACAGTAGTTTAGTACTTTTCTAGATCTACAGAATCTCATACCATGCTAATGAAATATTCTGACAAATTAGGAACATCAAAGATGTCCTAATCACATTTCTATTGACATTTTAAATTCTAATACTTTTAAAGAAGTTTTAAATCACATTTATTCGCAGATGTTAATCACGGAAAAGATATGTCAACTATTAGCTCTCCAATAACTTATGACCTTCAACAAAGTAATACTCATTCACCAAGAAACAGAAAATATAAGCAGTAAGAGTCAAGATTCTTGTCAAGAATGAAAAATTTTGGTAAAACTCCAGTATTTATTATAGACTTTATAGACTTGAGCTATTTCAATGTACTTCTTAGTACTTCATGTAGTTTCTGAGTTTCTTCAAAGATTCCTCTAGATTTTAGAAGAAAAAGACTCTATTCTTACAGATCCATCTGATATTTTTGGAGGATAAAACTATAAAAAATCATAGCATGAATTTTCTTTTTGCATTTGGTACAATGATACTATCTGTACTCTTTATTTATCATGAAGTCACAATCCACTTTATCCATTATAATCAGGTTTTAACTCTTCATGTAACTAAACATATGAATTGGAGAAAGTGTGGATTTAAAATCATTATACACAATATATGTAACCTATTCTGCTTTACCATACATACTAGAAATTGTAATTCAAAATAAAAGACAGCAAAACCACAGTATTTGGTCTTCAGACATATGATAATCTCTAAAGATAATTTTCCAGAAGAAAAGACTTATCCACCGTATAAACACATTTGGAACCAGAAAGACGTGTAGAAGTCACTTAATCACTGAGACAAGTCACTTGATCAATGACAAAAGCATGTGTAAATGAAGATTTAATGGGAGTCCTCAATTATCTATCATATAACAATTGATGGAACAAAAAAGCTACCTGACCGACGTCACCAGCAGGTGCAACAGCATTTATCCTACCAACTGAAGATCTAGCTCTAATGTCAAAGCATTCTACAGCACCATCCTCACCACCACAAGCAATTAATCCATGTACCTTGCTGTTTAGGGGGGGGAAAAAATCAAATGAACAAGAAGCAAAGACCAACATCAGACATAATCTCTCGGCCAACCTTTCTCCAAAGTGAAGAAGGCATGAATGAAGGAAGAACAAGAAATACAGTCTCACCAACCTTCGTGAGACAACATTTAGTGCTGGGGATTGTGTGTTAAGAGAGGACAGGAACCGGCCCTGTAAAAGGGGAAAAAAGTTGCCTAAAACCTGAACTTTTTTCTTTCTTCATCATGAAATTCAAAAAACCCAACTTGAAGGCACCAACGTTTATGATAACAAACATTAAATGAAATCTTAAGCATAAATGACCTTCAGACTTCAGTTTGCACAGAGAAATGAGATTAAAAGAAAAGATTTTGACAGCAGAGTTTGACACTGTTTGGGGAGAGAATAACATTACAAAATATTCATAAATACCAAATTCTATATGTCAAAACTTGACTCTTGTCAGCTGACAACAAATTAGAATAGCAAAACTCCTCAATTGATAACCCCCCCCCCCGGGTGTCTAAACCTTTATTAGCACAGATGGCATTTCAGTGCAATAGTGGGATTCTGTCAGCCATCTCAAAAACGACAAATAAAACTAAGTTGCTCACACATGCAATCATTATTAGGAAGGCAAAAAGAAATCATGATGGCAAGAAGCTATCATCATCTACCAACAACAACGACAACAACAATAACATCATCTAAGCCTTTATCCCACTATGTGGGGTCAGAAATATGGAACATACGTCACCATTGAGATCGATTAAGACCATCATCTACCAACAACAAACCAAATTTCAGGAGACATCTCCACATGAATTTCAGCGGTAATATAGTCAGACTACTAAATTACAAACTGAAGTGGAAAATAAAGTGCTTGCCTATGAAAAGAAAATCTTCCCATCTTCTGAACCAACATCAAGTAAATGAGGCACCTATAACATCTATGCAAGAAAGCATTTCATAACTCCCTTCTCCAGCTGAAAATAATAGACCAATTTTGCTTGTTTTTACTTAAAGTAACATGGACATTCTTATAAAACCTTGATTGCCCTTTGTTCAAGATTGTAGAAGTTCTCACAATTTCATTGCCTCCTTGAGATATGCCGTAGGATTGACATTTGAAATCAAATTTCTGAAGGTGGGGGGAAGTTCCCAAAGAAATTCACGGTAAAATTTTTACTAAGCTAATCATTGGCCAAAACCACACCCATCCCCCTAATACCGAGAAAAAAAAATTAATAATAAAATCTTCCCACCTTCTGAACCACCATCAAGTAAAAGAGGCACCTATAACATCTATGCAAGAAAGCATTTTATATCTCCCTTCTCCAGCTGAAAATAACAGACCAATTTTGCTTGTTTTTACTTGAAGCAACATGGACATTCTTATAAAATCTTGATTGCCATTTGTTCAAGATTGTAGAAGTTCTCACAATTTCATTGCCTCCTTGAGATATGCTGCTGGATTGACATTTGAAACCAAATTCCTGAAGGTGGAGGAAAGTTCCCAGAGAAATTCATTGTAAAATTTTTACTAAGCTAATCATTGCCCAAAAACCACCACAACAACACCCCCCCCCCCCCAAAACAAAACAACCAAAAAAAAAAAAAAAAGAGACCCTTGGCTATCAATGGACCAAAAGTACCTACAAGCTATCCAAACCCCCCCCCCCCCCAAAAAAAAAAAAAAAAAAAAAAAACTCTGCGTTTTCATTTTCAAGAACTCATAGATTACATTTTGGTGATCCTTGCAGTTTTTCATTTCTTTCTTTCATAGAAGAATTTCTAAGAACTAATGCAACAATTGGGAGCAAAACTGGATGAAAATAATCTCTCTCACGAGGCATGAATGAAGACAAGTGACCAATGGAGAAGAAGCATACTTATTGCAAGCCTGATATTTAGACTTCCAGTCATGAACACTAGTTTACGGGATACCAACAACCGTAGGTTGCACAAAGACAGCCTGGATCACGGTGACTGTGAAGTACAAAAAGCAGGAGACAATGAAAAGTAAGTTCAAAATCTAAGTGTTACTTTATTTCCTTTTGCAGTGTTTCATGGGCTTTGAAATCCCTCAGGTTTAGTTGAAGTTTATTACATCCACTGCATCTGTGTCCTCTATTGCCTCCAAACAGTCAGCAAAGATGATACTAAAGTAAATAATGCAATTAAAGAAAGATACTGAAATGACAAAGGATGGCACTCGACAATGAAAGGTATGCAAGCTAAAGAAATGTATAAGGGACCTGTTCCAAATTTATTCTATATAGATCTGGAGACGAAGCAGCACAGATCAAGTCGCAGGACCAGCAATCATATACCATATCCCTACCCATCCTGTTCAAACAGTAACAATAACCAAATGTCAAGGAAAGGTTACAAAAGAAAATGACAATCCAATAAAGTCAGTAAATCAGAAACCAACTGTTAGATTCTAGCACCAGCAATTCAAAAGTAGAAGAGAATAGAAATAAAACTAATCAAGTGATCAAGCTCATCAATTATTTAACAATGATCAGATACATATTACTTTCCCGCCATGCACACTTAACAATATCAATGTGTTTTAGCCTTGCACGTGTGGTGTGATTCTGAAGGTCACTAGCAGTTGTTGCACTTTAGGCGCAACTACATTTGTGCATGATATACTTTTGTTTCCTCTCATTAATAGTTTTTATTCATTTAAACCCAAGAAAAATGCATTAGTTGACAATTAAATTTTACATAATTATGCAAATAAGATCATTAACAGCTGCAAAGAGAAACAGGGAGGACACGAAAAATTTTGATAACCAACAAAGGTCAGGAGAACCTGAACTTGATAACCAGATAATTCCAATGGACATTCCAAAAGGATATGCACCTAGCTTCTCATGCTTTCAGTTTACAGTGTAAGCGTGAAAATAGCACTTTTCACACCTCTCATGACACATAATTGCTAAAAACTAGATGAGTCCCTAAGTTTTTCATGAAGCTACATATGAGAATGACCCTATATTTTCTAACTGACAACACACAATGAATTCATCAAATTTTAGGTTCACCCCTTGATCTTCTCTTCCACATGAACCCATGTTGAGCTTTATCTTCATTAAACTAGGATAGTAAATTATAACCCGATTATAAACCAGCAAAAAGCAAATTTTTTTAAGTAGAAAAAATTAATCTTGGACAGACTCCAAATCCTAAAACATTGTGGCTCATTTTGTTTACTAAAGATCAGATGAAAGAGGCATATGAGAGGATATCTTACACAAAAAATTCCTCACAGATCAAAAGGTAAGACATGTTATAAAGCACAGTTAATAGAATACCTTGGAATCCGCAAGCTGTAGTGACTTCCATATTTGGCATGCAGACAAACAGAACGATCAGCACAAAGAAATGCAATCTTTGAATAGTCATCACTCAACACCTAATGGAGAAAGCAAACTCAAAACATTCATAAATTGGTGGTTTTAAGAAAACAAAGAGAAATTTCAGACAATTTAGAAACAAGAATCGAAAAAAATGATTTGCATAGGCATGACCTTAGAAATCAAATATAAATCTGACTCAGGATAAGAAACATATTATGAATGGGAACTATAAAGCTTGCAGGAAATTAATGTATACAAAATGATAATAAGTATGGGAAAAGAAGTAAAGAAGTATTACTAAAATACAGGATTTTTCAGCAAAGAACCTAGAAAGGTAGGACAATATTACGGTACTCTATAAAACTGCTAGTGGGAGACGGAAGGGAATCTGAGGCTGTTTTGGGCTGTCAACAGTTGTCAACAGTACAGGTGAAGAATTACAAGAGAAAAATAGGTAAAGAAGGAGGAAAATTAGAGGAATTTGAGGAAAAGGAATAATACTCAATGAAACTGATTATTTTATTAATCAAATCTCTATGAAAATAGACTAGCTATAAAACCCACCAACAGATATATCTTATTTTCATTCAGATATCATTCCTACTCACAACACAAACCATTGACTCCATTACTCAACTAAGACAACCAAAGACTTTAACTAAGATCACAAAACAATAAAAACAACAAAGTGTACTCAATAAACACAATTAATGTAGACGCCATACGAATATAATAAGAAAATAATACATTTGACTCTTAAAATTCAAATAAACAACTGCAAAGCTGACCAGCAGATAACTAACAATCATTGAACTTTTAAAAACTTTTTAATCCTTTTTAATCGCCATCAACATGTCCTTCTAGATCTTCCAAGGCCATCATTTCTATCCAACCAGCTTGGAAGCATCATAATCTAATAAGCCAGACATTAAACAGTTTCTACACTCTTATCGATCGAAAATAAGAGTATGAATAGTCTTGGCACGGATCAGCTTGAACAGTAAAAAAGTACACAGACTTCACCGAGATGACTTATTCCTTTTCATGAAAAAGCAAAATGCAAGAGTATAGATTCACAATTGAGAAAAAATAATAAAAAAGGGGAAAATGTTAACCCATTTGACAACAAAACCACATCTACCTAGCAGAAAATTTCTAAAGGCAAAGCACTTACATCCGCAAACGAGCAGCAATACATTGGTTATCACAAATAGTTTCCACAAGGAAGAATGCAAGACAAAGAAATACCTCAAAATTTACTATCTCTGACACCAAATGCCTTTCAAACTTCAAGGATAGCTCGCGTAACTCGTAGACTTTGACTTGTGGTGGGTATATACCTAAAATTCAAGATCACATCTCAATAACTACCCTCACTTTGCCTCAATAAATTGAAAACAACAGCAAGTAAATTTTGAGGATTCAATAGAACTACTCAGCATTCACCTGAAGCAATTAGGTACTCCCCATCCGAAGTCGCCTTAATTCTACTAGTTGCAGTTTCAAACCTCAAGTCCTGGATCAAATCCACTCTTTGCATATAATCTAAAACACGACAACAAAAGTAAATTGATTAATTAATTCACCATTGCAAAGCCAATATATATTTTAAGCTTCCAATCAAGTAATTCAATAAATATGTGTTCAAATGGACCTAATTCACAGCATCACCTATGGACCAAGTGGTTTAAATAAGAGCCACGTGGTTCTCTTACATCACTTCTTCATACCAACATGTTTCGTTTAACCTCGTGTGACTCTTATTTATACCACATGGCGCACAAATGGAACCGTGGACTGAGTTCATGCAAGAATCTCCCGTCTACCACAAGAATCGAGTTCATCTTACAAGTCAACTCATTCAAACCCACAAGAATTCTTCCCAATCCAAAAGTTTTTACCTTGATTCCTTGCATAAGTACATTATATCACTAATTCTTCCCAAGTTTTACAAGTCGATCAAAAAAAAAAAAAAGGTACTAATTAAGATTCAAATCAGCTCACATTAGTCACTAAATCTTGGGGTCAATAATTGTACGGATTAAATGCCCAAAAAAAAAAGTACTTTTTTTTTAACAAAATATAAAACAAAAATGGGAGAGATTAATTGGGGGCAACCTTTATCGTTGCGGAGAGCTCGGAGCTTCTTGGGAGCAAGCCAGGTGGCCAGTGACCGGTGCTGGCCGGTGACGGAGTACATCTTCACCCCATTTATCGACGTCGATTTTAAGTTCCCCCCACCTTGATTCGCCATCGTTTTGGGAAATATTTCGGTAGAATTTAAAAAAATTACATAAACAAAAATAGCTTTGTGTGTGTGTGTGTGTGTGTGAGAGAGAGAGAGAGAGAGAGAGAGAGGGGTTTTGAGGGGGTTTAACGGTGGAAGAAGTTGGGAGCTATGGTTTTTGTGGCGGGGGTAAAGCTTGGGTCGGCGGGGAAGCGTCTCCCATAGAAGAGAATATTGTATCCGGCCCAACTATTTCTCATTTATTTAGAGAATTTTGACTGAAACACCTGAGGTTTATGTAATTGTCAAATTCACCACAGTAGGTTTAAAAATGTGTAATTTATTCTGGGTTGTCTTTATTTTGATAGTTTGTTTGCCCAAGAAGGATTGCAATTTCATTTTTATAATATGCAAATGAAACTAATAGATGCATGTTAGGAGTAAAATTGAAGTACTAAAATAAGGTTTTATGAAAACTTGATACAATAATAAAATATTTATTTTGTTAAAAAAATATTAAAATTGCAAACGTACTTTCTATAAACTTGGTTCCTTAAAATTAAAATGAATAATCATATATTTGATTTAATAATATAAAAATTAATGTTCATAAAATTAATCATAGTTTTAAAAAAAATACACACATGGTATGTATCCTTAGCACTAATATATAAAATGATAGGCTCATCTTTTCATTTCTTTAATTTAAATTATGTTTAGCAACTACTAAATGACCACCCCACTCCATGTCATGCATTAATCACTATTAACAATAAAAGCTAATCCCCCCCCCCCCCCCCCCCCAAAAAAAAGGAATGCAATTACACTTGGTTAACATAAAAGTTGATTAAAACCCAATTAACTTTTGAGTGAGTTGCATTTTGCCCTCCACAACAAAATTTAAATTGGGACTTTATTGCTTGTTTCATGTTTCTTGATTAGAATTACCTCAAAATATAAATATTCTTTATTCGTAACTCAATTTTCTTTCTTTTCTTGCTTTTTCCTCTTTCTTTGTAGCTCATTTTTTTTCTTTTTTCTTTTACTTCCTTTACACAATTTTTTCTTTTCGCTAAACTTTTAAATCATCACGAGACATCTATTTCTTATTCTTTTTTTTTTCTTTACATTCACTAAACTTCATAGTTCACTTATGATCACCAAACTATTCATGGTTTTAAATTGGCCACGAAATTATTTCAAGAGTCTGTTTATGGTCACCAAAGTAAATTTAATTTCAAATTGGACATTGAACTCTTAAAATAATATACTTGAAGGCCATTGAACCCTTAAAAATGATATATTGAATAACCAACGAACGGTTTAAATTATTCTACTTTTAATAGTTTGATGGCCTATTTGATATCAAAAATAAGTTGATGGTGATAAATAGACTATTGAAAGAGTTTAGTGGTCACAAGTTTATCTAGATAAATAAACCTGCACGGATGGGCACAAGTTTATCTAGATAAATAGAAAACCACATCTTCAATATAAATATATATCTTTGTCTCCATAAATTTTAAACACTCTTGAGAAATTTTAGGATCTTTTACCTTTCTAGCATCATCTTTCCTTTTATATGTTAATATTGTTACAATCTAATTGAAATAAATTTATGGCCGTGTCTGATCTAAGAAAACTTAACAAAACTTATATTTCATGTATTCTTGAGTCGTTTTAATGCACAAGCCCATCTATTCCTAGCATTGTATGCTTATGTGTAGGTTAGAATATTTTAATAATTTTCAGGTTGAGAATTTTGTTTATGATAGTACATAAAAGAGACAAAAAAATATAAAATTGGGGAATGAAAAATACAAATATATTGGGCCTATTATAACCGCTTTTTTCAACCTGCTTTTAACATATGATTTTAAAAACTTCGTTTTGTAATGTTCTCAACTACTTATTTTACTCTACTTTTAGATTTTTTTTAAAACATAATCATGAGCAACTAATTTTCACCTTTTTCTAAAATTAGTTTTTACAAAATCAGAATATGTTGAGAAAAAACCCATTACATTTAATGATAAAATGATTAAATTGGATAAAAATGTCTAATATCAATTAATTAAGATGGACAATTTAGTAAAGAGCAAAAGAGAAGAAATAAGAAAAAAGCAAAAAGAAAGAAATAAGAAAATAAAAAGAAAATATTAGATGAAAAATTATTTAAAAAAACCTACAGTTTGATAATATTTTTGTCCAGGAATATTAAATGGTGGCCAAAGTGTCAAATTAAAAAGTTGAAAGGGGCAAAGTGAAACTGCAACTGAAGTTTTAGGGGTTCATTGCAATTCGCATAAAAAAAAATGGAATGCAATTATACCAATCATAAAATCTGGTTTCTAAACCCAGATAAAACCCTAGCCACCCGGAGTTATCAAGCCTCCATAACCAGTCCTCCAACAAAGGCAAAATCTTTTCTTTTTGAACCTTTGATCGAGGAAAAAAAATGGTGAGGCATTACAAGATGAAAGGGCACAAGAGAAGGAAGAGAGATAAGGAGACATATGATAAAGAAGAACAACAACAACAACAAGAAAACGTAGAAAAATCTGGCCCGGAAGAGGAAGAGGAAGATGGGAGGACTATGAACGAAGAAGAGAAAAGGGCAGAAGAGATTGCAAATGAACTTCCCAGCATTCCAATTAGTCTTGCAGATGACCAGAAAAATGCCAACAAACCTGGGGTTATTTTCATTCTTGAAAAGGCCTCCCTGGAGGTTGCAAAAGTGGGAAAGGTTTGATTTTTTATTTTAATGAATTGGATAATCGTATGTTTACAACAATTATTAATGGGCTTTTGTGAGTGTTTCAGGGGATTGATGGTCTGTTTTTGATAATATATTATTTTTGTTTTGGGAATGCAGAATTATCAGCTTCTGAACTCAGATAAGCATTCCAATTTTCTTAGGAGAAATGGACGGAATCCGGCCGATTACCGGCCTGACATTGCTCACCAGGTAGCCAAGTGCTTTTGTTGCCCCTTTCGTTCAAACATCGTGATCGATATTATATCATACTTCGATTTAATTGTGCCAATTTGGTTTGCCTCAGTGTGGTAGTGAAGAGTTTGCCAATTTTCAGGGGACATATCTGATTTTCTATTCCCATTGGTATTAAAATTGGCTAAAGTTGAACCCTTATAACTAGGAAACAATTATGTAGAACAGTCTTTTGAATTCACTTTTTGTATTTTGAATTCACTTTTTGTATGTGATTTTGGTCTGGACTCGAATCTAGTGTGTTTAATTTTCTAATAATTTGCTGCTTGTATACAAGGGTGGAAAGGGAAAAAGGCACCCCTCTTTTTGGATAGGGAGAAAGTGGCTAGACAAGGATATAAGAGGATGTTTGAGGGATCTTAGAATGACCACTGAGGGTATAAGCTTGTGTGAAACACCCTACAATCATTGAGATCCTTTTTGTCATAAACCTATAATCGTCTGCTATTGTCTTGAGTTCTAGAGACTTCACAAGGAAATCTGTTTCTTTTAGTTTCCCATTCTGGATTTACTAAGACATTGGTAATAAATCTGTACTCCTCCTTTTGCACTTACGGTGATTTAAGATGAATGGGCTATCTCTTTCCATTACTTCTGCTGTACCTTGTTGTTCCCAGGATTGGATCTACCATTATAGCCTTGATTTAGTATGCATGGTTCTGGCTTTATGGTGCATTTCTGTGTTTGTCAGTGGTTTGAATGAGTTGTCTCGTGTTGCTTTGAACTAAACCACACATGACACTGTATCATACGTGTCCAGGCAATCCTGATGATTTTGGACAGTACACTAAATAAGGCTGGGAGATTGAAAGCATTATATGTGAAGACTGAGAAAGGTGTGCTTTTTGAAATTAAACCTTATGTTCGTATTCCAAGGACATTCGATCGTTTCTCTGGTATAATGTGTAAGTTCAACTAGCCTTCCCGTCTATTAATCATCTTTTTACCTTAAGCATGTTGAATTTTCTTCCTGGTTGTTTATTGTATGTTCTGCTGTCCGTTCTAGTTAGTAGATCTATTTAATATTTCTGTAATCCTGCAGTGCAGCTATTACAAAAGCTGAGTATAACTGCCGTTGGTAAGCGTGAAAAACTTTTGCGAGCTATCCAGAACCCTGTAACCCAGTATTTGCCTGTGAACTCTCGAAAAATAGGTGAATATTTTGCTTTATTGTTGATCCATCCCAAGCAATTAAGTGTCAGGAAGGATGATTGATTTGCTTGCTTGGACATTAGGCTTCTCTCACAGTTCAGAAAAATTGGTTAACATGCAAGATTATGTTGCTGCTGTCAGTGATGAGATGAACCTTGTATTTGTGGTATGCCATGTTCCCACTTATAGACTAAAATTTTTTTGTACTCCCACTTATGCCATGTTCCTACTTAACTTGTGTATTTGCAGGTTGGTGCAATGGCTCATGGGAAAATTGATGCAGATTACGTAGAGGATTTTATATCAAGTAAGTTAATTTGTTCCTCTATTATCTTTCATATCCTATTTGTCTTTATTACGTAATTATGTAGATATATAGCTTGTAGTTCCATGGGTGATCACACTAAACGTTTGTCAAGTCATTTTAGAAGAGATTATAATGCATCGAGTGGCTTTTTGAAGTTTCTTCTCCATTATGTTGACAATTGGTAGCTAGTTCTTTATTAGATGGTTAAGCAAGATCATACTAGCATCTTCACCTGGGGTTAAATGTCTAAAGCTCATTCGTTATAAATCCTGGGGTAGGTTACTTCAACATTCTGAACTTCATATTCATGAGCCATATGAACATTTCAAATGATAGTGTTTTTAAAGTGAAGTGTGTTTGTTGCTCAAGTATCAAAAATCCAAGCATTAAAGGCAGTGTCAGCGAGGAGGTCCTAACCTTTAATTTTAAAGGAGTGTGTAGGTGACCTGTAATTGACAAGAAGCCGAGTTCTGTGACTTGAAAGAGAGAATGGCTTTAAGCATGTTTTTGAAATCAAAGAGCTCTGCAAGTTTGCTATCAATTTTAGAACAGATATATGTCTTATAGCATAGTATAATACAGGGATATTAAATCCACTTATGTATATTAACTTGTGTCACATGGGTTTCCAGATTTTTGAACTCTGCTGGACAGAAACAAAGTGAATAGTTGACAATGAGTTTTTTTTTTTTGTCTCTTAATTTTATTTAAACTCCAGTTAAAAGTACAAGAAATTCAGCATGCTTGATTTTGATAGATTGTTTATAGGCCAACTAGGATCTTTTGTAAATTCTGGTTCTGGTTACTGGACAAATATTTCAAGAAGTCAAACACACCTTTGGCTGTTGTAACAATCAAATTCACCATTTAGCCACTTAAATCAGGGGAACAATAATTTGGCCTATAAAGGGTAAATTTAAATAATGTGTTGTTTGATTGTGCCCCGCATCGATTGCGGACACCAGGACAGCTTGCTTGGTAGGTTAGTCCTACTACTACACTCTAAATATTTGTATGATATGTAAAAAAGATGAGGAGAAAGTTATTGAATTTTTTGTTGATGTAATTGGCTGGAATTTAATGAAGATCACCTGACCATATAGTTCGTTGCTTGCGAGTTATTATTAATTGATAATGACATTCCATTTCAGTAACTTTAAAAAAGGTCCATTTGCTGATATCTTCTCATTTAAAGGCAAGTTCAGATAAGTTTTGTTTGGCTAAATGTGGAAAAGATCCGTTTAATATGGATTTTTAGGGAAGGAATCCTAATCCGGAACTGATATTCCGAATTTTATTACTTCTGCTGCTGGCTTTTTAGTCTTGCTAATGGTATATGTTCAGCTACTTAACTATTTAATCAATTATTGCAGTTTCTGATTATCCATTGAGTGCTGCATACTGTATATCTAGGATCTGCAATGCTGTGGAGCAGAAATGGAGAATTTTGTGAACCTCTGTACCTTCATTGTTTTAATAGACGCTCAAAACAACCTCACATGCTGTCTAGGCTAGATATTTATTTCAGTTTTCGAGTGATTACTTATGAACATATCACCATGTAAATGATGGTATGGATTTTTTATTTCTTCTCATGAAAGATGAAATTTAGTTTTGCTTTCCCCATCTCATCTATACTTGTATTAGGGGGCCCAAAAAAAAAAAAAAAAAGAGCATTTATGCTGGGTTCAAGCATAGTTGGGCGTGATTGGTGAAGGACCTGAATAAATTGACAAAATCTATTCAATCCCGTGAACCCGTTAAGCATTTTCAAGTTTTCCGTTTCCCCCTTTTCAGCCCATTAGAGCACTTTTTTTTTAATACCTTTTTTGCTAAAATTTCTGAATATTTCTTTGGAAACATGTTCTACAGTGTGCGATTTTAGTTGTGCAAATTGTTGGAATTGTCTTAGCATCAATGAAGTGTAAAGAAAGCATTACCTGCGTCTAGAAAATGCCTGTAATTCTTGCCCCGGAACTTCTTTATGCAGGGGATTCAGCACATTGTCTCTTCCCAAGGAGAAATTAGATCAATCAATGTATTACCCATAATTATGAAATCTTCTGTCACATCAATTCAAAAATAAAATACCGCGTTTTATATTTTCACCATTGCCAGTTTTATACAAAAGGTGGATTTTTTATATCGTACTCTCTCTCTCTCTCTCTCTCCACACACACACACACAT
The DNA here is from genome assembly GCA_024721245.1 of Mitragyna speciosa. Lineage (NCBI taxonomy): Eukaryota > Viridiplantae > Streptophyta > Magnoliopsida > Gentianales > Rubiaceae > Mitragyna > Mitragyna speciosa. Next base: position 5,041,478 of record CM045556.1, on the reverse strand, counting down.
ATATATGGATAAGGAAGGGAAAAGGATTAGTTTGTAGAGATTCACGTGGATAATTTAGTCATACTATAGCAAAATTGACCAATGAAATGTTTATGTAATTTTAGATATCACGACGTCTATAATTAAATTAACTTTTATTTTTTTATTAGTACCTGTCGGGTACAACAAAGATCCTGTAATTTTGTTATTCTTGTAATCCCGAAGCAATACATGATATCTCACGCATTCTGGGCAAGTAAACCTAATATTTGTTGCACGCTTGTTAAACAAAAGTTATAACTTGGACTTCTAAAGTACCAGTTTTCAACTCATTAAATGAAATAAATTAGTATAAGTTATGCAAAGAAACGTAAAATAAATTCACGCTTAACCTAAACTCGTATAGATTAAATCACAAGCTTATGATATACAAAATAACAAAAAATAACATCATAATCTAGTAACTAAATACCAATTTCCATTAAAGGTTAGCCTAGTGCATGGGAGTAGTCTTTCAAGCACGACTCCACCAATTTCGATCGGCAGTATTTTTCTTCATTAATGTAATAGTTTAGATTTGATTAAAAAAAAAAAAAAACACTCTACCAAGCATTGGGAAATTGTTCTGCATTAATTACACAAGAAAGGGCGGTAAAGTTATCCAACGTACAACGCCACCTCAACTTGTCGTGGTGCTTGTGAGGCATCTATTGTTAGGGGTGGCAATTTCTGACATGACCCAAAAATCCGACACGAACCTAACTCGAAAATAGCTAGTTTGGGTTGGGGGTTCGGGGGTCAGACCTGACTGACCCGCGAAGAAAAATAGGTCGGGTTCGGGTCGACCCGCAGGTCGACTCGCGAACCCGAAAAAAAAAATGAAGGAGAAGAAGAAGAAAAGAGGAAAGAAAAGAGATTAAAGCACATGAAAAAAATGATCAAACATATTTTTTGCAAGTAGTAATATCAAAGTCGATCATTAACATACACTTAATTCCTCTTACAATTTATTTTCATAAGTAGAATTCTTAATTTTTCTTACAATTTACTTGATTAATTATCCAATGAATGAAATTTGTGTTTGAATGTGAATAAGTGGAATAAGGCATTAATTATCCAATGAATGGAATTCGTGTTTGAACGTGAATAAGTGAAACATAGCTACAAAATGTTAGTAGTAGTTTTTTTTCTTTCTTTTTTTTTTTTGAAGAAAAGAGGAAAGAAAAGACATTAAAACACACACACACACACAAAAAATGATCAAACATATTTTTTGCACATACAAATATCGAAGTCATTCACTAAAATACACTTAATTTCTCTTACAATTTACTTTGATAAACCTAAATAGAATTCTTATTTTTCTTACAATTTACTTGATTAATTATCTAATGAATAAAATTTGTGTTTGAATGTGAATAAGTGAAACAAAGCTACAAAATGTTAGTAGTAGTTTTTTTTTTTTTTTTCAAGTCGGTGGGTCGACCCGCCAACCTATTTCGGGTCGTGTTCGGGTTGGTGGGTTGGCGGGTCGGGTTCGAATTGACGGGTTGACTATTATACCCAAGTCTTAACCCGACCCGTTACCACCCCTATCTATTGTCAGTTCTGCTACGTAGTGCATCCTATAACTATTAAACTATAACTGGCACAGAATATCAACATGAAAATGTAACCATGCCTTATCAGGAGATGTATTTCTCTTTAACACTATAGAATAGCTCACAATTTAACACAGTTAGAGACTAGCAAATATGTTAACTCTGTTGTCCTTGGCTAACTCGGTGACAGATAGTGAACTGCTAGTTTTCCTATATATTAGATTGACAAATATAAGGTATGTTGTCAACAGTTTTTTTTTTTTGCATGATTTTAGTTTCTAATTTTAAAAGATCTATTGTGATATTCTCAATTATCTTTTTTACCTTACTTTTAGATTTTTTAAACTAAAACAGGAGTAACTGATTTTTCAGTTTTCTAACATCAATTTTTATAAAAATCTTAATTTGTTGATAATCTGCCCATAATTTTGCAAGACGTTAAGTACCATTTTTTTTTGTTTTTTTTTCGGGGATGGTTGGGGGGGGGGGGGGGGCTGGGGGGGGGGGGTATTGTTTTTGCTTTAGTTGTAAAGCCACCTTTCATCGCATGTTATGCCGGATTCAATTTCGAATACCCATTTCATTTTGCCATTGGACATTAATATATGATTTGTCTTGGGTAAATTTAGACCTAGAAAATAGCTTCACTTACCAATTGTATTATCAAACGAAGTCTTAACTAAAATTTTATTGGATGTCATCAACTGGAACAACTGACTGATTAGCACAAAATCCACAAGTACTTGTGCTATGTTTTGGGTTAATCCATCACTAGTGGTTATTATTTAAGGTTTTTATTTTAATAATATTCACGGTTTTGCAGTAATTGGGTTTTCCAATCTTCTGAGAGCCATGCTCAAATAAGCTACAAATTGAGGACAACTCGAAACTTCTTCTTCATTCATACGCCACTATTTCGAGGGTGCTAAAGGTAGGTAATAATAAAGATATGTGATTAGCTGGCGAACTAACTATCACTCCACGTTTGGTACACTGGAATAGTCCAAAATGGAAAGACCTTTCCACTCAGAATGCTTTTCCACCCAGAATGGATTGGAAAAAAATTTTCAGTCCATTGTTTGGTAACCCAAGTCAGAATGGAATGTCTATTCCTTTTCCAATGTTTGGTATAATCATATTTAGATGTCATAATGGAATAAAATATATATTAATTTGACTTAATTGCCCTTAATTCTTTGCACTAGAATATATCATATTTTTATTTTGTTTGCAATTTTATGCCTACAAAAGACTTTAATATTTTTTATTTTAAAATTCTTAATATTCTTGCTAAAATTAAATCAATTATACTTTTTAATTAATTTTAAAATTTTTATAATTATTAGCATTATAATTAAAAATGTGAAAAAATTAATAATGAAACTACATTCACAATTTAATTTAATTAATAAAAAGTTTAGTTTTTACACGTTTGCATAAAATTTAAAAAGTATTTTAAACATTTTTATAGCAAAAAGAAAAAAAATTTCTAAGCATATATTTTTTAAATTTTAAACATAAAAATTAGTAAATGTAGCATAGGTAAAAAAAAATAGCAAAAAAAATATATGAGGGATAAAATTAACTCCTATTTTTAAGACCTTTCCAGGATGAAGTTGGAAAGACTTTTCCTTATATTTCAGTGAACAGAATTTTGATACGCAGAAGTCATCGAGATGCAATTGAAAAGTAATGTGATTTGGAATATCAATCTTAAATATCTAAAGCTAAAACCGATTGGCTGCCTATCTATCACAGCATCTATGCCTAAAATGCTGTGGCTAATTGTACCATCCAATTGGGGAAAAAGTTTAGCCTAGCTAAATGCCTACCGTTCATAGTCCATATCAACATCAATTCGCTAATATATTCATTAAGCTATTTGCCTGCGCGCGCACGTGTATAGATAGTATAAGTTTATATGTTTACATGTATGTATATATATGCATGTATATGTTATGTATAAATGTGTGTATGTATCTGTATACATATATGTATGTATGTTTATATACATATATACACACGTGCATGCATGTATATATTTATATATGCATGCTAGATTCTTTATCTTTTATTAAAAAATATTTGTTTAAATATTTGTATATAAATTTCCAACAATGGCAATGATTCTTTTGGAAAGATTTCAAGAACATGAAAAGACGACTGAAAAAGAATCCGTAAAAGAATTACTAGACTTGATTATTTTTCAGGAAAGTCTAAACGCTGACTAAATGACACCCATCATAATTCGCTTGAAGTCTAATTAATGACAAAATTGGAAAGATATGAGAAAGAGAATAGTTTTGCTTCAATGCCACCCAGGCACATGATAAAACGCTAAAAAAGGAAAGTAGATCTTTTGTTAAAATTTTCAAACTACTATCCACTCGTTTTGTTTGGACACTCTTGCGCAAAAGATATGCTTTTGTAAAGAAAAATGACGCTAAATACATCTTTTATTCACAACATAAGCATATCCAAAACAAATATAGGAGTATTATTGTGTATTATGTTTGTCTATAATCAGTGCCAAAGGGACATTCACTAGCATGGCTTTGATAAAATAAAGTTAAACAGGAAAAACACCTCAAATTAACAAAAGATAATAAATATAATTATCTGCATTCAAATAGTAAATAAATAATAGATAGTGTGTATTAAGTAGCAGTTTGTGAATAGTTACAATTAGAAAAATCCTTACTAGATTGCAAGTAGCTTGTTTATTTATCCTTTTTCCCTCTCACACTTTTGGGCAAGAGGACTTGCAAGTCGGCTTTATGCTAGTTTAGACGAATTGAAAGTGGTGCAAGTCATTAGTAAAGATACGTAATTAGTCAGTTAAAATTTATAATCAGTTTTTACTCTAAAATGATGTTATTTTTTTACTTCAAATTTGGTCAGCATAACTCATTCTCAATCGTCCATTTTTGTCTATTAAAGCGAGGGCGACACTTATGAAACCCCTGGGCCCACCCTTTTACCCCTTGCTTGTTTACTTTTTTTTTAGTTTTCTTTTTTTAATTTATTTTCTTTTTTTCCCTTTTCTTTTTATTTTGAGTCAATTTTGACTGCCGATTGGTTTTAATTCTAATTCATAAACTACAGTTAAAAATGGAAGACTTCTCTATAAATTGGTTACAAAACCCTTCACTCTCCACACAGCTGATTTCATTGTCACCTAAAGAAAACCACAAACCTCAACCCATCATAATAATGGCGCCAAAAGCACCACAGAATTTCATTTTCTTCAGCTTCTTTGTCATCACTTGCATTCAACTCTGCAGCTCAAATTATGGAATGGTGTCAGCAAATAATGATCCTAAGATTAGAGGGATGTTTGTATTTGGAAGTTCCCTTGTTGATAATGGGAATAATAATTTCCTCCCAAACTCACTAGCTAAGGCCAACTATTTCCCTTATGGAGTAGATTTTCCTCTTGGTTCTTCCGGCAGATTCACCAATGGGAAGAATGTGATCGACCTTCTTGGTGAATTGCTGAAAGTTCCTATCTTTATTCCACCATTTGCAGATCCCTCAACTAAGGGAAGAAGGATTATTTATGGTGTAAATTATGCATCTGGTGCTTCCGGAATATTGGATGATACTGGCGCAATTGCAGTAAGAAAAACCTCAGTCTCTCTTTTGTTTAAGTCTTTTTCTTCTCCTTCCTGGGCTATAAATTGTTTTTGTGGGTATAAATTATGCTACTGGATATTGAACATGGTGGCGTTAGGATTTTTGACATTGGGGTGAAGAGAAATGTTAGTTCTTTAAGAAGTTTAAAGATGTTGGAGTTGGAAGGAAAGGTGGCCTCATTTTCTAGTTTTCTCTGTAGTAAATGTATTTCGCATGTCAATAGAACTTCAGGGTGCATAGCAAAAGATGGAGCTATCGCAATCATACTGCATTATTAAAAAAAAAAAAAGAAAAAGTCGTCTTAATCCTGCAATATTCCTTTCTTTCCTTTTGATTTATTAGCACCCTTAATCGCATGTTACATTTTTCCTAATTCTTTTTTTTTTTTTGTGTGGAAAATTTTCCTAATGCTTTTGAAGCAGCAAAATCTGACTTTTTAGTTTTACCATTCTCCACTTTATATATCAATTTCTTCTACGATATGGCGTTTTTTTTTTTTCCCGGTCTAAACTGACGGTTGTAAAAGTTGAAAAGTCGTAAACAAGGTTTTAATAATTTTGAGCCCATCAAACCAAAAAGCTAAACTTTGGTCTCCTAATGAAAAAGACAACATAAGATGTCTAGAGAACAAAATAGGGATTCTTAATTTCAGTTTTGGCCGTTGTTTAGTACAATACCTTAGTTCATGCAATCGTGGAGGATCTTGCAATATAGTACTAATTGAGCTGAAATCAGTTAGTTAATTTTGATGATCTCTGTTTGGCCGCTATAGTACAATACCTTAGTTTTCATGCAATAGTGGATGATCTTGCAATAAGGTACCACAATTGAGCAGTAATTAGTCAGCCAATTTGATGATCTTCAGGGCCAGGTTTTCACCTTGAATAAGCAAATAGAAAACTTTCAGAATGTGACTATTCCAGAATTGGAGGAGCAGCTTGGTGATAAAAGTTGTAAATCACTAGCCAACTACTTGTTTGTGGTGGGAACCGGAGGCAACGATTACACATTCAATTACTTCCTGCGCAAAGACAGCAGCAATGTCAGTCTTGAAGCATTTACTATAAAGTTGACTTCCACTCTCTCTCATCAACTCAAGGTACCTTCAGGTTCATCATTAATGCTTTGGCAGTTTATTCAAGTTACTCCACCAAACTAACGCTAGAAAAAGGAATTAAAAAAACAAAAGGAACCATTATGTACAAAAACCATAAAAAAACACACGTAATAAATATATTATCTTATGACTTTCATTGAGCACTTGAACTAGGCAGATAAATTAATAGAAGTGCATTTATCCCTTTATACTTGAAAATTTTGCCAAAACTTATCAAATGTAATCCTTGTCTAAACATTTTAAAATAAAAATAGCTGAGAAAAATGCATTTCTACATACCAACATAGAGAATAATTAATGATTTTTGACTATTTATTTTGGACAATAGTTTTTGAACAACCAAAAAGTAATAGTGACTGAAATGAAAAACGACTGGATGCGCATCGATGAAGACTGAAGTCAACTGTCTCATAGTTCTGGTGCTTAATTTATGCCTTCTTAAGGCTATTTCCATCTTTTGAAAGGTTAAAGGGGCAGAGAAAGGGGTTACCTAAGGCTATTTCCATCTTAAGCGATATATGCACGACGATGTCATTTGGGAAGAGAACATAGGCTTTGTATTGATAGGAAAAATTGTTAAGTGCACTTCCAATAAAAATTTTGGTCTTTAATACTGACTTTGATCACTGAGATACCGAGTGAGTACTGCGTGCATTATGCGCGTCACGTGGCACGTCACGTGGTGCACTAGAACCAATCACATATCGTCAAATAATACAAGGTATGACTCACTATCGCCACATGACGATAAATTATTGGTTTTAGTACACCACGTGGCAATGCACCACGTATTTATTGTATACTTTTTCCTAAGATATCATATTTAGGAAAAGTATTAAATCATTACATGCATTATCTCGTGATACGTTAGAATTAATAATTTATCACCACGTGATAATAGTAGGTTACAATTTATATTATTTTGTAATGTGTTATTAGTTTTAATGAACCACGTGATATGCTACGCAGCGTGTATGGTGTCCACAATACGTGCACAACATATTTAAGGATGACTGACAACATATTTACGCTGTGGATTAGGTGGTAGGTTAAAGCCAGTGGGAATATCTAGAGAGATTCTTGTATGGATTGAGTCTACGGGTTTCACCGTGGACCCAACAGTGAATATGAAAGCCACCAATACTCGGTGGATCTCATTGAATTTTGGTGGCTGTCTTATCACTATTGGGTCCACAAGCTTCACTCGTACACTCGATCCATCCAAGAAAAATTCGAATATCTAGAACTATTTCATTACTCTTTTTTTTTTTTTTTTGTGCTTGCATGTGTGTCAATCTCTCTTCTTTACTGCACTGTAATAGATCAATAAATTAAACTGAAGAGTGTGATTCTACGTGGGCTTTTTTTAACAAGAAGTAAGAGCTATATGGAGCCACCACAGTTTAAGTCCTGGTACCAACACACCTATGTGTGATGCATGCCTTATCTAAGGGAGTAAGTATTGCATGCATTACGTGTATGGTGCATTAAAATCAATTACACATCGTCAAGTAATACAAGATGTGATTTACTATCATCACATGGTGATAAATTATTAATTCAAGTGAATCACGTGACAATGCATATTGTGCATTTTATACTTTTTCTATCTAAGGTGCTACTAGAGCTCTAAAGGAGTAGGTCGAGCCAAATATGTAAGTTTAAACTCATGCTCAATTGCAAAACGAAAATTTACTTGTTTATAAATGAGACAAAACTTTGGTTCGAGCTTAGAGCAATTAAATCTCAAACTCAAGTTGCAACTCAAAATTTTGTTTCAGCTCGGCATATAATTTGTTTGACACAAACAGCCAAGTTCGACCAAAGCTCGTTTGAGGTTTGATTACACGTGTCTTTAGTTGTTCTCTAATTCAGCAATATAACCTAACAAGTACTAATCACTTCTTAATCAAACTTTAACAATATCAAATTAGAAACTCACTTCCCGCTTAGCAAATAACCATTAAATTACAAACTTAACAAAAGTCATCCAACTATCCAAATTTCAAATTACAATTGAGCAAGATTTAAAAAAGTGACAAGGTCTAACTTGTTAGGAGCATCCTAGGAACTCCTCTGGTGGCAGCATCCTATTATACTTGTTCCATAAAACAAAAAACAAAAAAGAAAAATGTCCATGAGTTTTGGCTTTAATATCATAAATTATCAAATTATGAAAATTCTTTTCAGGAAATGCAGTAGTCACATTGACTTGTAAATTATTTCATTAATAATATAGACCAAATTGCTCGGCATGTAAAACATGAGGTGCAATATGTCTAAAATAAATTTTTGTCCCGCAAAGTGGAAAGATACAAAAACTTTAATGATGTGAATTTAATTAATTTAATTCAAACACGTTTTGCTTAGTCTGTCCTCAAAGCGCTTAATGTTTTGGAGAAGTCAATCCAGTAACTTTTTCTCACAAATATTATTTTGATTGTTTGGTTCTATTTTTTGTAAAAATATATTTTAAAAAATTTTAAACATATTTTTTAAATAATTTTTTATTTTATGTACATATTTATCAAAAAATATTTAAAAATTATTATAGTATTATTATTTAATTTTTAATACTGACTATGACTATTGAGATAACACATGTAAGGATGACTGACAACATGTTTACACTGTGGGTTAGGTGGTAGGTTAAAACCAGTGGGAATATCTAGAGCTATTTCATTTCTCTTCGCGTGTGTGTCTCTCTCTTCTTTAATGTACTGCAATCAATAAAATAAAGTGAAGAGTATCAGTCTACATGGGGTTTTTTGGACAAGACGTAAGAGCCATATAGAGCCGCCACAATTTAAGTCCTAGTCCCCCGCACGCCTATCTATGATGCCTACGTTATCTAAGGCGCTGCTAGGAAAAAAATATAGAATACACTACGTGTAAACGTAGTGTATTAAAATTAATAATTTATCGTTATGTGGCGATAATAAGTTATATTTTGTATTATTTGATGATGTGTGATTAATTTTAATGCACCACATGACACGCCACGTGATGCACGTAATACGCTGCTACTAGAGCTCTAAATGAGTGAGATCGAGCTGAATATGCAAGTTTAAACTTGTACTTAAACGAAAAATTACTTTTTTATAAATGGTTATAAATGAGTCAAAATTTTTGTTTGAAATCGAAACAATTAAATCTCAAACTCAAGTTACAATTGAAAATTTTGTTTGGGCTTGTTTGAGCTTGGAGTTTGATCACACGTGTCTTCAGGTTGTTCTCTAATTCAACTATACAACCCGACAAATGATAATCACTTCTTAATCAAATATTAACAATGTCAAATTAGAAACTCACTTCCCACTTAACAAATAACCATCTAAATTACAAACTTAACATAACAAAAGTCATCCAACCATCCAAATTTCAAATTACAATTGAACAAGATCTAAAAAAGTGACGAGGTTTCACTTGTTAGGAGCATCCTAGGAACTCCTCTTGTAGCAGCATCTCCTGTTATACTTGCTCCATAAAACAAAAAACAATAAAAGAAAAATGTCCATAAATTTTGGTTTTAATATCATAAATTGTTGAATTTTATAAAAATTCTTTTCAGGAAAATGCAATAGTTACAATGACTTGTAAATTCTTTCGTTAATAATCTAGACCCAAATTGCTCGACATGTAAAACATAAGGGTACAGAATGTCTAAAATAAATTTTGTCGTGCAAAATGGAAAGATACAAAAACTTTAGTGATGTAATTCAATTAATTTAGTTCAAATATGTCTCGTGTAGTCTGTCCTCAAAGCAATGAATTTTTAGGAGGAGTCGATCAAGTAACTGTTTCCCACAAATATTCCTCTGTGTTTGTTTAGTTCTGTTTTTCAAAAATACGTTTTTTAAAAACTTTAAATATCTTTTTGGACTAATTTTTTTATCTAGCATACACATTTGACAAAAAATATCTCTAAAACTGTTGCAGTAATATTTTTTAAAAAAACTTAAAAATAACCATCCAAATTGAGTAGTAACAATTTTTTTCATTTCTTTTGCTTTTAAATAACGCAGAGGCTGTACAATTTGGGTGCTCGAAAATTTGTGCTTATGTCAGTTAATCCAAATGGATGCACCCCAATGGCAAGAACTCTTAGTCCAGGGCATGAAGGCTGCATACAAAGTGTAAATCTAGCTATTCGTCTCTTTAATGACAACTTGAAGGCTATGGTGGATGACATCAAACTAGAAATGCCTGGCTCAAAGCTTGTGTTTATTAACTCGTACAAAATTATTAGGGACATCATTAAAGATCCGGCTTCAAAAGGTAAATCTCATGCCTCTCTCATCACTTTGTTTTGGCCAACGACAATGTTACATTATACACTGATAATTTATATGTATTTATATGTTGCACTATATACAATTCTTACATAGATTTGGTTTACAACTCCACTTGTGAACTTTACGATCTAAAATAAAACTATATAAGCATCCTTACATTACTCTCTTATCTTAACGTGCATTATTATACGTATATAATATTCTTTTACACTACAAGATCTACAGGTAGGACTGTAAACCTGGTCCACCTAAGAATCTCTCATTGCACTAATGAGAAATTGGTGCAACAAAGAGATGATACATGGGCAAGAGGGGTGAGATTTGCACGAAATTTGATGGAGATTGTAAAATATAGGTGTTATGCCCAAGTAGTCTCATATTAGTTATGTGATCAATATGCGTGAGGCTAAAACGGGATATACCCATTTTGATACAAACCAAAATACTCAAATGGTAATTTTTTTTATTTCAAAATACATAAATAATTCAATATACTTGCAATTTTGAGTAATCTAAATAATATTTGGATATCAAATATTTGAACTTTCAATTTTGAGCCATTTAAGTAATATTTTAAACAATGGTCCATCTAATCCATGGGAGTCCTAGTATATTCTATTGATACCCCTATTTGGATGGGTATTGGTGGGTATATTTCCAATTAAATCCAATCTCATCTTTTTAATACTCATCCTGCCTAAATTAAATTTGGACATGAGCACTGACTGGATCTTGGGACTTATTGCCACCTCTAATGCAAGATTACTTGACAAAGATAAAAAAATAAAAATAAAAAAGCATCGGTTTGAAGAGAGTATTATTTCGTGTGTTATTTTGAAATATTCTTTCAAATGCTTTTTTAATTACTTTTCTGTTATATTTTTAATTCACTTTTATTCCGCGTACATCATATTCGAACTGGCACTTTTTTTCTTCCACTAATATAAAAAAAATCCAAACGAATTTTATTAATACGCTACGTCAATGATTTATGGTTTGCCTCTTATTGTTTATGATAGGTAAAAAGTATGCATATATCCATATCTTGACATTTATGGTTTCCTAATAAAGGGGGGAAAAAAACCATTTACAATGTCTAATTAATTGTGAAAATTTTTAAACAGTCATTTTATTTATTTTGGTCACCTCCATTCATGTGTTTTCTTAATTTCTTTTTCTTATTTTTCTAATTTTCGGGTATGGATGATAATATTTTGGAGACCAACCAAAGGTTTAAAATAGTGGTTCGAATTTAAGTACTTAGATTTGATTCAGAATAATTGTTTCCTTTGAATGAAAAATTACAGTGTCATATGCATAGAAGTTATTGTTAGTCCTGTTTGAGTCCTGGATGTCTTGAAAGATATTGGGGCCACACATTTTGCCTCGAAGAATACGTGTGTGTGTGTGTGCAGCTGCAAATCATGACGATTGATGGCCAATCAATATCATAATTCAAGCTATATTTTACTAGTTTTCGATCGTCTTTTGTTAAGAGAACAAGTAATTGTAGTTTTCTTTTTCTCTTTACCTCAGTAAATCCCAAGTCCTAAACAAGTCCTTAGTTATTCAACATAAAAGTGTACGGTTCTGCATTTAATTTGCATCTTTTAATTCATGCTGCTTCTCATATGACTTTAAATTAAATACACAAATTCTTAAAGAAGCAAAATAGATATAAACATGCATGAAATTAATTAATTTGGCCAAAAACCTAGAAAATTTCAAGCAATAAATATATGGAAATGTTGCAGGTTTCATAGATGCAAAAAATGCTTGTTGCAAAGTGCCGTCAATAGAAGAAGGTGGGACAGGAACTCTATGCAAGAGGGGTGGATCCGTTTGTTCAAACAGGAGAACCAACGTTTTCTTTGATGGATTGCATCCTACTGAAGCTGTAAATGTTGTTATAGCAACCAAGGCATATTATTCCAACTGCAAAGCTGAAGTTTACCCCATCAATGTCAAGCTACTCTCGCAAATTTAGACATATGTAGATTTTGTTGGATTTTAGCGTATCATGAGCGGTAGATCATTATCAACTGGTAATATTGTGGGGACTTGTGGATGGACTTTGTTATCTAGTCTAGTTGGCTTTGAGAATCCACTCTCTTTATTCGGACATGATTTTCAGAAACATGTTTTTAAAAAGTTTTAAAATACATTTTCAAATTACTTTTTTATTTCGCGCATATATATTAAAAAAAATTTAAAATTGTTACAAAAATATTTTTAAAAAATGAATTTTTAAGATTGTTACAAAAATGCTTTAAAAAAACACGTAAAAAACACGAATCCACCCTTTTGCCCACTACGAATCTGGATATAAACAAAAGTCATTCTTACGTGATTGAAGACCGTTCTTATTTTGTTAATTCCATAACTTATTGGAACTCTATAACAACCTCATTTAAGTAATGGAGTCTTCTTCATCAAAAAAAAAAAAAAAGAAGTAATGGAGTCTTCTCAAGTTTGGAAACTTAGGCAGCAAAAGTAAAGGAAAACCGTGCACAAAGTACTCCAGTTGAACCATTTCTTGCCATCAGCAAAATTCACTGTCAAGTAAATCTTAAAACACTTGCTCTTTTCTTATTTTTTGGCTTGTGATGTTTGTGTAAAGACAAAAACTTACTTGTTTTTGTAATTGCTGTTATCATGTACAAGGATGCCATTCAACAACTTAAAGAAAGAAATTATTCTTCCATCGACGTATCTTTCACAAGATATTTTATTGGAAAATGGAGAATAAAAGAAATAAGTAGAAAAAGGAAGAAATAAGTTATAAAATATTTACGAGGTACAAAATTTTTGTCTGAAAAAAGAGAAAAAGAAAGTCATAGTGAAAGTGTGAAACTTGGATGATACTGCATGATAATTTAAAACTGCCATTTTTAGAGTGATTCCTCATATGGGGATGCTTTTGAAATTGGTTTTGACAAGGGGCTATTTTGAAGTTGGGTTCTGGACCAAGGGTTAGCGCATTCGGTGAATGCGTTTTATTTTGTGCGCATTCACCGAATACGCTTCTTTACTTTTTTTTTTTAAAAAAAGCACGCCCGTGCAATGCACGAGCATCTTTATTATTATTTTTAAAATAAAAGCACGCCCGCGCAATGTGCGAGGCTTGCTTGACTAAATAAATGCGCATTCGCTGAATGGGCATTTTTGAAGCTTACCTCTGCGCAATGCACTGACGTATGCTTTTTTAAATGCGCATTCAGCGAATGCGCATTTATTTTTTTAAATCGTAGTCGCACAAGTCGCAGACATTTCTTCCTTATCCACATTTGATAAGTGCGATTTATGGTGATTTTTCCTTTTTTTGGCTTAACAAAACACTTTTTCCCACCCAAAACCCTAGCCAATTTTTCCAAAACCCTAGTCATTTTCTTTGTAACCATATATGTGTTCCCCCAAAACTTTAACCCATTTTTTAATTTAAGTATAAATTTAGCTTCTCAATTTTGTTATTCACTTAATTTTTATTTATTTGCTTAGTTTTTTTTTATTTTTTGTTTGATTAGTTTTTGATTTAAGAATTTAGTATAACTAGAATGCTCTTCTCTCTCTCTCTCTTTTTTTTTAAGTTCACAAGTGCGCATTTTCTGAATGCGCACTTGTGGTTTTTTTTTTTTTTTTTTAAAAAGAGGAGTGCAATGCACGGGATGGTTCGGCTTTTCTGTTGGGCATGTGATGTCTGTACAAGACGATTTTTTTTTTAATTTGAATGGATCCGCGCAATGTGTCTGTCAGCCGGTGCAGCTGAGGCCCACCAAGTGCGCATTTAGAGAATGCGCACTATATTTTTTCTTATATCTTTAACATCCGTGCCATGCACAGCTTCGTTTAGTCATTTCACGTAGGCAGACTTGTGAATTTGCCGACCAGCCTTACTTTCCAAACGCATGCACTAATTGATTGACAGACTGCATGCATCTTTCTTCAGTTATTGTAACGCATCCTAATTCAAACATTCATTCATTGCTTGCATTTGACTGGCAACAAATATTTGCCTATAAAATCACTCTTCATTTGCTCCTCCATGACAGACTTCTTCCCTTCACTTTGACATTATATTTTCTACTCTCATCAACTTTCAATAGAATACAACTTCCTCCTTAGTTCAGATGCTTCATTCTCAGTTTAGCTTCCTCCTCAATAGCTTCGTCCTCAATTTGTTAAGGTTAGTTTCCTATTTTTGACCTGATGTAATTTTTTTAATGCAATGCTAATTTTCCCTTGTTTATTGTGCTATTGTTGTATATTTTTGGAAGAAGTATATATGTTTAATTTTAGAGTATTATGGAAATAAAATTCAAAATTTTAACTAATTTATATATGTGAAAAATAAAATTATAACTATAAAAAATAAAATGAAAAATGAGGTTCAAGTGTATATTTGTTACGAGTAATTTGGCTATAAAAAAGATCACACAGTTATATCTGAGAAATGAAAAATGAGGTTAAAGTGTATATTTGATTATGAAAAATGAGGTTAAAGTGTATATTTGATTTATCATGCATTTTTAAGTATAAAACATGTATACTCCTACAAATATCTATCTAATGCTCTGTATATATGTCTTTTCATAGACTTCTTCACTCTCATTTAATTGATTAAGCCACATGAACACGGTATATGCTAAATAAATCAGTTTATAATTTTAGTTTAAGATGCTTATATTGATAATAAAATAGGTTATATGTTGAACACCTACAAGCTAAAACATAATAAAAGCGGTAAATTAAGGATAAAATGTTGGAACCTCATTGGTAAGGACAAGGTAATGGAATTGATGGAGAAATTCATAGACCTAGGTAGGATAGGAGAATTGAGCTTGCTTCCAAGCCGGCCCGACCGCGAGGAATCAAGAGATCTTTGTCAGTGCTGACTTGGATCTCGAAATTGCCGGTTGGGTTAGGCCAACGGGCTGGAATGAAGAAGCCACGAAAGCACCTGCTAGGAACTGTCTAAAAAAGACCGACAGTAGTGTAACGACTTTCTTTTGAATGCCGTTATCGGTCAGCGATTAACATCTTAGGCTAGGGACTTCTAAGCCTTACCTCTCTGTGCGATCTTAAACTCTTTTCAAATTGGATATAATCTTTATGAAACTATCCATACAAAACGTATTGGGGTTACAAAAAAATCCTTTTCTTTACAATCTTGTCTATTCGGATTGATGGGAACCACTCAGATGGAGTTCCAGGCATGGGATTAATGTTAATTAGTTCCCTGGTCCCACTAACGGCCATTCCTGGCTCGGCTCCGATAACGCAATTCCTGGAGGAGTCGGTAGTTGGGCACTGAAGATGACTGCAGAGAAAGCCTTTCCTTTGCCTGTGTGTGCATTTATGGTTACGAAACAAGAAATTACTGAAGAAGAAGAGACCCTTGCAGAATTCCCCAACAGCATAGAGCTTGAGAAACCCGGATAAACATTTTAATATCTAAAAACTCAACAAAAAATAAAAAACTAAACCTTGGACTTTAACATATTAATAAAAAAAGAAAAAAAAGTTGGTAACATATTACCAACCCCATGCCTCACCCTCAACCTGTATTCTATATTCTAATTATACTAAATTTTTATATTAAAAAACTAATCAAACAAAAAATAAAACAAAATCAAACGAATCAAATAAATAAAAATTAATTAAACAACAAAACTGAAAAGCAAAATTTAAAGTTAAATTAAAAAAAAGGCTAGGGTTTTGGGAGAACACATATACGGTTACAAAGAAAATTGCTAGGGCTTTGGAAAAATTGGCTAAGGTTTTGGAGAAAAAAAGGGTTACGTTAAAAAAACTAAACTAAATCCACATAAATTGTATTCAGCAAATGTGCATTTTTTATATTATTATTTCTCATATATATATTAATTTTTATTGTATTTAATATATCTAATATAATTTACGATAATATAACCTAAGTTCTAAACCCTAATCCATACCCCTGTAATACATCATAAAAATGTAACATTTTAATATTTAAAAACTCAACAGAAAATAAAAAACTAAACCTTGAACTTTAACATATTAATAGAAAAAAGAAAAAAAAGTTGGTAACATATTACCAACCCCATACCCAACTCTCACCATGTATTCTAGTTATACTAAATTCTTAAATCCAAAACTAATCAAACAAAAAATAATAAAAAAACAAATGAAGCAAATAAATAAAAATTAAGTAAATAACAAAATTGAGAAGCTAAATTTATACTTAAATTAAAAAGAGGGTTAAGGTTTTGGAGGAACACATATACGGTTACAAAGAAAATGACTAGGGTTTTGGGTGGGAAAAAGTGTTATGTTAAGCAAAAAAGAAAAAAAAAGGGAAAATCACCATAAATCGCACTTACCAAATGTGTATAAGGAAGAAACGTATGCGCATGGCGCGACGACGATTTAAAAAAATAAATGCACATTCGCTAAATGCGCATTTAAAAAAGCAGACGTCCACGCATTGCGCGGAGTTATGCTTCAATAAATGCGCATTCAGCGAATGCGCATTTATTTGGTCAAAGCAAGCCTCGAGCATTGCGTAGGTGAGCTTTTTAAAAAAAATAATAAGGAAGCTCGCACATTGCGCAGACGTGCTTTTTTTTAAAAAAGTAAAGAAGCGCATTCAGTGAATGCGCACAAAATAAAACGCATTCACCGAATGCGCTAACCCTTGGACTGAAACCCAACTTTAAAATAGGTCCCTTGTCAGAACCAATTTCCAAAGCACCCCCATTTGAGGAATCACTCGCCATTTTTAAGATTGGAAATGTTGGTTCAGATCCCCTATCTAAACTTTTTCGGTCCAATCTTTTATTATATAAACTACATGATATCACTAAATAATACGACAGAGTTTCATATAATTTCACATTGATATGATATAACTTTGTATGATATAATGTCTTATACAAAATTAAATGGTATCACCAAATAGTATATCGTATCACTACTTGCTCTGCTCCCTCACGGTGATAGTCAATTATTTTTCTTTTTTTTCTTTTTTCCTTTCATAATGATATATAGTATTGTATAAATGTATTATATTGGATAATGCACAGGCACACACACACATCACATGCATACATACACACACAATCACACACACACATGCACGTATGTATTATATTTAAAATAATGTGTATAAAATTATGTATTATATATGACAAACATATTATATATTTTCTTATTGTAGCACAGGATGGGACGGGATAGCCTCTCCTTCCCCGCCCCGCTTATATGCTGGCTAAAATTTCCCCCAACTCCTGTGTTCCCTAGTTAAATTATCATTTTCCTAATTTTCCCTTTAAAAGAAAAAAAAGGGACAGAGAGGGAGCTCCTTTTCCTATCCTGATAGTATAAACAAACAGAAAAAAGAAAACCTCTTGTCCTTAGTTTGATTGGAAATTACCTCTTGTGCCTTAATCCAAATACACACAAATTTTGGGGTTCTTCTACAAATAAATACATCTATTCACATGCATAAAATATTTACATCCTAGATTGTTTGCCTTGTTTGACAATTTTCTTCTTCGTTCTTCCTGGCAAGAATTTCGTCTGTGAAATTGGGAAAAGGATTTGGGATTCCTAATTTGCACTCAATTTTTTGCTTCCAATAGTTATCAATTTGTTAGAAATATCAGTTTTACAAAATTTTTCCTTTTTTATTTAATTTTGTCTAAAATTTGCATTATGGTTCTAGCATTAGTTTATATATTTTCTTGATTTTAAATATTGTTTGTGCTCTGTGTGGAATTAATTTTATTTGGTTTAGTTTTTAATTATTGAGAATTAGGGTTTTTACTGAATAAATCCTTGATTTTGTATTGATATAATTTTTATTTATTTTCTTTGACAATAATTTTTCATCAATGTTCTCTTTTGCGCGTTCTGTCCAACACCTTGCTGAAATGGAATTGATTGGATTTTGACTGCTTTTATTTATTAATTTCTTATTATGAAAGAGTTCTGGATTATTCGATAAGCCCTACTTTGATAATAAAATTTAGATAATTTAAATAGTTTATGTGATAATATAATCGCAATTGGTGTGATTATTCTGGTTTCGAGTATTTAATGGGTCTATTAGTTGTGGACAGGTTGGAGCAAGTAGGTTCTCGTGGAATGCCAATTGCTTAGATCGTTTTAATTATCGGCCATGGATGAGGTGAAATACAAGCTAAGAAAGGAAGGTAAGGATAAGAAAAGTTCATCGTTGAAGGGGGATCACCGTCAAAGAGAAAAATAGTGTAGGAACCATGACAAAGAAATGAACATGGATGGGGACAGGAAGCACCTACATTCACCTTCTCATAGGAAGGATAGAAAGGCACTAAAAAACACTCAATCTTTAAGGGAGAACTGTAGTGATAAAAATGCAGGGAGAGGGCTAAGGACACAAAGAGACACGAGGATAGGCACAAAAAAAAGGTCTAGGAAAGGAACGGACTAGGACCAGCTATGCTGAAAGAGCTAAGTACGAAGTCAAGGAGGGGGGAGATGGAGAAGTTGATAGGGAAAGCGTGAGAAGGAATTAGCATAGAGAAAGAAGGAAGGATAGGAAGGAGAGAGATAGGGATAGGGAAGAGAAGAGGGTTCGAGAAAGAGAAAGGCTTTGTGATGCAGACGGGGATTATAGACAATGATGTCAGGAAGCATGATCGAAAGAGGCGAGGGAGAAACGATGATCGTATAGATAGAGATTGTGAGTGGAGCAGTAAAATTAACAAGTGAAGTGACCTTAATGAAGGTAGTGCTATGTAGAAAAGAAGTTATGAAGACTGTTGAATAAGAAATAGAACAACTAGGGAGAAGATCTTACAGAATAGAGGAAAATTAATGAGGGGTTGGAAAAATGTAGGAGACTAAAGGAATGGCAAGAGTTAAGAAGAAAAAAGAAGAAATCTGAAAGAGAAAAACTTGGAGTTCCATCAAGGAGTTCTAGCTAGCAAGATGTGGACCCTAGAAGGGGAATCTAATGATGAAGAGAGTATAACAAAAGGAAAATAAGTTGTTGATATTAGTATGGATAGAAGTGGCAAGCCCATGGATAGGGTTAGGGATTACATGGCCATTGATTTTGAGAATGAGCATCTTATTGAATATTAAGAGCAGGCTAAGTAGCCATGCAGATGTTTGCCCTAAGAGGAATAGGGATAACCAATGTAGTTGCTGGGAGACACATAGACAGTCTTGATACGGCCTAGTAAATAAAGAAAACTAAATGACTCAGGCTAGTAAGACTTTCTATTAGAAGATTAATAAATTACAACAAATAACGATCAACCTAAAAGGTATTATTCGCGAAGTAGATGTTAATTCAAAAGACTCAAAAATGACGAAGGAGGCCATGATCCAAAAGGAATGAATTCTGGGTCGGATGGTAAACCTAGTCAAAATTGTTGATTCAAATTTGGATAAAATACAGATGTATACATTTGATCAAAACTTGAGAATAAGGCCATATGAAAACAAATTAAATGTAGGTTCAACTACAAGATCAGTTGTGTCTTTGAGAATCATTTTGGTTTTTGAAAGGGTATCTTGGATTAGCACAAATTGAATCAGTCTTGAATTGCGAGGCTAAAAGGTAGGTAATAATTTTGGGCATTCTCTTGGAATTAGAGAAAGATTTCGGAATCACCTATTGACAAAATAGTTTATTTCGGCGGCTAAACAGCCAGGATGGACAATCCATTTAGTATACTATTAAAAAGAAAATTTATGCATGCAGGTGTGACTCTTGTTTCAGGTGTTTAATGATATTAGTAGGCATCATAATGAGGACCCCCTTCGCACGATTTATTTATTGGCACCCCTAAGGAATATTTTGTTTTGAAATAAGACCAAAATAATATTAGAGCTAATCCCAATTAAGATGAAACATCTTTTGGTGCTTAGCCTAAACAAAGTGTCAGAGCAGCAAATGATCTCAGGGCTTAGATGACTCCTCTAAATAGAATGATAGGATTTTTCAGAGATGGAGAAACCATCCAGCACAAGGACTGTATTGTCAACTCTTGCACTCCAATACATGGCTCAAATAGACAAAAAGAGTATTAAAAAATAAGGAAAAAAAATCCGTGACCCTTAAATGTTCCCAAAGGTTTAGGCCACCCAAGTGGACCAGAAACTTTGATCCAAAGCAGGTCGAGAATTGGTTAGAAAAGTGTGGTGAACATTTTTGGTGCTTTAATATACCATATAGATAGACCGATTAGCGTTGTTGCACCTTGGTTGAAGGGCTAGTACGTGGACGATGGAATATAACTTGAAGTAAGGAAGACACAAGAGGTACCCCTTAGAATTGGGCCAATTTTGCTAGAGAACATATGGATAAATTCACACAGCTTATAGCACTAGGAAAGTGAGAAGACGAATATGTGAATTTGCAACTAAGAGAAAAGGAGGTAACCAGGTATGCGACGTAATTTCATAGATTTGATAAATTCGCTCTGGAAGAGGGAATGAAATGACAATTTATTCAAAGTTTAAACTTGGTGTATTTAGAAAACTTTAACGATTGAAAAGACCGAGACATAGACAGAGGCATGAGAGGAGGTATAACGAATCAAGAATGCCAAACCTCAATTCAAAGCCTATCGATCTCGCAAAAAGCCAAGCCAAGTGATCGATTAAGACAAAAATAATTTATAAAAGATCAAGGTCTACTTAAGGACCTCAATGAACGATTCCACAAGTTCTAAAAAACAAAATTTAGAAGTATCCCAAGATGGAAAACAAGCACTATTCTAAGAACATTGAGATCTCACAACAAACCCAACTTTGAGGAAAATAACAGTTGAAGAAATATTAGAAAAAATTTTATGAGTGAAAACATGAAATATTGGGATGACCATAGCATATGGCCTTAATAGAACTGGAGGAACTATAAAAGATTAATTGAAAAGCTTGTTGAAAGGAAGATTTAAATGACTAAGTGTGTCACCATGAAAAAGTATCGGTAATGATTATAAAGGGAAAAGATGAAATTCTAGGGTTATGCATAGGTCATTGGACCTGAAAGCTACAATCACCAAAGATGGCTAACAATTACACCTTATCGACGAACTATGTGAGTAAATACTTAAGGTGTAACATTCCTTAAAATTAGACACGAAATTGTTTTGCCAATTAATTATAAGAAAAGAGAGTATTGTTAAAACTACATTTGCCTTAACTTATTCCCTACAACATTTATAGATTTAATGCATAAAAAATTGTTCATTTTTATTTAAACTAGTTAGTAGTAATATTTATATATTATCTCTTAGTTTGCGCTAAGTCACAGAAGGATCATGTGGAACATTTAAAAAAAAAAAATTGTGAACCTTGAGAGACATATGCCCATTTTAGTAAGTGGGAGAAAGGAGTTGTTGGGCAACAGCCATTTTGGGCAAATTTGTTAAAATATTGATTGGAAAAAAAAAATTCGGCAAGTACGGGTGTTAGAAAAAAAGTTTTGAAACTAAGTGCATTGTGTTTGGGAAACGCAATGCAAATTTTTTTTTTTTAAATGGTGCGCCGCGTTTGGGAATAGAAAAGTCAAATTTTTCATTCCCAAATGCGGCGTTGACACATGGCAGTCCTGTCTGCACTGACCGCAACACCCAAATGACACGTGGCAAGCTGTCTGCCACCGACAGCACGCGCCGGTAAGCGGGCAGCTTCTGCCCACTAACTGGTCAAAATTTTGCAAGTGCCAAACGCGACGCTTTTTTTTCTTAAATTTCACTAGCTATTGATCAACTGAGATCAACTGCCTGCTCACCGGTTAGAATTTTACAAGTGCCAAACGCGGTGCTTTTTTTTTTTTTAAATTTCACTAGCCGTTGATCAGCTGAGATCAACGGCTGGTTTTGGATCTTGGCTTATAAATACCCTCTTCCCAATTCAGCAACACACACAAAAATTCATTTGCGCACACTCACCAGGCTCTCATTTCTCTCTTCTCCGTTGCAAAGTTTCATCAGCTTGGTGGTCTTTTGCTTCTGCAGAGTCATTTTCATTTTTCATTGGCAAAAGGAATCCATTTCCTTCTCTTTTGAAGGACTATTTTAGTTGGCTGCATTTCGGCAGAAAGTTTGAGCACTCCAGTTGTGGATACTAAAATATCAAGTTAGTACACTGTATTTATTAATTATTGTTTCGTTATAATGTGTTTATATAATGTGTTGATAATTATTGTTCTGTTATAATGTGTTTATAATTATTTTTATGTTATTGTGTATTATTAGTTGAAAAATTAGTTATTACTTATCAGTAATTATATAGTTATTTGTATTTATGCAAATTTATAATTTAGGTCGAAAATGATTAGATAATTGCATGTAGACCACAAGACTATGCTTATTTACATTTTGCATGTGTATATTTAGGAAAATTACAATTTGGCCCTTGGAATTTTATATAATTATGAAATGGCCCTAAAATTTTGACATATATAATTATGACCCCAAAAGTTACACCTATTTACACTTTAGCCCCTATAATTATGAAAAAAATACAATTAGGCCCCTGAAGTGTTGTATAAATATAAATTGGACCCTAAACTTGTACATAATTAAATTATGACCGTTAATTTTGCATATTTACACTTTGGCCCCTATAATTATGTAAAATTACAATTAGGCCCCTATAATTTTACATAATCATAAAATGGGCTCGAAACTTGTACATAGTTAATTTTTAACCCTGAAAATTTTATATATATACACTTTGTTCCCTATAATTAGGAAAAATAACAATTAGGCCCCCGAAGTTTTATGTAAGTAAAAATTAGACCCCAAACTACTACATACTTAATTTTTCATCAAAGTTTTACATATTTACACTTTGACCCCTATAATTGTGAAAAATTACAATTGTGCCGACAAAGTTTTACGTATTGTTTAAATTGGACTCAAAACTTGTACGTAGTTAATTTTTTACTCTAAAAATTTCTTAAATTTACAATTAGGCCCTTATGATTATGGAAAATAGCAATTAGGCTGGTGAAGTTTTACTTAATTATAAATTAGACCCCAAACTTGTGAATAGTTAAGTTTTTACCCCGGAAGTTTTACATATTTAAACTTTGGACCCTGTAATTATGAAAATTATAATTACGTCCTTGAAGCTTTATGTAATAATAAATTAGTCACAAAATTTATACATAGTTAAATTTTGACCCAATAGTTTGCATATTTACACTTTGGCCCCTATAATTATGCAAAATTAACAATTGTGTCCCTGAAATTTTAAGTTACTCATAAAATGGACTCGAAACTGTACATAGTTAATTTTTAATCCCGGAAGTTTTATATATTTACACTTTGTTTCCTATAATGAGGACAAATAACAATTAGGCTCCCGAAGTTTTATGTAATTAAAAATTGGACCCCAAACTACTACATACTTAATTTTTCACTCGAAAGTTTTACATATTTACACTTTGGCCCCTATAATTATGAAAAATTATAATTATGTCGACAAGTTTTATTTATGTTTAAATTGAACTCAAAACTTGTACGTAGTTAATTTTTTACTCTAAAAATTTATCAAATTTACAATTAGGCCCTTATGATTATGGAAAATAGCAATTAGGCAGGTGAGGTTTTACTTAATTAAAAATTAGACCCCAAACTTGTGAATAGTTAAGTTTTTACCCTAAAAGTTTTACATATTTAAACTTTGGCCCTGTAATTATGAAAATTATAATTACATCCTTGAAGCTTTACGTAATAATAAATTAGTCTCAAAATTTGTACATAGTTAAATTTTGACCCGTTACTTTTGCATATTTACACTTTGGACCCTTTAAATTTAATATTTATATTTTCGGCCCAATAATTTTGAAAAATTTAAATTTGACCCCTTAGTTTTACATGATTATGAATTTACTCCGAAACTGTTAAATAATATATTTAGGATTTAAATGTTAATTAAATTTTGTCCAGTCATTTTCATACTTATATTTTGGTTCAGCATTTGATTTCCGAATGTGAATGTCATTACTACTTCATGATTAATTACGGTTACGTATTATGTTACACAAAATACTTAATTGGGCTTCGCATTGGTTAGATTGGGTGAAACATGTTGAACGATCATACTTTATCAGTTCATTTATACTGGGAGGAAAAATTGTGTATGTCGGAGGATCAATGTTGTATGACCCGCCTATGCCAAAAAAAGTTTTGTTCCTTAGACAAAGGGTATGCTATCAGGAGTTGGTTGATAAAGTTTACAATGCTATGGGTGTAGATCGAAATAGATACAAAATTAGTTTGATACTTAGGAGTTGCTTTCAACAATAAGGTGTATTTAGTGCTACACCTTTGGATGATGATGACGGAGTGGACACGATGTACTACTTCAAAATAAATACTCGAGAACTAACAGAGATATACGTGGAAGTTGAAGAGATCCGAACAGTAAACCAACAACATACTCAATGCAATGAAATTGCATGGACACACTTTGATCAAGGCACTAGTCCACGTGGCACGTCGACCTTGGAAGAAGTGTGAACATCTGATATGTACAAAGGTCAGTCTACTCAACGTGATATAGGAGATGGCCAGTAGACTAGGAGAGAACTGTCGAAGAGGCAGCAGAAACCGTGTTAATCAAGACACTAGTAGCAGCGCTGCAGGTATGTATCTGTCTTCGACAGGAGAGTTTGCTTGTGGGCAAGACGATGATGATACACCCTACATTCGTGGTACAGAATCGGAAACTGATGTTCAAGATGATGACATGGACTCCGAATTGAAACCTGAATATGATGAGTTCGAAGATGATATGGACCAAGGATATGATGAAACTGGACAGGAAGATGCACGGAGACATTTGGATGTGGGTCATAGTATTGCTTGGACGAGCTGCGATCCTAGAACACTACAGTATGATTCTGGTGTAAATGCAATTTTACAATTTGACCCCTTAAGCGATGGTCCTGTTGAGAGGCTTAATTTATACAACGACCAGACGGGTGACATTCGGTTGGGCATGCTATTTGATTCAAAAGAAAAGGTAATAAAAGCAGTAAGATTGTGGTCTATTAAGGAAAATAGAGAGTACAAAGTTTGTGTGAGTATGCCAACCACTTGGTATGTCCATTATAAGGCTTGTAATTCGACACCTCCATGCAATTGGTAGTTGAAAGTGACGTTGCAGACATCTCATATCATGTGGATGCTAGTTACTCTCGCAAATGAACATATATGTGCTTGGGTCAATAGCAGGAATGATCACCAGTAGTTGAGCTCCAATTTAATCGTCGAGTACATTTTATCTCACATTAGCAACAGTCCACTATTCAAGGTGAACAAGATCCAAGCAACAATTAAGCAACAATTGTATTGCGATATCTCCTATAGTAAAGCTTGGTATGCACCTCGTAGGGCCATTGATATTATGTATGGAGACTAGCCATCGTCTATACACATTCTTCTAACATATATGGAAGAGTTACAATATAGCAATCCAGGGACAGTTGTTGTATGGGTCCCACATCCTGATAGCACTCCATACAACGTAATTTTTAACTATGTATTTTGGTCCTTCGGTCCTGCCATTCAAGCCTTCCAATTTAGAAACCGGTGATATGTGTGGATGGTACTTTTATGAAAGGAGCGTACCAAGAAAATTACTTATTGCAATCGGATATGATGCGTGCAATTACCTCATGCCCCTAGCCTTCGCTCTCGTTGACGAGGAGAACAACCGAAGCTGGTCTCAGTTCATGAGGTTATTACGCATTACATTTGCAGCAACATTGAAAAAGTGTGCATCATATCCGAGAGACACAAGTGGATTATTCATGCAATGACGACACTTGAGGAATGGCGAGAATCATGGGGAGTCCATCGCTTCTGTCTCATTCACGTGCAAAGCAATTTTGTATAAAAATTTAAGAATGACAGGTAATGTCCAAATCATTTAGACGTGACGACATTATTTTTTTTAAAATTTTTCACTCACTGCTTATATCGTGTAATTATTGTGTTGATTAAAAAAAACTTATTATGGCAATTGAAAAGGCCAATCAGCCTTATAAGTACAAGTACTGTATGCAAGAAATACAAAAATTTGAATGAAGAAGCATACAATTGGCTAACAGACATAAATATTAGGCTCAAACAGTGGGCCCTCTGCAAGGACGACGGCAGCCGTTGGGGCCACACATCGACAAATATTACAGAGTATTTCGATAAGCTGCTTAGGGATGCTCGATTGTTGTCTATCACCGCATGCGTTCGCTTTATATTGACTCAGACTGTCAAACTTTTGTAAAGAATGCGAAATTAGCGTGTGCTGTGCGACACCCACTTTCAGAATATAATTGGCAGAAATATGTGACAAATAAGAAAAAAAGTAAAAGACATTAAGTTGGTGTATATAACTCTGGAGCAGGTATTTTCTGCATTACTATTGGCTACATGCATGGACCTGAAAGCAAAAAAAGGCAAATCATAGATCTGCATAAGTGGGAGTGCACATGTCTTAAATTTCAACTTCTCTATTTCCCTTGTTCGCATACGATGGCG
This sequence comes from Mitragyna speciosa, assembly GCA_024721245.1. NCBI lineage: Eukaryota > Viridiplantae > Streptophyta > Magnoliopsida > Gentianales > Rubiaceae > Mitragyna > Mitragyna speciosa. The sequence continues at coordinate 5,014,315 of CM045556.1, read as the reverse complement.
GCATGTTCTATTTCCCGAATTAATCCTATTGATCTTGTTGGGAATGAGTATACTTACGACTTATATCAGGCATCATTTGGGTGTCAATTTTATCCTCTTAGATATCAAAACAACTAGCCGCCATCGGATTTGAAGTTGACAATCAATACTAGTTGTTTAAAACAAAGGTGATCGGGGCCATTGCGGACTGCAAGAATTCAAAATCAGATGGATCGTAGACGCCCCAATGCACCATTCGATGTAGTACCTGTTCACAGCCTGCTCACACTGCACCTAATTGTCCTTTTACTGGATATTTTAATCGTTAAGGTTGTAGGGTTTATGTCATTGTAAAGGAGTAAGTACTTATTTATTTTACAATTTAAGCGTATTTGTGTGTAATCATTTAAAAGTACGGTTTATGTCCCTAAAAACTAAATTTAGTAATTTAATTAAATTTAAAAGTTTCGCCTTCCCTCGTGTACAGGGTTTGCAATTTAATAAAACAAAGACGTTTTTAGTTTTTAAATTTTAGTTTTTAGGGTTTAAGGTTTAGTTATTACGATTTAGGGTTTTAAGGGTTTAGTTATTAGTTATTAGTTTTAGGGTTTAGGGTTTAGTTTGTTTAGGGTTAGGGTTTTAAGGGTTTATTCTAAATTTATTGGGTTTAGGCTTTAAGGTTTTAAGTGTTTAGTTATTAGTAATTTAGGGTTTGGGGTTTAGGTTTTAGGGTTATAAGGGTTAGGGTTTAGTTATCCAATTTTGAGGGTTTAAGGTTTATACTTAGGTTTCTGGTTAGTGATTATCAATCATTAATAATTTGTATATTTTGTTTGTATGTAAGAAAATTTTGATTGTACGATAATTTATGGGCAGTATTTGTTACTGATATTTCGTTCATTCTTCATATGTGCAGGTGCGAGTTCATATGGAGCCCGATCGCATGAGCGTGAGCACCTCAGCCCCCGTTCAGGGTCCTATAGATGATTCTGTTTTACGCCTTCAGCCACAGCATAGATCTATAGCAATTTTTCATAGTGAGGGCGTTGAGCTCGAGGTGAAGAGGTGCAATAGACATTTTTGGCAATTCGTGAAGAAGATTGACCCTCGAATTCTTCACTTTATGGACTTGGCCGGATTTGGAGGAGTTTGCCGCATAGGTTCGTTCAAGTTGGACTATGGCCTTATTAATGCATTAATTGAGTGATGAAGGCAAGAAATCCATACGTTTCATCTTCCTATTTTCATTGATGAGGCCACCATCACCTTATAGGACGTTGAGGTGTTGTGGGGCTTGCGCGTGGATGGTATACCTGTCAAATTAGTCCACCGTTTGCAGAGCTTACCACAGTAACAGCAGCAGGTTTATGATTTGTTGGGGTTCTGGCCGGCAGAAAATCAATTCAAGAATACTAGGATGAAGCTAGTTGACTTGTGTGAGCACGTAGAGAATAATCCCTTACCATCTGATGCTCCTATTCAGACAGTTCAGCAGTATGTCCGCATGTATATATTGATGTTACTTGGTGGACAGTTATTTGCAGATATGTGTGAGAATGTCGTACATACCACATGGCTAGATATGTTGGTTGATTTGGAGGCGTTAGGGCAAGTATAGTTGGGGAGTGTCGTGCTCGCCTACTTGTACAGGCGTATGTACCATGCATCGCTTGTTAGCACTAGAACGACAGCTGGACCATACATGATTATTTCAGGTAAAAAATATCAATACTTACCTCATACAATGAAACATTACCAGTCAGTTAAATTATTTATATCCTAACAACTAAATTGTCTTATTTTAACAGTTTTGGATATGGGAGAGGTTTCTGACCATTCGACCTTAGATCACCCAAGCGCGAACAGTCAGGTTATTACCCTAGGGGAGGTAGATGGGTGACTCGGCAGACTACCCAAAACGCCCCTAAACATGTAGCGAGTTATTATAGAGATCAGCTTTCACTGTTGCAAGCCAATCAAATAGTTTGACTTTCATATTTTTTAATAATTACCTATACGATAATATAATTTCTTATCTGTCGATGATGGTTGGGATTTTATTGTAGTTCATATGGATACCATACATGGATGATGTGCTGGCATTTCTACCTTAGTATTGCACGGCAGGTGCACATATTTGGAAGTCGAGAGTCCCACTCATATTTTGGTACATTATTGAATTTTATTTTTCAAATCGTGTTATGAGACAGTTCGGAATATGCCAACATATTCCGAAAGAGATCGACACAGATCCTGGTAAATTGTATTCACTTGGACTATCGAGACGTAGAGGACAGGATTGGCATTATTAGCTCAGGGCCCGGATCAATTACTAGCATTTATGTATAGACTCGGTTGTTACAAGCGAAATTACGAATACACTTCGACTGTCGATAGAGTATATGCGTTGGTATTGTCGCTGTACGATCTTATATATTACTTCTTCTGTCCGTCATACTCAGCGTGATGGTCTTCAAGGTGTTTCCAACCAACACGAATACGTGGTAAATATAATATTTCTTTGACATTCTACCTTTTACATCTATTTCATGTGAGTGAATTAATGATATTTTGTATATATGTGATTCACAGATGAGTAGCATGCAGAGAATTAGGGATACGTCAGTAACCCGCCTCTATCATATTGACCCAAATGATATTTCTCATCCTATTTTGACGACAATCAAGGGACGAGGCATTTGAGTCCATGCAGTGTTTAAGGCGCTCAGATCGTATGTTTCTGGGCCCGGATCCACGATAGCTTAGTAGTGCCTCTACATCGTACACTCCTCAGTGTCAGAGGCCAGTCAGACATGTACTTAGCCAGGCTGGCACCTCATCTAGGTGGACACCGACTGTCGTCACTAGCATGGACTTCATGATGAAGCCATACACCAGGAGCAAGTTACTCCTACTGGATACCACGCTTATACGACGCTGTATAGTAGTGCACATATCCCGCCTTCAGGAAGCACAGCCGGTGTGTATGATCCGTACTACTCTATGACTATGCATGCGGGTGGTACTTCTGTTACTAGGTCACCAGACACATTCGGCTTCACTTTCTACTAGATCTGGGCTACACCCTATATTCTAGTTTCTTAGTGGTGATGCTAGTGGATTTCATGATGGAGGCGCGTTCACGTATTTCACCCTCAGGTCCTCATTCACACATGTCCTACATTCAAGTCCATCCACCTCTACCATGATTCATCATCATATTCAAGATACTCATGATGCTGAAGAATCGGGTGATGATGAGACTTGATGAAGATGAACCGTCAGCACATCCTGAGGTACGTGCCCGACATGCGATTAGGAGGCCTTAGAAGATTTTGCTACTCATCGACGCCTTGAGACCTAAATCAACAGCAATTTCGTGGGCGTTAGGGGCATTTGATAATTTTTATATTTTTAAATTTGATATATTTGATAAATTTTCATTTATAAATTATTTTACTATTTTATTCCTACAAAAACTAATTTTCATATAATTTTTAAAGCAACCACATCTAAACCTGACAAATATAAAAAATTACGAAAATACTAAAAATTGTAAATTATGGTATATTATTTAACAAATTTTTGTCAAAAAAAACCCTTGTGTGCCAAAATGTAATTCATTCTAGAATTTGTCTAAAAACACATAAATTAGGATTTAAGAACCAAAATAGATTTAAAAGACAATTATGTACCAAAATAATGTTTTGCCCCCGACTATACTGCCCCAACAATTTGAACTGCCTAAATTATTTTGAACAATAAAACTCCTAAATTTACCAAAAACACTACCTTCAAACCCTAAAACTCTAAACCTAAACCCTAAAGCCAAAAACCAAAACCCTCCCTAACCTTAATCCAAAACCCTAATCCAAAAACCTATACACAGCCAAAAAAATCAAAAAACATTATACGCGTTTGAGAAACGCAGAGCATGCACTGCGTTTCACAAACCCTAAACCCTAAAATCGGAAATAAAAAAATTGTGAAAAAATGTATTTATGTTTGAAAATTTTTATTTTCCATCTATAACTGCACATTCGTTGTTTTTATCTTAAAATCGGATTTTGATATCCAAAATTATAAAATGAGCGGCTAGTTTTTAGTATTAGCAATACCCTAACAATTTTACAGTTGTTATATAAATAAAAAATCTACAACTCAAACACAGTCCTTGTATATTACATATACGATTTGAACTGCCTCAATTATTTTGGACAATAAAACCTATAAATTTACCAAAAACACTACCTTCAAACCCCTAAAATCCTAAACCCTAAAGCCAAAATCCAAAACCCTCCCTAACCGTAATCCAAAATCCTAACCAAAACCCTAATCCAAAAACCTATACATAGCCCAAAAAAAAAAATGATACGTGTTTGGGAAACGCGGAACATGCGCTGCGTTTCACAAACCCTAAACCCTAAAATCGAAAATAAAAAAATTGTGAAAAAATGTATTTATGTTTGAAAATTTTTATTTTCCATCTATAACTGCACATTCGTTATTTTTACCTTAAAATCGGATTTTGATATCCAAAATTATAAAATGAGCGGCCAATTTTTAGTATTAGCAATACCCTAACAATTTTACATTCGTTATATGAATAAAAAATTCTACAACTCAAACATAATCTTTATATATTACATATACGGTTTGAACTGCCACAATTATTTTGGACAATCAAAACCTACAAATTTATTAAAAACACTACCTTCAAACCCCTAAAACCCTATATCCAAAACCCTAACCCTAAAGCCAAAAACCAAAACCCTCCCTAATCCTAACCCTAACCAAAACTCTAATCCAAAAAACCATACATGTCCAAAAAACCAAAAAAAAAAAGAAAAAAAAAGTCGTGCGTCGCATTTCCCAAATGCGGCACATCAAAAAATTAAAAAAATTTAGTCAGCGCTTGCGTTTGGCGCTGTTTCCCAAACGTGACTGCTCTTAAATTTCAAAATCTTTTTTCTGACACCCACAGTTGCCGAATTTTTTCCAGGCAATATTTTGACAAATTTGTCGCCATTTTGAAGATGTTGGGACGTGATTAACAAGGTATCCTTCTAAGCCACATAATTTTGGGAGATAGTGTTGCAGTAAATTCCTCCAGAATTGAGGCCAAGGCAGCATAGAAGTGGCATAGAAATGCGACAAAAGTACGCAGTTTTTCGAGAGTAAGCGTTTATTATTGATGGTGTGTTAAAAACTTTTCCAAAATCACTGGAGCATTAACTAGGTTGACTTCGAAATAAATTAAATTTGATTGGGATGAGAAGAGTGAAGCGGAACTTCCAAGAGATAAAGAACCAGTTGAACACCATCCCCCTTTTCACACTGTTTAGTGGATTTGAAAATTTTGGAATTTACATTAACGCCTGTCGAGAAGAATTAAGATGTTCATGAATACAAAGTTGGAAGGTAGTAAATTATGTCTCATGAAGGTTAAAACTATATGGGATAAATTACCCAATTCATGACATGAAACTAGCTGTAGATGTTTTGCGTCAAAGGGATGGAGACACTAGCTGTATGGAGTGAAATTTGAAATATACACCAACCATAAGAATCTTACGTACCTGTTTTCTTAAAAGAATTAAATATGTGATGGTAAATTAAGTTCTTAGAAAACTATGACTAGTATTATCAATGACTGTATTATCAACTAGCCACTAAGATAAAGCAAATATGGTCATTGGAGCATTAAGTAAGAAGGCCCAAGTGGCCTGATTAATGATAAAGGAAAGGGAGTTATTAGGAGGATATCCGTGAATGGAAACAGACCCTACTCCAGCAAGAGGGTCACTTTTGAGAACATTGTAATTCGACTATATTTATTGATACAAATCGAAGAAGCACAAACACTGATAGCAGTTAAGAGGTTGTGTACTAGATTTTGATGGAAGCTAGAATCAACATATTACTTTAATCGAACATGTATACATGTCTCTTCCATAGGGATGGCTCCATCTGAAGTGATTAAAGAAAGGAAATGCTGGGCACCTATGTACTGAGAAGAGAGAACTGGAAAAAGAAAAGGAAGAAGAAGAAATAGAAAAGAAAAAGAATAAAAGGAGAAGAAGAAGAATAAAAAAACGCAAAGATCCTACGCTTTAACCAAGTCCCATGGGTTAAGGAAGCTTATGAAAAAATCAAGCCAATCCAGCCGAGGATCCAAATTGCCTAGATTAGACAGAAAAGTTATGTGGATCCTCAGAGATTTGGAAATTACAATAAGGGATTAGGTGTTTCTCAAAATATATCCTTACAAAGGAATTATTCAGCACAGACGAGAAAAATTGAGTCCAAAATATGTGAAACTCCTTGAGAAAAAACAAGAGGTCGGAAAAGTGACATACTGTTATTGCAAAAATTCAATCATTGTTCTCCCTCAGATTCCCGGAGAGGTCAAATCGGTATCCCAATTTTGCTAAAATTGCAACAATTCAATCTTGTACTATGTTGTTATTGCACCTTGCACCTATGTAAATGCATGGTTAGATTAAGTAGAAAATATGGAAAATAGGTTCTATTAAAAAAAATAAATACAAATAAAAACAGAATAAAATAAAGAAAATGGCATAGTAATTTAATAATTAAAAAAAGAAAATTTTCTGCTTTGCAAGAGATAAGCCAAGAAAATAAAATCTCCTGCACAACAAATGATCAAATTTAAGCAAGCAAAAAGGAACCCTGTTCAAACAAGAATTCTAATCCTAACCTCCAGTACCATTCTGTTGAGTCATAGAGATCTCCGATTCTAAATTAGGAATTTATTGTGTTTCTTTTAGTACTATAATCAGTGAGTGAGGAAGCTGATTTTGCAGATAGATATTCTCTCTATTATTTCACTTTTAAGTAAAATTAACAAAGGAAGATGATGTTGTAGACATATCCCCCCAGGCCCCTGTTTTTATAAAAATATTCAATGGATTGAATTCTATAGGATACCTAGTGATGGTAAGGCGTGGTAGTTTATTTCTAGAATAAATATTCTACAAAATGGTCAAATTTTTTGAAGGTATATTGCACAATAGTATATCTAACAACAAGAAATATATTTTGAACATTTATTAATCATTTGTTGATTTATTTTTTGTTTTTACCCCGTTTTATTTTCCTGCTATTGCCATTTTGGTGCATGTCCTAGGCCTACGGCATTCCATGTTGTTTCTGTAATTGTTTCCTCCGTAGAAATGTGTAAATTAATCAACATTTACCAAAATGTCAATGGTGCATCCATTACATCTTTCTTCTTCACATAGCACATAAGAGATTTAATGCCCTCAAACTGGAAATTAAAATTTTTCATATAGGAGAGTAGTCTCTTTGTCAAACTGGAACTTCCAAACTATGAGCATAATGAAATTGAGGCATGCTAAAATTTATATAGACTCTAGCTCTGTTCAAAACATAATTCTTATGACGTGGAAGATGAGAAAATAATGAACCATGTCCAAATGACAAAACTTTTATTAGTTCTTGGTGCTCTTGGGTAGATAGCACCCTAATTCTTTTAAAATTTGGGTACTTGTAACCTTGATTAATGAAAATAAGGTCAGTTTCCACGTCTAACAAGCATAAAATTGTCGAATTGCATAATCTACAGTGTTGAAAAAAACCTTAATACTTTGTGTTGCTGAAACATGGTGCATATCAATAATATGAGCCAAATTTAAATGGCAAGTGAGAGTTTTTGATTACCCTATAACATTTTTAACCCTTTCCCGTATATCAAGCTAAGTAAAATCTTATTACATTTTTAGTGTTATACTTCTGTTGTACCAATTAAATGAATATTTATCATTTAAAGGGCTACATGAGTCCAAAACCATTGTAACAAAGAACCCAAGTCCATGTGAGAGCCAAGAAATCAAATGGGAAACCCCTATTTGTGCAGTTTTTCATTTTTTTCTACTTTCAGTTCTCCCCCTCTATATTATAAAATCTAAACCAGCTGGCTAGTTTAGGAGTTTAGGATGGACAAGAAAAGAAAGGAAATGTGGGTTGGGAAAAGAAAATAAAGGATGGAAAAGGGAGAGAAAAGAAAAGAAATAATGAAAATTTTTGTTTGGTATTGTTTGAAAGTTTAAAAAGAAAAAAAAAAAGAACTAGAATTCATTGAGAATTTAATTTTACTTTAAAAATTTTTTAGAAGCAAAAGTGTCATATTGTAAAAGTTTACACAATATTTTCCTCTTTCGTAACATTTCCGCCCAATTTTGGACGAAAAACTTGTGAAAATTTGAAGACCAAAATTTTACTTTCAAATCCCTCCGAATCCCTTCAAATTCTTTACTTTCTTTTTCATTGAACTCCCAAACATGAAAAACTTAAAAATTCTTATCCCATCCTTATGGTTAATTGATTAGAATATTGTTAAAAAAAGAATTAATACACCTTTTGTGGTTACTGTTGAGATTGGATATAATTTTATGCCCACCGCGTTTGACAAACACGGTGGGCCTAATTTTTTTTTTTTTAAACAGGACCTCGCCACAGTTTGGCAGATGCAGCGGGCCCGCCTGCACTTGCCAAACGCGGACGACCAACTGCCACATTTCTGTGCCTTTCGGTTTTTTTTTTTATAATCCATTTTAGTTAGGTTGTGCCTTTGGTTTTTTTTTTTTTTAGTTCCATTTTGTTAGGGTTTTGATTTTTGTTTAGGGATTAGGATTTTGGATTTAAGAAAGTTTTAAGGATTACTTTTTTGGTAAATTTATAAGTTTTATTATCCAAAATAATTAAGCTAGTTTAAATTATATATTTATTATGTAGAAGGATTGTTAGTAAATTGTAAAATTTTATATTATAAATAATAAATCCGTAGACATCAATTATGTGAAAATTAAATATATTCCAAATGTATAATAATTTTTTGGAGTTAAAAACTAATTGTTTCTCCATTTTTATTTTTAGTATTTTCATAATGCATGATATTTGTAGGGTTTAATTTTGGTTGTTTAGTTTTTTAGTTTGTAGTTGTTTAGGTTTTATTTTTTTAGGGTTTTAGGGTTTTAGTTATAGTTGTTGCGGTTTAGGGTTTTAAGGTTTAAGATATATGGTTTAGGTTTAGATTACTGGTTGAGGGTTTTAGGGTTTAGGATTTATGATTTAGTTTTTAGTTTTTTTATTTCTTTTTAGGGTTGTAGAGTTTATGTTATAGTTGTTGCGGTTTAGGGAGGGTTTTAAGGTTTAGGATATATGGGTTTATATATCCTAACTAATAACCTAAACCCTATACCCATGTATCCTAAACCTTAAAACCCTAAAACCACAACAATTACAACCTAAACCCTAAAACCCTAAAAAAAATAAAAACTAAAAACTTAAAAAACTAAAAACTAAAAACTAAATCACAAACACTAAACCGTAAACCCTTAACTAATAACGTAAACCTAAACCATGCAACCTAAACCTTAAAACCCTAAACCGCAACAACTATAACATAAACTCTACAAACCTAAAAAGAAATAAAAAAACTAAAAACTAAATCATAAATCCTAAACCCTAAAACCCTTAACCAATAATCTAAACCTAAATTATATATCTTAAACCTTAAAACCCTAAACCGCAACAACTATAACTAAAACCCTAAAACCCTAAAAAATAAAACCTAAACAACTACAAACTAAAAAACTAAACAACCGAAATTAAACCCTACAAATATCATGCATTATGAAAATACTAAAAATAAAAATGGAGAAACAATTAGTTTTTAACTCCAAAAAATTATTATACATTTGGAATATATTTAATTTTCACATAATTGATGTCTACGGATTTATTATTTATAATATAAAATTTTACAATTTACTAACAATCCTTCTACATAATAAATATATAATTTAAACTAGCTTAATTATTTTGGATAATAAAACTTATAAATTTATCAAAAAAATAATCCTTAAAACTTTATTAAATCCAAAATCCTAACCCTAAACAAAAATCAAAACCCTAACAAAATGGACTAAAAAAAAAAAAACCAAAGGCACAACCTAACAAAATGGATTATAAAAAAAAATCGAAAGGCACAGAAATGTGGTAGTTGGTCGCCGCGTTTGGCAAGTGCGGCTGGCCCACCGCATTTGCCAAACGCGGTGAGGTTCCTTTTAGAAAAAAAAAAAAATTGGCCCACCGCGTTTACCAAACACGGTGAACATAAAATTATACCCAATTTCAATAGTAATTACAAAAAATGTATTAATTCTTTTTTTAACAATATTCTAATCAATTAACGCCGCACTTGCCAAACGCGATGAGATCCGTTTTAAAAAAAAAAAAATTAGCCCACTGCATTTACCAAACACGGTGAACATAAAATTATACCCAATCTCAACAGTAACTATAAAAAATATATTAATTCTTTTTTTAACAATATTCTAATCAATTAACCCATCCTTCTCGTCCCACTTCTTTCCATCCAAACAAGCTGGGTTTTACCCAATTTGGGCATTTTGCATACATAGTATCACAGGAGAAATGAATCGTTGGCCGATTTCTTGAGAGGAGCTGCGTCTGGGACAGGGGGGACGCTGCCACTACTACTGCTATTACTAGTTAAACGAGAAAGATGAGGAGAAACTTTGCTTCCTTTTCAATTGCTGCTGGGAATGCGAGGCTACCATTTATTTCTTCTTTCAATCGCAACGACGCCGCAGCAGGTAATCCTGAGGTTTCTTTTTCCTCGGACTCCCGTCTTCATAGCAGATTAGTGTTTAAATCTGGAGATTTTGGTGATAATATAAGTAATGCTGACGATGCCTTGAGTTTCTACAATCAGATGGTCCGAATGAGACCTCTGCCTTCTGTTATTGATTTCAACAAATTGCTTGGCCTCGTAGTTAAGATGAAGCAATATTCTGCTGCCATTTATATGTACGAGGATATGTGTTTCTTGGGCGGCATTCCTATTTGTGATTATACCATGAATATTGCCATTAACTGTTACTGCCTCTCGAATGGGGTGGATTGTGGTTTTTCTGTTTTGGGCTCATTCTTCAAGCGCGGTTATGTGCCCGATACTACCACCTACAACACTTTACTTAAAGGTTTCTTTCTTGCACACAGAATTCCCGAGGCACAAGAATTATTTAGGAAGATAATATATGAGAAACTATGTGAACTCAATGAGAAAACGTATGGGACTCTTATAGATGGGTTGTGCAAGGCGGGGACCACTAGCAAGGCCATTGAATTTCTTAGGATAATGGAAAGGGAGAAGTGTAAGCCGGATACTATTGTTTACAACACTATCATTGACAGCTTGTGCAAGGATAGGATGGTTGATGAAGCTCTTGCCCTTTTCTCCATAATGATTGATAAGGGTATTCCTCCGGATGTCATCAATTATAGTTGTTTGATTCAAGTCTTATGTAATAATGGCAGGTGGAACGAGGCCAAAAAGCTTTTGGATGGGATCAATGATTTCAATATTTCTCCAGATGTCTATACATATACAATGATAGTTGATGAGCTGTGTAAGGAAGGAAAGATCAAAGAAGCAGCGAGCCTAATCAGTATCATGATTAAATGCAGTAAGCGTCCTACTACCGTCACCTTCTACACTGCTAGATGGATACTGTTTGCAGGGCCAAATGGATGATGCTAAAACAATGTTTGATCTAATGAATGCTGGAGGACCTGGTACTAGTATTTACACTTGTAATATTTTAATTAATGGATATTTCAAGAAAATGAAAGTGGACGAAGCTATGCATCTCTTCAGAGAAATTCCACTTAAAGGTCTGAAACCTGATATCACTACTTATACCCCAGTCGTGCAGGGCTTATTTAAGGTGGGACAGTGTGCGACTGCAAAACGAGTTTCCAATGAGATGCAAGCGGCCGCACTAAAACCTGATTTTCACACATACTGTGTCATGTTGGAAGGTTTGTCAAGAAATGGACGTATTAATGAAGCATTGCTTTTCTTACAGAAGATGGAAAGCGATGGCATAGAACTTCACATTGCCATGTTCAACATCATGATTGATGCTTCTTGCAAATTTGGGAAACTTGATGTTGTGCAAAGTATTTTTCGGAGTCTTGCTGATAAAGGATTGCATCCCGATGTTGCAACTTACAATGTGCTTATAAAAGGACTCTGTGGAGCAGGAAAACTAAAGGAAGCTAAAGAGATTCTTATGAAAATGAAAGAAGATAGCTGTTTGCCGAATGACCGCACATACAATACCATTGTGCTTGGATTTCTTAAAGCGGGTGAATATGTTGAGGCAAAAGTACATCTTGAGGAGATGATAGCCAAAGGATTTTCACCCGATTCATTTACCTGTTCGATGTTACTATTAGTTCTCACTGAAGACAACAACCCTAATCTTCTTGATACGGTTCTAAAGTTTCCTTCCGAGCCCCATGGGTAAATGTTTTATAGATCTTCCAAATGAAGGATTGTGATGTTGTGGCCTCCTTGTGATGATGATAAATGGCCTTGGTAAAGCAAGAGTGCTAAAGAAAATATAAATGTTTCTTGTACAATTGGAAGCAGATGCTTTTCCAACTGATGTCCTTGGATGCAACACTATTGTTCACAGATATCTTAGAGAAGGTAGATGTGTGAGTCAAGGATACATCTTCAAGAAACGCTTGCAAAAGGTTTCTCACTGCATTTATCTACTGTTGCTCTATATTACCGTATGTGGTTTCCAGTGAAGGAAACAAATCTAATCTATTTGATTTGTTTAAATTTGCTTTTAAATCCCTTCGATAACTAATGGGAGCTGTAAATGGATGATTGCAGGTGTATTTTTGCTGTCTAAGAGTCCCTGAAGTGCTCATTTACTCGGAATGGCATGTATGGCTAAATTGGAAATTGGAAATTAAAATTCAAAATTGGGAGATGTAATTTACCAAAATTTTCTCTTCTCCATCTTGCTGGATCAACTTACAACTGAATTAATATATATCATTCATTTGATTCTGTAGCAGTCACCAGGTAGTTAGTCAATCAAGTTTGGAAGTATTGAGTGTAATGTCTACCATCTTGTACCATAGTGTGGAATGCCTCTTCTGCAACGGCATCATCCTACTTTACCACATTGTCATAGAGGTACAAAGACTTCTTCATATCCAATATTGTTTCTTAATCAACTGAACCAACCACTTTGCAGAGGGTTTCCTCCAGATGATGGCTCTTCAGTCTGACAGCCATCTGGAGATAATGGATTAGATGCACTTAATAGCTGATGCAAACTCACCAAGCGAAAAGGTATTTTACCAAAAAATTTCCTTTTCCATCTTGCTGGATCTACTTATAACTGATGAGTGTATTTCACATTTCAGTCTGTGGTGGTCACCAGATGGTTAGTTACTCAAGTTTTGCATTTTGAGCGTAATGGCCACTCTATCATACCTGCTGAAGTCTGATTTAGTTTTGTTTAAAGCCATTTCTACCGAACTTGATGAGTTCTGGGTTTCAGCCAAATGAATGAACTGGAATTCCAGCTTGATAATACACTATGTTCAGAAAAAAGTTTGAGTAGCATGAAAGGTTTTGAGCTTGAATTCTTTTTGTTGTATCCTGTAGTTGTGAATATTTTTCATGACTTATTTTGCTTTGTTGTTACTTTTTCTTTCATGCTATGTGTTCATATGGTGCATTTGGATATTTGAAGTTATATATTTTGCTGTATCATGTTTTAATTAAATGAATTTCTTTGTAGCCGTTATCTCCTGAGGCATGTCTCCATATTCCATCCGTCCTAGGCGGTCTAATCAATAATCAAACCAAGTTAAGTGTAGCATCTAGCTTTATGGAGCTCGACATTAGTTAAAAACTGTGATTCTCTAACTTCAGCAAGTTTGTCAAGAGGAGATCGAGCTCAATCCAAGTATCTAATTTACAGTGTCAACCCCACTTGAGTTCAAGTCTTGGGAAAAGCAGTAATTAAGTATCTAATTAACAATATCAACCCCACTTGATTTGGTAATTATATGCATCACAAGAAATATTTGTGAAGTATAAAATATATAGAGCTTGGGAGCTTGCCATTAAGTATGCAAGTATACTAGCTTGACTCAAAGTTGATCATTGCAGTCTAATTGAGCACTTGACGGAGTTAAGCAAACTGTTGATTGAGTTAGATTCTTCTGAAAGTTGAATGTTTCTTGTAACTTCATTTTAACAATGTTAAGTAAATAAAAACAATGAGCCTATGTTAATATACCTTTGTTTAAGTCGTTTGCATTTGTCATGCTTATTCCTCCACATTAGATCAAATTGAATGGCTTGTAATGTTTTTTGGATTTTCTGAAAGTACCCCCTATTGTGGAATTTTTTATTTTTGATCCTGCACCACAATCTCTAACTTCTTCTTCGAGAGCTTATGAAATATAAAGATTTCTGCAATTGCGTTGGGATGTAATGTGTTGATGAGACAGTGAATCCAATATCAGAACAATATCCTCTAGGCACTGATAAGAAATATTTTGAGGGTTGAATTGTAACCATGAATCAGTGGTTTAAATTTCTCTTTAATATAAGCATATTTAGGAAATTCCCTAATTGAGTCATACTAGAGATGGCTTTAAAATTTAGCATCCTTTGAAACTGTGTTCACTTGGAACAAATTTGGCTGTATAACTTTTATCTAGTTAATTGCATTATGGGCTCTATTCGCACTACCAGTTTTGGTACTGGAGCATAGTAGAAGTATCAATTAAAACTATGGTTGCAACTTTGACCTGTTCTTGTACAAGCCATGTGTTGGATTTATAAGTATTGGTCAAGCATACTCTTATTGGCACTAGAAGAAAAGGAAATTCCCTTGTAATGTCTTCTTACTTCTTCATGAATTGAGGTTTAATGATGTAAGTTGTATTTGTGCAACAGTTTATAGCACTTTGAGAATTATGTGTTATCATGATAGGTACTGAAATTTGTATGGTCTCTCAATTTTTTAAAGCGTACAATAACTAATATGATTCAAATAACTCTCCCATTTTCATAAACAATTTCCCTTTTTTTTTTTTTTTTTTTGTAACCACCCGAGGATTCCAGTTTTCTACCCAGCTTTAAAGAAATGTCAGAGGTTCCCTTTAGTTGGTGGGAAAAGTGAAGGAGAGAATTGGGGTTGAAGAAAATATATTTGCTTACTCTTTTGTTTCATTTCTAAACAAAGGAAAGTATAATTAAAGAAAACATTGAAGGTTTCGCGTAATAATCTCTACTCTCTTCAAGGATAAGAAATAATGATATAATTGAATGTTTATTGACAAAAGCTTTTAGAGTTGATTTTTCTCAAAAATTGCTAAATAAAAACCAGAAAATTTAGTATGAGGGGTTGAAATCTTCGAACAACTAAATATTAGTAGTTTTAGAGTAATTGTTCTCATTTAAATAAAAAGGCATTTGGATTATTCCAAATTATATTCAAAAGGCCATGCTATGCTCTTGTTGTATTTTTTGCCCCTCACACCCAGTGCAGAGAGAGAGAGAGAGAGAGAGAGAGAGAGAGAGAGAGAGAGAAGGCATGTAAGTACTTTTGTTGTAAAGGACTTGGCATCCTGTGGCAGTAAAGGATTTTATATTAGCATCATTTGCTATTCCAAGATTTTCTACCTAATGGACTGTTGTAATGTCTAGTTTCTTTCTGTTTTGGGTTGCGGACGGGATGTAAACAAACTAGGATAACTTGATTAATTGATCTTTTAAAGTCAGTAGACCCAGTTGCGGATTTTTTTTCTTTATTTTTGTTTTTTCAATTGTGCTTTCTGTATGATATGTTTAAGAGCTTATGTAAGCCATAATAAAAGGACTTAGATAGGTGAATAGTAGGCTAATTCACTGTACTATGGGATAAAAGAAAGAAAAGCTCACTGGCTAATTTGTAGTAATTATCTTCACTCATACGGGTAGAATTCCTTTTATCTAATAATTTTGTGATAAGAAAAAACCGTTCCATGGTTGATGGGTAAAACGACTAAATTATGAGTTGCAACTTCCCAGCTGTTTTTTTATCGAATTATCTAAAATTATCTTGTACTTGCCATCAACTTGATATGTATCAGTTAAAACTGTAAAAGCTGCTTACTTCTGGATATGTGCTTGAGGGCATTCATATACATATATTGTAGATTTTTTTTCCAGACATTTTTATAGCTACATGTAAATTTTCAGTGTTTGGACTTGAATTCTCTTGAAATGCGTTTTATTTCTTGCTGATGAAGTTATTGAGGGAAGGAACTTATGCTTGATTTTTTTCACAAGTTGTGCGTAACAAGAAATAATGTCTGTTGAGAATACCTAAATTTAGATTCTCTTTTTTTTTTTTTGTCTTTTCTTTTCTTTTCTTGGTCCTGTTTTTGTCAAATTCGGAAGGAATTGCATTTGTTTTCAAGCATACGTGTCTGTTCTAGCTTTTTGTGCATTTGAATTCTCCTTTTAGTCAGAGATTTTAGATTATCAAATCGTTAAACATTGAATTTGTTGTATTACAGTGTCTCAATTGATCTAACTCTTAGGATCCTCACCTTGAACCCTTGATGCCTGTCCCATTTGGTAATTGGTAAACTCAATTTGCTTAATGCCCTACTGCACCTTAAATGGATGTCCTGTAATCTATGAATGGTTACTTCAAAAAGTACAAAAACTAATTATTAATTTGCTTCCACTATAAGGCAAAGGTGAATAAAATTATTAATGCCTCACTATTATTAAATTATTATTTATTAGTTTCCGTAGTTCTATAAGTGATCATTGATTTGATTATTGGAGTTGGTTACTCTGCCCAACACGTCTGAAATCGATACAATTTTGCTAGTTTGACAATTCATAAGTCTAAGATATATTTTAGAAGTTATCGTCTTTCAATTAAACTAACCTCTGTTAATCCTATATTACGATGATTGTTAAAAGTCATTAATTTGTTATGAATGATCACGATATGTACGGAAGTATGAATTGCACCATGAACACTTTGAAGTTCTTAGAAGTAGCTTGTTGAACTCAAAATCAACAATAGTTTGTGAACCAAGGTAACCTTGATGTGGAGTTGTTTGTTTTGAATCAACTCTTCAAGTAATTCATGACCCTCAAGAGGATTAAACTAGATTTAGTTGTGTGTAAACAAGTAAACCTATCCTAAGAATTCTAAAGATTTTGATCAACAAGAACAAGGAGACTCTAAATTAGGATTTTTTGTCACCACAAGATAACTAATAAATCTAATAGTAGTTCTTAATCGACAAAGAATATAGAGCAACCTCAATTGAGAAAACACACAATAATGACGAATATTCTGATTAATTTCATCCATAAAAGGCCTTTATATAGGCTTATAAGTCAGCAAATAAGGTAAAGAAAATGTTAGACTAAACTACTAGAAACAAGCTCCTAACTTGTCGCAACACTTAACATACTCACAAATAAAAGCTAGCTTAAAAAACTCTAAAGAAAAAGAAAACACAGCTCCATTTGGTAATAGGCTGGCCGTCCCTTTCAAAGGCCCAATTAAGGTAATGTCTCTTCAATATTCAAGTTGGACTTCACAACTCTTAATCCACTTGGCCCCTATTACCCTCTAATGCTTCTACAGCTTGGGCGCCACCTTGAGCTTCTTCATTTGGATCATCATTAGCCCACAATAGTAAAACCACCCTTGGTGATGGATTGGACTTAGCTCAAGTAGCTTCCTCCTCTTGTAAGCTCATGATCAACCCTTGTAATTTTTACTTCATCTTCTTAGACCTTAATCGTATCATAGGTCTATCAAGCCCTTGTAATAAATCTTGTTGACTTGTCTCCACCTTCAAAGCTGCTTGATCTCCATCAGATCATCTATGCTCTGTAATGTTAATAACTCATGCTTTGGAAGTAATTACCAAATCTATACTCATGAAACCTCCAGCCCAATGTTTGTTCGCTTGCTTTCCTACCTAAAAATGCCAAAAGAAAAATTCAATACTTGTAGATCACCATCCCAACACACACAACCAAACAAAAAAAAAATCAAATATATGACCAAGTGTAGTCAGATCTCAAACTATACAATTATTAGTGATTCCGATTGGATTGTATTTTTTTAATAGTTCTAGAAAAATGATGTTGTAATACTTCTTGAGATGTCATGCAACATGTTGATTACAATAAGTGTTAAAACGAGTGATCAATTTTGATGTTCCAACCTATGTTCTCAGACTTGAACCGAGTATCAACTCGACTGAGTTTAGAGGTCAGGGATCAATGGATTCGACCGGGGGTCGACTTGAAGTCGAATCGGATGACGTCATAAATACGTCATACATATATGTATAGATATACATATACATATATGTATATGTATGTGTATGTGTATGCATATGTATATGTATATGTATATGTATATGCATATGTATGTGTATATACCTACACATACACATACATACATACATACATACATACATACATACATATATAAACAAAAATGATGTTTGCAATTACTTATAGTGCAAACAATAAATATAGTAGTTAATAGCCATGCATGCATATATATTTTAAAACAAAAATAATGTTTGCTATGACCTTACAGCCTACATGTTTGTCTGCAGAAGACCCACAAGAGGTCCCTCATAGATTGACATAAGTGGTAAATTACAACCACGTCATTCTTCTATTTCTCCATGCCACCGGACTTTCCTTTTCTTCATTTCTTGGTCATGAGTAAATCTTTTTGCAGCCTTTTTTTTTTATTAAATATAACTCTCTCTCTGTCTCTCATTTGTGGAGTCTTGTGAGGGGCCCGGTGGTTGTGTTTCCTGGACAGATGCGTGGTAGGGCCACTGATTTGACCAACAGATGCGTGGAATCATTTAAAGTTGTCCTTAAAAGAACCAAGTTAGTATACTTGCCTAGTACTTGTGCATGATAGCTGCAAAGGTGTGGTTTCCGGGTCCTTCCAATTACCGGTCAAACCCGATTTTAACTGGTTAAATCCGATTTTTGATTGGGTTTGACTGATTTTTTAATATTTGATTTTTTAGTTTAATTCGGACAGAAAACCTGGTCGATTCTCGATCTGATTGTTCTACCGGCCAATCTGGTCCGAGTTTGAAAACACAGGTTCCAACCCATTATGAGGTGTATGCTCATTATGTTGACCAAACTGGTTAGGTTGGTAAAAAAGGCTGTGCTATTACTAGGGTTGTTAAAAAAAATCTAAAAACTAAAAAATTGAGAAAACCGATCTGCCCCGAACTGAAAAAGAGGGTAACCAAACCAGTTATTGACACTGGGTTGGGTAGCGTGTCGGTTCATAAATTAAGCAGGTCGGGTAGCGATTCACATCCTTGTGAACCGGCAGGTACTCGACCCGTTCCATAGTGAGGGGTAGTTTTGTCATTTTTCGTATGTGGTATTATTTTACTAATTTATTATTTTATTTTTTGATTTATTTTATTGTTACTACTAATTTGTATTTATATTTCATCTTGACTAATGAATATTTGACTATTTATTTTATTATTTAGATGTTCATTTGACTATTTATTAAGTATTTTTTTTATTTTTATGGCTAATTGAGATGTGAGGATGAAGTTTAAAAAACTAAGTGACTGTCTGTTTATTTAGTTTTTTTTTTGGTTGCTTTAAAAATTACAATTTTACAATGTAATTTAACTTAAAGATCATTGACACTTGTGTTATTAGTGATTTAATGATGATTTACAATTTTTCTTATTTTATTTTTTATTTTAAAAATAGTGGTGAATTATGATGGACCGAGTCGTGTACCTGACTTATCCAAACCGGTTTTGCGAGTAACCG
Organism: Mitragyna speciosa; assembly: GCA_024721245.1. Taxonomy (NCBI): domain Eukaryota; kingdom Viridiplantae; phylum Streptophyta; class Magnoliopsida; order Gentianales; family Rubiaceae; genus Mitragyna; species Mitragyna speciosa. The sequence goes on along the minus strand of CM045556.1, from coordinate 4,994,577 downwards.
GAAGGCTGGATACTAGTTACATGTGGACCGGTTCACGGTTCGGAATTTTACCGAATCAGTATGACCGATTCGGGTCAAAATTTTTGTTCATGGACTGGGTACCCGATCCATGAACACCTGTAGCTACTACGTTTACATCTAAGGAAGTTGCGAAATATGCTCTAGATCTTGTCAAAGCCTTGGAACTTTCAGAGCAAGTTGTTCCTAATGATTTCAAAGCCCTCATTGATGATTTCATATCAAAGGGGAATTTGGGATTTGAATAAGCCCATGGAACAGGTTATGGGGGTAGTGGATTTAAATTTAACAAAGTGAAAATTGAAGCAAAACTGCCAAGAAAGCACACGCAAAAGAGTACAGGATTGAGGAAGACGTGTAACACCCAAACTACCCATGTGAGTATAAGTCCTAAAATATAAATGAGGGTAAAATGGTCATTTGACCACAAAAAAAAAGGAAAATACAAGCAACCATCAGGCTTCAAGGAAACCTAACAGTATTTTTATGCAAAAATAGAAAAAAAAAAGAAGAAGAAGAGAGGGAAGGAAGGAGGAGAAGAAAAGTTTCCGATGAGTCAACTCCAGTCAACTTGACACCAGTAAGAAGCTAGACGGCAAGGAAAGAAAGAAAAGGGATAGAGAGGAGAGAGGAAGATAGAGAGCAAAGTAAGAAATTTTGGGTGGAGATTTGAGACATTTCAATATCTAGATTTTGTTTTATTTTGATAATGATAGTGAAGCACATGCTATCTTAGTAGAAATTTTGGCATGAATTTGAGAAATTAGATTGTGTAGAGTTTAAGGTTAATGTCATTGTAGGAATTTGTGAAACAATTTATTTATATTATTTAAGATAGCATTCGTTATAATGATGTAGATTACACCATTAAAAAGAGAAAATTTGATTTGAGGGCTTTAAAAGTTGAGGTTGAATAAAGCCTAGATTATGTAATGTGGGTAAGTGAGCGAGCTGAGACTTGGGCTTTAGATTACAGCTAGAATATTGATTTCCTATAAATTTTTAGGTGTTAATTATGATTGTAATATTATATGGTAGATTCAAGAAAGCAAGTAGCGGAGGAAGCCGCCTAGGGGGGAGGTCTAATCCTAGATTTTTTATGTGTAATCTACTTTAGAGGTAAGTATAATGCATATTATAGATCAATAGTATTATATGTTACTTGTAAAAATGAATGGTGTATATGATAGTAATATGTTATATATATAAGATGAGATTGATGTGCATGCATGTTGGTAAATTGTTTGTATGTTGATTAAATGCATATAAAGTGATTGTAGTCATGAATGGTCTGATATTGATGGCAAAGTATTTAAAAGTGAATGTTGTATATTAAGCTTATGAGGTGTACACAATTGACATATCATAGAACATATTGTGCATAGTTTTGATTTTGGCATAAAGAATTTGAGAAAAGTAAAAGAATGCCTGTGTTAATAATAGTGTATTTGATTTATACATGGTACTTGAATTCTTGATAGAGTTGTTAAAGATCAAAAGACCTCAATTGTATGAATGATTTGGAAGCAACTCTATGCAAAACTAACTAAATCAAATAGGATTATAGTTAGTTTAGGTGCACCTAGTATTACCGGCTAGGGAAGGCCACTGTGATTCCCTCGTGATTGCCATTCATGGAACATATTACCTCTTGTGGGATAGTTTAACCTTCGTGGGATAGCTACCTTTCGTGAGATAGATTTTGTGTTATGCATTGCGTGATTTCAAGTAATGATGAAACTACTAAAGTTGTTTGTAAACGCAATCTAATCAATTGTTTGTTCCATGGCATGTGTGATCTATGTGTAGATTGTACACAAAAAGAGTTTCTTTAAGGGATTATTTTGCTTGTTACTACAAAAAAAATCATCAACAATGACCACAAAAGTCATCACTGAATTACAAAGTCATCACTAATACCTTTTATCGACAATAAAAAAGTCGTCGTTGAGTTGTCACTAAAGACTTGTCACTAAATATGAATAGTGTCAAAAAAAAGTATCCAATACCTTTTAGTGACAACATTTGTTGTCACTAATGACTTTTCCAATTGTGACGGCTTCTTTTCTTGTCAGAGAAATTATAACCATTGTTGTCACTACATGAATACCTACTAGTGATAAGGCTATTTGTTACTGTTATATTAGGTATTCAATGACAACTTATGTTGCCACTATATGGGTGCTTATCAGTGATGACACATGTTGTCACTGTTATATTAAGTATTCAATGACAACTTGTGTTGTCACTATATGAGTCCTTATTAGTGACAACATCGATCGTCACTGTTAGATTAAATATTCAATGACAACTTGTGTTGTCACTATACGTGTCTTTATCAATGATGACAACCGTCGTCACTGTTACATTAAACATTTATTGACAACTTATGTTGTCACTATGTAAGGTCCTTATCAGTGACAACAACGATCGTCACTTGCTAGATTAAATATTCAATGACAACTTGTGTTGTCACTGTACATGTACTTATTAGTGACGACAACCGTCGTCACTGTTACGTTAAGCATTCAATGACAATATATGTTGTTACTAATGTTTTTATTGAATTCACTATTTAATATTCAATGACAAGAATTGTTGTCAGCTAATGAATTCTTTAATGACGACCTTTGTGGTCAATAAAACTTTATCTATTGTAATTATATACAATGACATATTTAATGACCTATTAGTTTAATTGTCATTGTAATTATTATTTTTGCACCTGACAAAAATCAATATATATACTATATAGCAAATCCCATAATCCTATCACAATTATTGAATTGAATTTCAAGTCAATCACAATATAATCAATAACAATGTTTATAAAGTAGCCATCCTTTCCATTTCCCAAAATAATATTCGAAACTGTACAAAAATCGTCTAACATACAAAAATCTACCCAAATGCTCTGTAGCATTACAAAATAACCTTAAGTTAATTTACACATCTCAAAAACCCAGTCTTCACAAAAGCAACTAAAGTAAGAAATAAAAGATAACTTTAGATGTCCTTGTTGTCAACCAACATATTCAAACGGTCTTCCTGTCAAATGAAACTGTCAGCTCCACGAACCTTGTCACAACTGCTTTTCCATTTTCTAATTGGGCATTGAAGTCATTGCCTTGGAGCTATGGAGCATTTATGTCACTGCTTAACAACAAAATTCAAAATGAGACCTTATAAATTCAAAACCATTTAAAGAGGACAAGAAGGAAAAATAAGAAAAAATAAAAAAATGTAGTGATTGAAAACAATGTCAAGCCAATGTTGATGTTACTCCTTGAGAATTAACACCTTCAGAAAAAACTTGTCTAGCAATCCAAGAGAAAAAGAAACACTAATAAAAAGTTAACTTGCAACAATTTAGTGTGTAAAGTTTTCATGTCCTTTACTATAAGAATATGGTTAAGCTGAAGTACAACTCAAGTTGTAAATCGCACATTCGAGCAGCATCTATACACTGCAAGTTAACTGCTGATAATGACCTTATAACTTGACATGATTATTTCATTAATCTTTATAATTTTAAGTGAGTAAATGCCATTGAAATATTAATTTTAATCATTAATTAAGCTAAAATGGGAAATATTAAAAATTTAATTTTTTTGACACGTACTAAAAACTTTTGGTTTTTTTTTTAACACAATAGTTCCATCAACTCCAATTTGTATTTCATAATAACTTCTGCAACCATAGACCGAATTTTCACACAAAAATTCTTATGCTTAGATCACATGTGATGTAGTAATTGGAATTTGTAGCCAATGCCAATTTTGCTAAGTCAAACAACACCGAAGTACATAATCTCCAAATTGAATGCAAAAGGTAGCATTTCCTTTTTAAACATTAGAAATATAAGCTAACTACTTCTTGTACATGTGGCACAACCATCTGAATCCTGAAATTAACAAAAGACTGTGGACTAGAGAGGAGGAATTGATTCTTATTGAAGCTCAGTCAACATATGGGAATAGATGGGCTGAAATTGTAAAATTTCTCAAAGGAAGGTACATATGGTATTAAGAGGCTTCTCTTCACTAGTGCAAAACTCAATCAGTATTATTGTTCCTCATGTGCACTATGATTTGAGATGGTTATTGGTAACTGTCTTTCTTTATTGCCAAGTGATTATTAATGTTTTTTCTGTCATATGTCATTATTAGATATACACCTTCACTGTTGGTGAAGTGTAGCAGTTTGTATGAACTTGCATTAATTTCCTTTGCAAGACTTGGATCAGAGTTGAATGTGTCTTCTCTCCCTCCCCCCTCTTAATATATATATATTCTTACCTTTCACTTGTCTAAAGAGGTTAAAATTCTAGCTCAAGATATTTTCCGTTCTCAATTTTCTTAGTACGTGTCTATAACGGATCTACGAATATGCGAGGCATCAAACAAACTAAATGGCATGACTAAAAACTCATGCTGATCATATCTTTTGCCAACCTGTAGGTTATGACCGGCATGTAATTCGAGGTGGAATAATCCACCCCAAACTATGCAAGTCTCAACTCTCTTCTTAAATCTACCAAAATTTCGACTGCATCTCCTCTGTATTTTGAGCTTTCCCAAAAATTCCGAGCCTGTAGAAAAAAACAACCCAACCATATCCAATATATGTACACACCACAATCTACACATCATCCAATTTGTCCAGTAACCCATCAACTTAATATCATGTTCAACCTCATGCATTATATGCTTTTTCTTTCACATTTTTAGGAATTTCTAGAACTCACTCTACAATTATAATTGATGTTGTAATCTAGGACTGGACTTATTAGTTTAGATAAGAATGAATCTAATGACTGATCTAAGTGTTAAAAGTCATAGGTTATCAACCTAATTAAGCTCCGTCAAGAACTGATCAAAATCATTCAAAATCCATGAGTTTTAATCAAAATTTGCTTAGGTCATATCCTATTTATTGGGCATACACAAGTCTGGTCTCTCTACTAATAGTTTCCTTCGTAGAAATTTCTCAACTCTTTCAGTTGCATTTGAAACCAATTCCCACCATGTCCTTCACGGCTTCGCCCTATCGCAGCCAAAGCCCCTAGTACTAATAAACATTAATCAACATAGATGAAAACATAAAACATAAAAATGAGTATAAAAGGAACAAATGATGATGCTATATAGGCAGCTTCAATTCTAAAGAATACTAATTTATCATTGTACTTTGGAGACTATATTGTCACTAACCTCATGCTCCTCATCCGATCCCTTCTTAGAAGGGATAAAGACACAAAATGGTGTGAAATTTTTGGTCAATTTTATATGAAAATTAATTAATTGAGTTTGTTGTACCTCAATTTTCTTAAAAATAACAACCAAATGTAGCTAGTTAAGGCCATCACCATCCTTATGATTCAAGAAATTCATCATCATTTACAGTCTCCACCTTCACTGCAACGCTTCTAATTGATCATACTTTACACAAAGATGCAAAATGGAACCACAAGAACTAGATTCTAATGGCCATGCTTAAAAAAAATGTAACTACAAGAACTAGATTCAAATGGTGTCATAAGAACATTTAACACAAAATCACAATATTCACAAAAAAATGACACTACCACAAGTCAACACTTTTTCACTTAATGCTTACCAGTTAGAAGATGTGTTGTCATTGAATGGCAGTTGCAATCCAAGCTTTGCACTTATTGCTTCAAGGAAGCTGTTGGACTGCCTTTGTTGATTCTCAAGTTTCTCTATCAACTTTTGTTGAGCTTGAACTTGCACTTCCAAATCACAAGCTATTTTCTCAGCTTATTCAACTCTCGTACTTTGAGAGGTTCAATCTCTGCAAATTGCTCCACCATCATTGTCACCTTAGAGACACCGCGACCACTGTACGTGTCCAGGAATATGGCCGATTAACTCCATGCATATATCTTCTTCAGTTCTGCTTGAACCATTTTCTTGAGATTCAATCAATCACTCATTCAACTTAATCTACATTAATGTTTGCGATCATCTTGTTAGAACATAAATTGCGAATTATTATCTAATTGAATATTGCAAAAGTTATGTAAATACAAACCTAATAGAACTCACAGAGTTACTTGCCGACACCTCATCAATCATTGCATTTTTCTTCCTACTAAAATGGGTCCATTTCATAAAGCTCTATCAGTCCAATAGTACGTCCTTCTTTTGCTTCCTAATAAGTACAAGAAGTAAGAAAGTGGATTGTGCATCATAAAATAAATAGATGTAGCACTTTACCCTTTCAGCCTTATTACGTAAGAATGACTTTGTTCCAACTGTATGAGCTGATTTTTGCTTTGATCTATTGACCACATTTCGTCTACTTATGGCCTACACTTAGCAAATGTAAGATTCTTAGTAATATAGCAAAGATAGATATTATTAATAATAAAAAGTGTAAACTATAAGCCATAACACCTGAAATTCTTCACTACAGAAGTAATTGCAAAGATACACCCAATCTTCTTTTTCCATTCGTGGAGGGCAACGTGATAGAGCTTCTTCCTTTGTCTTGAAACTTTTGAATAACTTGTGAAAATTGTGTCACCTATTTCGATATTGAACGTTCAATTGCTTAAACAATGTTGGTTCAACATGGTCGCCTTTTTCATGAATGAAATTATTCTGCATATGAAAGCAACTTTTCGTTTGAATAAGAGAAATTAACAAATATAATAAGATGAAAACTATTCTTGACGAAGCAAATTAATCAAAAAAGACAAATATTTCACCTACAAGGAGAAAGTAACTTACATTGGTCATTTTCAACATTGCTTCCTGGTCAATTTTTGGAAGTTTTGCCCATTTTGGAGCTTGCCACTTGCCAAAGCTCCGAATCATACAAGATGCTTCTGAGATAAACTCCTGTGCACCTTTTCCAATCAATCTGCCACTTGTCTTTGAAACATGAACTTTGACCTTTTCTCCAATCTTCTTCTTAACCAAGGAAATATTGCGAGTAAGTCCTCTTGCCCGCTTTAATGTTTTGGTGCCTAATAAAAATAGGATGCAAATTTTGTAAGTTTAATGGATACAGAATTACACTTCTTAAATATGTAATAAAGTAGTGAAAGAAATCTCATAACCGTTGCTATTTTCATTTTGAATCGGTTCAACGACATCATTGCTATTGCTGCCACACGACATGAAATGGTCGAATCCGTCACTTTGTGAGAAGGATTAGCATGAGCTTCAACTTCAACACTTGTGGGTGTTGTTTGCCCATCCGCTTGTGCTCTTGTAGTAACTCCATTAGTCGTTGGCCCATCCCCTTGTGCTCTTGTAGTAGCTCCATTAGTCGTTGAATTTGGTTCCTATTATGCAAAGATAAATGATATAAACATGAATTAGAACATAAATGCTTCTCAAATTGGGGCGACAGTTAGAACATAAACTATTCATTTTTATAGTTGTTAAGCAGCCACTTAATTTTCAACAATGACCCTATCATTATAGGAGCTAAAGTTGCCTATTTTCATTTAATTACCAAGTACCAACCTCGGTTTCAAGAAATAGACGCATTTGAATTGTTCTTTTTTGTCCCAAGCCAAATGCCGAGCCTACACATGTGTTTGATGCACCAACCTGCACCAACGACATTGCCTATACATAATGTTGGTAAACGGATACATGATGTTCAAAAAATAATGCACAATAATAAGAGATAATTTTACTTATTTTAGTGTATGTATTATTAAGTGTTTTTTATGTGTTTTTAGTATTTTTAGCCAAAATTTGGCTCAATTTGGTTAAGTTTCTTCTATTTGAAGAATTTCTTAAAAATTAAGGTTTTTACTCGATTTTATGATTTTGAAGCAAAATTTATATTTTGAGCAAATTAATGCACAATCTTTGTACATTCTTTCAGATTTTATACATTCAATCATAAATTGGATCAATTGGAGCAAACGTTATCTCATTCTCAGTGGATTCAAGGATGATTAGATTTGGAATTTTAATAGAATAACTTTTATATTCAAATTTGGAGGATTGTTTTGCTCAACTTTCGAAAAATTCTCATCAACAAATTCATCATGGAATTAAAGGATCAATATCACAACAAGATCTCAAGGTCACAAGAGGCATAACAAGAAAAAGAGAAATGTAAAGAACCAATGGAAGTGAAAAATTGGAGAAAAATTAGGTGTCGATAACAACGACACACTTCTGTATTTTAACAATAATTTGAGTTAGAAATGGTGGATTGAGATGACTCTTGTGGCATTTTAAAGCTAAAATAATACTCTACAATTCTTATGAAGACATCAAAATCCAGTTCTTATATCTTCATAGCCAAAAATCCAAATTACTAAAGAACAAAGCTCTCTCAACCACGTCTCAGTATTTTGGCCATATCTTTACGTTCAGAACTCCAAATGACCTGATTCTTGTGGTTATGGAAAGATAATTAAAAGGGCTACAACTTTTGTGTTTTGAGAAAAAGCTGATTCTGACTTCTTCTGGGAGCAATACGCGACTGAAGATACGCGGCTAACCATACGCGTATCGTCAGGCGCGTATTATGCATGTCGACCAGAAAATGACACTTTCAACTTATAGCTTATCTTCCAACCCCTTTTGATGACTTTTTGAAGATTCTTTGCACCTGCACCAGCTAAGGAAACATTGCAAAATTCAAGTGAAATCTTTTTGTGATTTGAAAACAACTTGTCATGCAAGTTGGTAAGATGATTAGGGTGAATTTGTCTATAAATAGAGAGTTCTTGCATGACATTTAGGAGATGTCTTGAAGGAAGGAGCACTCCCAAAGTAATTAGTTTATTAGTTTTCTTTGTAGTTTTATAAGAAATTTCAATACTTGTAAGAAAATTTTTGGAGAATTCACTTGTATTACATCATATTCAAGGAAGAAATAAAGGATTGGAGCCATTGAAATGAGAATTTCTATCTCTTTCTCTTTATTTCCTTACTTGTTATGAATTACTTTTTTGAATTCTTATACTTTCAAGTTTTGAATTCCATGCTCAACTAAATACTTGTCTTACGGTAAGATGAAACTAGTTATATGATTTGAATGTTATTATACTTGCTATAACTTGTATTTGCTTGTTCATCTATCAAGGTTTAATATTTGTAATAGCTTGATCAACTATTGCAAATCATTTAGATGTTATTTGACATTGAGAAATGCTTATAACATTAGAAAATGGTAGATGAAACTTATGTTGTACACATATGAAGATAGTTGTATAAGTAGGTGGACTGACATTGTTTAGTACCACAATTCATGCATTTCACAAGAGTTCATCATGAAAATAGTTGAAATTTAGTCAATTCATTGTGAAAACAAGTTTTGATTTCATATGGAATTGCAATCCTAAGCAAGACAAGATTAACATAACAAGGTATTAGTTCATTCAATCATACTAGTGACAATTAGTGGATTCTAAACCCTTTTACTTGTATTTGTAAATTTTTTCCATTTGTTTTACTTCAAGTATATGAATTTTCTTAGCCTTGCATACCACATGTTTGATAATTTGTCTAGATAATAGAGCAAGTTAGTAGCTTGAGTACTTGCTAAGTCTTGTTTCATCGTGGGATCGACCCTAATACTTTTCCTACTACAATTGACCCGTGCACTTGCTGAAAGGAGTATTAGGTTATAAATTTTATTACTTATTTGTGTAAATTTTGCTTAATTTTGATAATATCTAAACCTCACAATCAAGTTTTTGGCGCCGTTGCTCAGGAAACAAAGAAATTTGGCAATATCAAGGCAAATACAAGCTTTATTACTCTAGACGTTTTTATTTTTCTTGTTTTAATATCTCTTGTGTTGTGTTTTTGTAGGTGCTAATTGAATCTAGGGTGAAGGGAAGCATTTAAAGGTTAAAGATGAGTCAAGCATTTCATTAAACACTTGGTGAACATCTTCAATAACACGCATATGGATGAGGTTTTATCGGAAGTTTCAATGTCATATGTTACCAATCAAAGGCAAGAACAAAAAATGAGTGTAAGTGATTATGAATTTGATCCGAAAGTCATTGAGTGTGTTAAATATGACCAATTTCAAGGAAATCCAAATGAATATGCTTATTCTTATTTGGCCAATTTTTCAAATTTAATTGATCTGCTTAGTTTTGATGGATACAATGGAATAAATAAGGATCCTATAAAATTAAGATTGTTTCCATTAACTCTAGTTTATGAAGCTAAAAATTGGCTAAGATCATATGAATCAAATTATTTCACTAGTTGGAAGTAATTAGCAAATGCTTATCCTAGAGAAATATGATATGTATTATGTTGATTATAAGTCAAATTTAAATGTTATTTGTTATACTACATGTGGAGGTGACCACGAAAATCATGAATGTGCTATATTAGCGAATGTACAACCTTGTGATATTCCAAATGATTCATATGCTCAACATGAAAAACCTCCCACTTGTGAAATCATGCATGAATTTCATAAAAATGAATGTGAAAATGATGAAGAAATGCTTGATAATTCTACCTTTGTACTTGAACAAGAGCAAGTAAATGAGAATAATGCATGTGTGTGTGAGAAAGTAATTGAAAATGTGAAAAATGATAAAAGAGTTGTTTCTCCTATTTTTTAACACACAAATCTCAATAATGAACTTGGTCTTGATGAAGAAATTGAAAATTCGAAGGTAAAAAATGAAGAGTTTAATAATATTCCTTTCATTTGTAAAATTGATTTTATTGGTATTGAAAGTATGCTAACACAAGAGAAAGGCATAGCCAATTTTGGCTATGAAGTTCTTTTTAAGTGTTTCTGTTTAGTAGGTACAATTGCAAAAATATCTTTTATGAAAAAAATTCATTTAAAATCTATGGCTCAAAATATGATTTACTGTTAGTAGCAAATCAGCAAGCTTAGTCTTTGAAAGCATTTCTGCATGTATGTCCTCCAACCAACACAATTACAAGAGGAATACTGCATTGTCATTTTGAATTCTAATATGAATCGAGATTTCTATTTTCCTATCTATTGTATAGACTATCACTAACTAAATCAACATCTTTTTCTTCCTATATATTGTACAGACTTTCCTTTGACAAACTGAAACTTTTATTGTTTCATTGCTGAAATTAAAAGATATTTCATAATTCAACCGCAAAAAAATTAATAAAAATAAGAAGGCCAACAATTCGAACCTGAATTACAGATATTCCCAAAATGATGATGATGTTTCCAAGAAATCAGATCCAGCAAGGACTAGGCACAGTCCTGTACACTTTGGCTTTGACTGCATTCAACCATTAATTAGCCAACTAGTGAACAATATCATTTAAAATTAACCTGAATAATTAGCTAATAAACTTTGTAGTACATAAAAAAGGAATTCAAACCTACCTACAAGCACATCAAAAATCAATTTAGACATCAGTTTCTACTTTAGAAACAAGTGGAGAGAAACTACCCATGAAGCCCTTGTCCAATCCAATATTTTGACAAAACATTAATTAATTGGACTAATTCATTTCAACCCATAATTTGAAAGGTTAAGCACAATTAGTGGTCTCTTTGCTTTCAATTGACAATAATTAAACCATTTCCAACCACATGTTCATGAATCTTAGGAAAAAAAAAAAATCGATACAATGAACTTCATTAAAGAAATACTTAATAAACAAAAGAAGAAAATTGATATAAAGAAACAGTTTAGGCTGCTATGTCAAATTTTTAGCAGTACATGCAGTCAAAGTATTTGAATATGAATTCCTACTTTGAGAATCAAATTCTTGTAATCTCCGTTCATGAAGAAAACAAATATTGCCACTAGTCAATCTGCTCTCCTAGCCCTGAAAGCCCACATCCCTTCAAATCCTTATCAATTCTTATAAAAAAAAAACTGGTCCTCTAATGTTGCCACCTCATATGTTTGTGGCTGGATTGGAGTCAAGTGCAACCATAAACAACAAAGAGTACATTTAACTAGGCGAGAAAAATGACAGGAGTATGTCTAATTAAAGAGGCCAAAGAAATAGAGTTTATAACTCCTTTTTTTTTTTTGGAGATACGAAAAGGGCCAACTTTAGAGAAACCAATGTTTCAAAGTTTGTTTAACCCTAAGATATAAATAACCCGATCCAAGATAATTTTGAACTACTCAACAATTACTATAACACAGCCTCTTAGGATTGGTTTCCAGCTTCAAGAAGCGCTTCTGTGTTACTATTGCTTCCCCAAGCCCTTTCCTTCCATAGTTTTTCCACATCCTCAAATGTCAAACCTTTGGTCTTCGGCACAAAAGCAATCACAAATACAAAAGCAACCACTGCTAGACCAGCTAGAATCAAGAAAGTTGCACTAGTACGAAAGCTGCAGCTATTGAAAGAAAACTTTGTGCCACTATAAAATTTGAAACCACTTCACAGTAGCAGCCATACCTCCACAAATTCCACAGTATGATTCTCGATATATCTCTGAATTCACAGTCCAAGGCACGAGGCACACTCCAGGAGCAAAAAAATGCAAGGTAACGGACCAAACCTAACATGGCAAGCCATCCATAAAGCCCGACATACGAAATTGGTTGTAAGCAAAAAGCTACAGCAAGTAGGATAAGAGACTTAATCACTCTTGATAAGCTACTAAGAGCAAAGGTCTTACCTTCTAAATTCCAAAGTTTTTGTTTGAGAACATCAAATCCCACACTTCCAATTTCTTCTCTTGCTATGGCCAGCTCATATCACCCAAAAGGCTAAGCCATTCTGATCAAGAGCACATCCACGGCCAACTCCGATGAAGGATTGATCAGCCCATCTAATGGGCACAGCTGGACAACTCAAGATCAATTGAAAGTGGTGGAATTTGGAAGGAGGTAAAGGTTATGGATTTTGGAAGTGAATAAGAAAGAGAGAGGAAGAGAGAAACGGGAAAGAAGGCCGAGGAAGACAGGACAGAAGGCCGAGGAAAACCAGAAAGTGGGAATCTAGTAGGGGAGAGGGGGCAATTTGATTTTTGGTGAAAATTTTTGGGGGGAGGGCGGAGATATTGAGGAGGCCAAAGTAAAGGTAATCTGGCCTCGGAGTCTAGAGCAAAGAGCTTGGCTTGAGAGTAGAATTCAAGACTTAGTAAATTCTATCATCCATTAGTTTTATCTCTTAAGTCAACAGAAAAAAAATTGCTATAAACTAGCCATTGAAAATTGTATTTATCCTCCTGAAAACTAAAGCTTATGAAAATCAAATGCACATTCTCAATGTAATTTTATCTACAACAACTTAATTAATATGAAAATCAAAAAGTAGTCTCATTTTCTTAATTGAAATTCGTACAAATTAGACATTTTTTTTTTATATTTATCCTGTTAATTGTTTCATTTGATAGGAAAAAAAAACCATACAAGTTTAATGTTAATATTCAGAACTACTCAAATATGTATGAAGAAAAAAAGATGATTCTTTATGTTTTGCATATAATTTATTTTTTACTTTATTACAATATTTTATCTTTAGGCATGCAATAACATTTTTTTGAATTGACGTATCTAATTAATCAAAGTCAAAAAAATATCATTATAAGTATTTAGATCACATATGCATTGCAGGTCAACATTAACTTTGGCATTCTATCTTTTTACACAAACAAAGTAACAAGAAAAAAAAATACATAGTTACAATTTACATCTTCAAATTATTTGGAACTAATTTAGGCTCCATTCTCTCTTTTAATTGTTTTTCTTTAAATTAAACAGGTAACATTTTGTTGGAGTTTGTGTTTTGTATTTATGAGATTTTATTGTATATGTAAGAGATTTCACATATTTACATAGAAGAATAAAAAATGCTTAATTTTGATGAAACTATACTAATATTCTATAAAAATGCTGTAAAATTGAGACTCAAAACAAAATTATTTTTTTAAATAAAACAATGAATTTAAAACCTAATTATTTTTTAAAATATTAAATCAAATTGAATTAAACAATCACACGAATTGAGCCCTTAATGAATAGTTTGGGTGTGATTCGTTAAGGGATCAATTCAAATTTTAGTTTTTACAAGCTCGAAAACAATTAAGATTCAATTATATTATTACCAAATTGAATTCGAGCTTATACATATTTAGCTCAACAAGGCTCGAATTATTTTTTAATAATTTTTTGTTTCATATATAATAATTATGATATTTTATATAAAAATTCATAAAATCAAATATTTTATATAAACATACATATTTTATTAATTAAATAATACAAAAAAATAAAAAAATAAAAAACTCAAGGTTTTGAATTAAACTCGAACCTATCAAGTACAAAATTGAATCGCTCGTGCCTAAATTTTAAGCCCGTATCTAACTCAAACTCGAATCTGAGTCTAAGTTCAAATTTTCGAATCAAACCTGACAGCATCAAAGTTCGATTCGATTCGATTCATTTAATATACAACTCTACACATACACCAACATTAACAAAATAATTTAAAAATTAACTATTTGACATCAAACAATGACACAAGAACACAAGAATTATAACTTACACAAGTTGGGCAACGTAATTAAGGAGCAATTACAACAAATAATTATTTGCTGTCACTAATAATCATTTTGCTTGTAGTCTTAAGAATAGTGTTTGGTTGCATCATTTGATATATGTTAATGATGGCTAATAATTGCATGGATTGGGTGCGTGTATAACGATTTATAATATGTGTTATATTTACTGAATATTGAGAACTCAAATCTCAAAATCTTCAGTATCTTGTAGAGAGTAGAAAGTTAAAAAACAAGAGGAGAACAACATATTTCTTTGAATTTTGGAGATACTTCCGTTGTTTTGAAAGTTATAAAGTTTATCTCATTGTCTATTTTGGTTGTATTCGACTGTGTAAATTTATTTTGTTTAGATGCTCTGCGGGTAGTATTACCAGAATTTTGGATAGATGAAGAAGGCTCTTTTTAGAGATTATCTTGAATGATTGAGATTGTAAATTTCAGATTATAAAATACTTTATGTGGTGATGATATGGATGGTAGGCCAAAAGCCTAGCACTTAATTATTTAAATGATGAAACAATTATGACATGATGGTAAACTCAGGAAAATGCAGTGGATAGCTAGGAAAATTTTTGAATGGACCGGATTCATGTGGGCTTTATGGTCCAGATTGAGCCACCAAAACTCACCAAGCTTTGGTGAGCCTTGGTGGCTCAATCTGGACCATAAGGTCTACATGGACCCGATCCATATAAATATGTCTCTGAATAACTAAATGAATTGGTTAATGTATCGATAGTTGTGAATATATTCCTTCACCTCGAATTATGTGTCAGTCACGGCCTATAGGTGGGTCGTGACAACATGTCAGATTCCGAAGATGAAGCTAGAGCTAGAACGTATGGTGGTGATAATTCACGACAAGCTGTCCTTGCCAAAGTTGTTGCCCTTGCAGTGACAACTAAAGCGAGTGCTCCAACACCTTTCCCATCTTGGCATCCTTGGGCCCAATGAAGAGGCAGCCAGGCAGTAGAATTGGTTGTTGTGGCGAAGATTCAAGCTAATATCATGCCTGAACACGATAAAGATGAGTTGAAAATAAATGACTTCCCACAAAACGTTCGGTAGAAAATGACACGCAAGCTAAATTTGGTCCTAATTTTTAAATGGACTGCAGCAGCTATCACAATTAGAGGGCAACATTTCACACATGGTAGTATCCCAGGTCCACGCGAAAGAAAGTTGTTTTTTGTCTATTAACGGCATTAATGAACAATCTATTAAGGGAGCAAAAGTTGAACTTAATAATTATTTGTTATGTATGATATCATGATTAGATGCATGTTCTTGTATCTTTATATATTGACTTTATTTATAAATTTATGCATTTTAATTAAATACTTTATTATTTAAAAATATTAGCATCTCGACAATTTCCCTTCCTTCCTACGTTTAGATTTATATTAATATATAAAATAAACAATTTAATTAAGAAAAATGTAATCCTAATAGTCCAATCTTTATCATAGTTCTTTCTTTTTTATAATATTATGTATGTATTTCCTTATGTATCTAATGATAACGTTCATTAGAGGAATCGTGGGAGGGTTTTCACCAAAATCCACCAATTTGGTTAGATTTTGGTGAAACCTAATTTTTTTTTATTTGATTTCGATTCCCGATTCTAATTCTCAATTCCCAAACAACAACTATGGTGTTGATTACTATTCAAGATTCCGATAACATTCTTACTAAACGTAACCTAATTAGTCATTTTATTTAAATCACACTGCCATTGTTGTATACGAGTTCAACCCATTAAATAAAAACAAATAATATACCACCAATTGATGTGAGTCTACTTCCCTACTGATATTTTTTGTGGGTGCATTGAAAATGAAATTAAGAAGATTGCTAGACATTTTTTTAAAGGTTAGTGAAAACTATATTTACACATATGCACATCGTAGTTAAAAATATTTTATGTTTTCTTTTTCAGTACGTTTTAATTTCTTCTGCTTTTAAACCTTTATTTTTTTATTGCTTTATGCATTCATCTTCACACTCTAATTTTGGCTGCACATGCATCCCTTTTTGACTTTATTTGAATAAATGCATATGGTGTTTCCTTGAAATTTTGAAATTTTCATTGAGGCCATCTTATGAAGAAGTTTCACCTAATAAATAACATCTATATGCGCGAGAACTACATCTGAGTTATTATATTAATTCCTTTCGATTACATATTATAAAAATATCCAACGGATGGAATTCTAAAAGACACCTAGTGATGATAAAGTGCGATGATTTATTTGTAGAATAAATATATTTTGATCTTTGATTAATCATTTGTCGACTTAATTCTTGTTTTGTCTTGTTTTTTTTCCTTGCTAATGCCATGTTCTTGCATGTTCTACGGCATTTCATACTGTTCCACTAATTTTTCCTCTGCAAAGAATATGTAATTTCGTCAAAATTTCCTAACATGTCAATAGTGTATCGATTCCATCTTTTGGCATTTAGCGGATTAGAGACTTAATACTCTCAAACTGAAAATTAAAATTTCTCGTCTAGCAATGTAGTTTCTTTGTCAAACTAGCATTCTTATATTATGAGCATAATGAAACATAGACTCTTGTTGTCTTTTTTTTTACAATGTGTAATATATGGATCAAAACTAAATGGTGAGCTAGAGATTTAGACTATCCTGTCATGCAGTAATATAATATTACACTCTCTTGCTACACTTTTTATTTTTATTTTAATGTTATGCTAACTAATTATTTTAATGTTATACTAATTAAAAGAGTGACAAGTGAGACTAACCATGTCTCCTATAAAAAACATATGCCACTTTTTAAACTGGTATATTATCACAGTATGTGTGTGTACTTGTGTGTACATATAATGTATCATCAAAATCACGTCCATGTAGGTGCTAATATGGATAGTTGCACCTCCTTCCTTCCTTTAAGTCTATAATAATCAATAATATAAGCCATTTAATTAAGAAAAATGTAATCAAATAGTCCACTAAAATCTATCTTTATCTGAGTTCTTTCTTTTTTATAATATTATTAACCTTATCCATCCAGTTGTAATGATATGTAATTCATTTAACTATTAGTAAAGTTTCTCTTACTTAACATCTCTTAGTTTATTCCAAATTATTTTGATTCTAATATTCATGTATATATCTATGTATATAAGTAAAAGGTTATTGTCTTCTTTATTACTCAATACTTTAATGTCCACATTATACATTTTATTTTAATTTGTAGAATTTTTATAGTTATTTTATTTGTACAGTTTGAACATTCAACATAATTACTTTTTATTTGTTGTATTACATTTTTGTTATGATACAATTAAGATAATGATGGTGGATGTCTATCACATTTATCTCATCCCTAATTGTTAAAACTCTATTACTATCTCTCAATTAGATAATACTATATCACTATCTCTTAGCTACTGATGAGATCTTATCATTATCTTATAGTTAGTTGATGTAATCTAAAACTCTCTTGTAGTTCCCCTATAAATAGGGGTCACCCCCGCTTGTATCAAGTGCACAATTCATTTGAGTAAATAAAGAATCTCTCTTTCTTGTCTACTTTCTCTCTACTTTTTACATTAGTTTCTTATATTTCTTAGTATAGTATCCACGATAGATCTAATATCATATTAGTATTAGTTTTATAACATATTATCAGCACAAGATTCTACCGGTATTGGATCAATCATTGAACATTTGCTTGGGAATTATTGTTGAATTTTTTAGGTAATGTATCTCTTAATTCATTTTTGTATTCCTTACGACTAACCTTGCAAAATAGGAATTCATGCCTCTTAATATCTCTGGCAAAAACTACTTATCATGGACAATGGACATGGAAGTCCACCTTGAATCCATGGATCTTGGCAAGACTATTAGCAAAGATAATGATGCAACAAGCCAAGACTATGCCAAAGCCATGATTTTTCTGCGTCATCATGTTGATGACGGATTAAAATTAGAGTACCTTACAGTCAAGAATCCACTTGACCTCTAGATTAATTTGAAACAAAGGTTCAACCACCTGAAGTTGGTTGTCCTTCCAAAAGCCAAGTATGATTGAATGATTGGCTCCATGTACAACTACAAGATTTCAAAACTATTAGTGAATATAATTCAGCCATGTTTAAAATTACCTCTCAGCTTAAATTATGAGGTGAAAATATAACTGATGAAAATATGTTAGAAAAGACATTTTCGACCTTTTATGTCTCGAATGTGCTTTGCAACAGTAATATCGAAGGGAAAGAATTTGCAAAATATTCTAAACTTATTGCGTGTCTTTTACAGGTTGAACAAAATAATGAATTATTACTCAAAAATCATGAGTCCCAGCCAATTGGTACTAGTCCATTCCCTCAAGTCAATGTGACTCAATCATCAAATTCTGGACGTGGTCCTGAAGGAGCCCATGGACGAGGCCATGGTTGTGGACACGGTTGTGTTAGACATGCACCTTATTACAATGACAACAACCATGACAATAAACAAAATGATCCCCATAATTTGGATCACAAGAAAAATTATGAAGAAAAATGCTACAGGTGTGGTATGGAAGGTCATTGGTCCCATACTTGTCGTACAACGAAACATCTTGTTGACATCTACCAAGCATCACTCAAAAAGAAAGACAAAGATGTCGAGACAGGTCTTATTGATCAAAACAATGTTTACGATGATAATGATGTTGATATGATATTTGATCCACACCTCGGTGCAGCTAATTTCTTGAATGATGCAATTTAGTTATATCCAATATCATTTTAGTACTTTGTTATTTTAATTTTAATTTTTGCATTTTTTTATGTAAGTTTTCATTTATGAATAATAAAAGTTTATTCAATTTATTGATGTTTATTTTATTTGTGATTTTTCTATCATTTCTTGAAGAAATGAATGCCAAAAATTTGGGATCAAATAATGGTGATAATTTTTATCTCATTGATAGTGCTACTACTCACACTATCTTGAAAAATAAAGAGTACTTCTCCAATTTAGAATTGGGAGAAATAAATGTCAATACAATAAGTAGTCGTGCTAAATTAATAGTAGGTTCCGGAAGAGCCACTATATTCCTTCCTAATGGAAGCAAATTTGTCATAAATAATGCACTACTTTCTCCCAAGTTTTGACGAAATTTATTAATTTTTAAAGATATCTGCCGAAATAGATATCATATCAAGACAATGAATGAGACAAATGGGGAATATTTATTAATTACAAATACCATTTCTAGAAAGAAATGTATATTAAAAAAAGCTGCCTTCGCTCTCTTCTTGCTTATATTATACAAAAATAAGTGCAGCTAAAATTAATTACCTAGTAGACTAGAAGTCTACTAATCCCAATGAATTTATGATTTGGCATGATCGTCTTGGACATCTTGATTGGACGTGATGAGGTGAATAATTGAGAATTTATATGGCCATTCATTGAAAGGTCAAAAAGTGTTAAAAATAAATGAATTCTCATGTGTTGCTTGCTCTCAAGGAAAATTAATTATTAAACAATCACTAGCCAAAGTGGGAGTTGAATCTCCTAAATTTATAGAATAGATTCAGGGAGATATATATGGGCCTGTAGATCCACTAAGTGGACTATTTAGATATTTTATGGTGCTAATTGATGCATCTACTAGATGATCCCATTTATGTTTATTATCTACTTGCAACCAGGCGTTTGTGAGATTTCTTGCTCAAATAATTAAATTGAGAGCACTAATTCCCTGATTATCCAATTAAGAAAATTCATTTAGATAATGCTGGTGAATATACGTCACATACATTTAGTGATTATTGCATGTCCATTTTGTGTATGAACATACAGGATGTTCAACAGTTATTCTAATGGACTAACAGAATACAAAATCATTAATTAAAATATTACAATTAATTTCTAAACCATTATTAATGAGGTCTGAACTTCCCTTATCTATTTGGGAACATGCAATTTTACATGCACCAACACTAGTAAGAATCAAGCCGACTAATTATCATGACTATTCCCCCATGCAATTAGTATTTGATCATGAACCTAATATTTCTCATTTGAGAACTTTTGGATGGTGGTTTATGTTCCCATTACACCGCCCCAACGTACTAAAATGGGCCCCCATAGAAGATTGGGGATATATGTCTAGTATGAATCACTTTCGATTATTAAATATATTGAACAATTAACAGGTGATTTATTTACTGCAAGATTTGCAGATTGTCATTTTGACGAATCATATTTCCTAACATTAGGGGAGGAAAAGATCAACCGAAAGAGGAAATCAATCGGAAAATAAGATTACATTTTCACACAACAATGTGAATTGGAAGTTCAAAGAATTACACATTTGCAAAAGGTTGCAAATCAATTACCAGATGTATTTAGTGATTCCAGTACAGTTACTGAATCATATATTTCGACTGAGAATGTCTCTGTTAAAATTGTTATCCCAGAAGGACAAATTATAATTGCTAATGAATCTAATGCATGCCTTAAGCGTGGTAGACCCATATGTTCCAAAGACAAAAGTACTGGAAAGAAAAGAAGATTGAATAATAATAGTGACAAAATTTAATCTCCTGCAAAGGTTGTTCCTAAAGAGTTAGCTCCTGAAGAGCATATACCTGAAGAAAATGATAATTTAGAAACTTCAATAAATTTTGTCACTACGAGAAAAGATTGAAATCGAAAAGAAATAATTATTGATGATATTTTTGCACATAATGTAACACTTAATATTATGGAAGATGACGCGGATCAGGAACCTCGAACGGTTGATGAATGTTAGCAAAGAAATGACTGGCCCAAATGGAAAGATGCAATCCAATCTAAATTGGATTTCCGAACACTTGAGGGTGTTAAGCCAATGGGATATAAATGGATTTTTGTGAGAAAAAGAAATGAGAAAAATGAAATTGTAAGATATCAAGCAAGACTTATAGCCCAAGGATTTTCACAAAGACCTGGATTTGATTATGACGAAACGTATTTACTGTAGTGGATGCGATCACATTGAGATATCTTGTGAGTTTAACAGTACATGAAAAAAATTAAATATGCATCTAATGGACTTAGTCACTGCTTATTTATATGAAAATCTTGATAATGATATTTATATGAGAATCCTTGAAGGATTCAATATGCCATAAGCATGTAAATCAAATCCTAGAAATGTTTATTCTATTAAGTTACAAAGGTCATTGTATGGGCTCAAATAATCTAGACGTATGTGGTATAACTGTTTACGTGAATGTTTGATTAAAGAAGGTTATACCAATGGCCCAATATGTCCATGCGTTTTCATAAAGGACAATGGGTCAAAATTTGTCATTATTACTGTATATGTTGATTATTTCAATCTAATTGGAACTCTTGAAGAGTTCCAAAAGGCAATTGAATACTTAAAGAAAGAATTTGAGATCAAAGATTTTGAAAAAACTAAATTCTGCCTTGGTTTACAAATTGAGCATCTAGAAGGTAGAATTTTTATACACCAAACTGCTTGTACCCAGAAGGTATTAAAGCAGTTTTACATGGATAAAGCACATTTATTGAGTACCCCAATGGTCGTCTGATTACTTGATCCTGCTAAAGATCCTTTTAGACCATGGGAGGAAGATGAAGAGATACTCGATCCTGAAGTACTATATCTCAGTGCAATTGGTGCACTAATGTATCTTACTAATTGTACAAGACCAGATATATCATTTGCTATGAATTTATTAGCAAGATTCAGCTCCTCTCCCACTAGACCACATTGGAATGGTATGAAACATATTTTTTGTTATCTTCAAGGAACAATTAACCTTGGCTTATATTATTCATATAATTCTCGACATGAATTGGTTGGTTATATTGATGCTGGGTATTTATCAGGCCTACATAAAACAAGGTCTCAAACTGGTTATGTATTTACAAGTGGTGGTATAGCCATTTCATGGCGGTCTACAAAACAATCAATAACTACCACTTCATCAAATCATGCTGAAATAATAGCAATTCATGAGGCCAGTCGAGAATGTGTTTGGCTAAGGTCAATGTTCCACTATATCCGGAAAAATTGTGGATTATTCCGTGAAGAGGAAAATCCTCCTACAATATTACATGAAGATAATGCAGCTTGCATAGCTCAATTGAATGAAGGATATATCAAAGAAAATAGGACGAAACATATTCACCAAAGTTGTTCTTTACTCAAGATCTGTAAAAGAATGGTGAAATATATGTGCAACAAATCCGCTCAAGCAATAATTTGGCAGATTTATTTACCAAGGCATTGCCAATTGCAACGTTCGAGAAATTGGTGAAGAATATTAGAATGCGTTGGTTGAAAGATCTCAATTGATGTTTGGATAAGGGGGAGAAACTAGACACAAGCATAGTGTACTATTTTTCCTTCACTAGAATTTTTTTTCCCACTGGATTTTTTCCTAGTAAGGTTTTAACGAGACCTATTCTTTGTGTAATAGACATCCAAAGGGAAATGTTATGAGATATAAGATGATGATGTGGATGTCTGTCACATTTATCTCATCCCATAAGCGATAAAACTCTATCACTATCTTTCAGTTAAGTAATAGTCTATTACTATCTCTTAGCTGCTGATGAGATCTTATCATTATCTTATAGTTTGTTGATGTAATCTAATACTCTCCTATGCTCCTCTTATAAATAGGGATCACCCCCTCTTATACCAAGTACACAATTCATTTGATTGAACAAAGAATCTCTCTTTCTTGTCTACTTTCTCTCTTCTTTTTTACATTAGTTTCTTATATTTTTTAGCATAGTATCCACAATAGATCAAATAGCATGTTAGTATTAGTTTTATAACAATTTTGTAATTATTTATAGTTTCAACTTTATAACAAGATTTGAGTGATAATTTATTTTTTTTTTGTTTTTTGAATATTTCATTTGAATAAGTGCTTATGACAAAATCAATACATAACAATAAACGAAAAGCAAAAGTCAAAATCGACATTCAACGAAAAATGCCACACATGGGCCAATCTATGTTTTTAAATTCAGATTTGATTGGCCGATCGAACCGGTTGGACAGAGAATCGGCCAAGCATCTGGTCCGAGTGGAGGTAAAAAATCGGTAGTAAAAAACTCGATCAAATCTGATAAAAAACCGAGTTTGGCCGGGAAAAATTGGAAACCGGAGTGACCCTGAGCCGCATTTTCACCACCATCTGCTTTTTTACAGATGAATTGACGTGTGGTGTGTGTTGGTTGGTCCAATGATTGAAATCAAGTGGTGCTAATTTATTTCTCGAATGACGCAAGGCCAGATGCTTGCCCCAGTTTAAATTCGTCGGTCAAACTAAAAAGCATAATGGTACACCAGCTTTGTTGACATCACCTTATTATGAACATCATTTTTTCTTTTTTTTTTGTTTTTTCTCTATCAAGATTTCAGATGATGTTGACCGGATTCCATGCAGGATAATTTGAATATCATAGAAGTATTTTATGTAGAAACTGATGAAAGTAACATAAAAGGCCTGAAAAATACGACAAAGCTTATGTGGAGTATTTTCTTTCTCTTCTCGAATCAGTATTTATTTTTCTTCTGTACATCAATACGCTTGAATGAATTAATAGTTCTTTGACCAATTATACAAGATTAATGGTGCCTCAATTCTACTTCCCTTTTACTAAACGGTGAATGATTTGGGTCCATCCCATTTATCCCTAATTTTCTCAATTCAACGCATTCTTAGCTGTTAATTGCAAGATATTAGAATGGTTATTGAAGATATTTTGGCTATGATACATATATATATACACATAGATATATGTATATACATACACACACACACATATATATACATATACATCTACACACACACACACATATATGTATATACATATACATCGACACACACACAAACATATAGATATATATGTGTATATACATATATATATGTATATACATATGTATATACATATATATGTATCTACATATATACATCTACATATATATATGTAGATATATACATATATATGTATATATGTGTGTGTATGTATATATAGATATATACACATATATATACACATATATATATACACACACATATATACATACACACATGTATACATATTTATACACATATATACATATATATATACACATATATGTTGATACAGGAATTAAAATCTTTTCCTTATTCATTTCTTTTGAAGATCTTAATTTTGATCCCTTTGAAATTCAAAAGAAATATTTCAATCATTCTTCTCTTCCTCAATTCCCTCTTAAAGGACCACTTCCTCTGAAAAATCGTCATACATATGCCAATTTTCTTGATTCCTTCACTATCAATGCCAATCAGAAAATAGTTGATTTGCACGATAGACATTGTTCAAATAAAAATCTAAAATGGTATCCAGCCATTGAGGATAATGAAATTGCTTATTCTCAAATTTACATTCATTATGTTCCTTCTTTATATCACTAGAACATAAAAACAAAATCCAATGTTGATTTCACTTCCATATACAACATGTATGCTTCCCAATTTACTTACCAAGATTATATAGATTATTGGAGTCATATTTTTAATTACCAAAATTTTCAATTAAAACACACTTGGTGGATTAGACTTTCACCCACAATTCTTCAATACGGGCTACCCTCTTGGTTTTACAATTGGTTTCAAAATTTTGGACCATGTGAAACTATATTTCCTACTCCACTGTTAGCCCTTTACAAAAGCTTTGAAATCTTCAATGAAAACAATTTCAATGAGCCCAAAATCTATCAAAGGCCCATGCTTCATTTTTTGGTAAAATTCCAAATCCCATGGTGTTTAGGATGAACTTATATCACAGGCTTAAATATCAATGGTTTGCCAATTCTCCAAAGACAAATAAAATGCAGATGGTGGAAAAAGATGGAGATTGATTATAAAATGATTGAGCAAAATCTTAGACTTCAAATTGCTCAGAATCCTTAGCCATCTACTTCGAAAATTAGTTCACCATCTAAAATGGAAATTTTACTCAGACAAATTGAAGACCAAGCCAAATCAGGAAAAGCAAAGGATCCTGAAAAAAAAAAATCAAACTTAATAAAATTATTTGCAGGACAACTTGAAGAAATATTCTCTACTCCAGAAAATACTAATGCAGAGACCAGTAAGAAAAATTCAAAGAAAGAAAATTCAAAAGGAAAATAACTGAAGAAGAATAGATACCAATGAATACCCAGGAAAGTGCAAATAAATTAAATTGACAAGAATTTAAAGGAGACTTACAAAATATTTGCAGAAATTTGAAATTTTATTGCTGTCAGGAGAATTTACAATAAGAGAGATTGATGGAGATTTACAAGAGAAGAAGGAATTCTAAAAGAGAGTTCTCTGAGAAGGTTCTGTCGATATCAAGCCTATAACCTCCTATTTATAATACAATTTGGAAAGTAAAATACAAATTTCATTGTGGAGGCTCGTTACTAATTTATTAAATACTAGTAATTTTATTATTTAACTACTTAGTTACATTATTTATATACAACTACTAGACTTAAAAGACATTGTAGCCTTAGTGTTAGATTACTCAAATTAGTGGGTAGATTTGGATACTTGAAAGATTTGACAACTAATGGTGATCACACAATTAATTACCAAGACCATGGTCGTTCATTATGATCCCTGAATTTTAATCGTATAGGCATCTGTTCATTTATTTGTGCAAGTTATGTTCGGACATCATAATGTGTGAAATGTGTCAAATGGTTAAACTAATAACGTAATTAGAATAACTTTATGAAGTTTAGTTTGAAAAAGGAAAAAAAAGATGGGGAAGTTCAGCTCAAGTAATCCACGGTGGAGCCAGCTTGCTCAACCAAGCTTGAGTTGGCCATTTCCTAGGCCTCAATGAATGACTCACCTTATGTTTTTGTTAAATTAATCAAAGACGACTTCAGAAGATAATAAACCATCAGCAGCTAAGCTAAAAGTCAAAGAGGGATCGTCCAAAAATTCCAAAAGGTTAGAAAGGATAGAAAACCCAAAGCATATGAAAAAAGTAGAGAAAGGAAGGAAGACAAAAGAAATTGCAACAGTTGGAGAGGTAATATTCCTCGAATCCTTTGGAGACATCTCTAAGTTTTTAAATCATGTATACTGAATATTTAACGGTTTGGTTTTGAAAATTATGTCTGGAACATGGAAGAATTGAAGTTGGCTAGCACGAATCAATAACTCATCTAAGAGAATAACTTGAGAGCCACCTAAGTTGTGGTGGAATTTTAGCAAGATTAAAGGAGAACTTGAGCATCAAGTCTTTTAGGAAATTATTATATATTGAATCTAGTTTACCCATATATGGATATCATGATTTTTTTTATGAGTATAACATGAAAAAAAGTGAATGGAATGGATTGGGGTTGAAGAAAATCGCACTGCAGGCTTGCTGAACCAGTTTTAGTGAAATAGGTATAACTTTCTGTAGAAAACTCAAAACGGGGTGATTCTTGTTTTAGAAACTAGATTCATAGGGATTTAAAATGGCATAAAGCATGCACCGAAATTCATTGTATATTAATCGTAGAAATTATATAAATTGGGCTGAAAATTCGATTCTGCATGAACAGGTTTAGTGAAGGGCTAAACTTTAAGCGAGATTTTGAACTTGTTTTTGTGGGAGTTTGGGCTCATGTTCTTCACGAAAGTTGTAGAGTGTATAATGAAGTTATCAATCATGTAAACGATACAATCTGATTCTGTGTTTATTAACTCCAGAAATGACATGAACTTGGCTGAACATCCAACCTGCACGAACAGGATCAGTGCAGCGTCAATTTGTAGGCTAATTTCGAACCTGTTCTTGTTGGAATTTAACTTGATGATCTCCACGAAAGTTGTAGCCATTGATCTATAGTTTCTAACCATATAAGCCACGACTCTTGATTCTTTGTAGATTGAACTCACCATTCAATGAAAGTAGACAAGAAAACCAAACCTGCACAACAGGGTTGACGATGTGTCAGGTTTTGGTTTAAAGTTGCACTTGTTGTTGTGGGAATCTGAATTTGTTTCTTCATGAAAGTTATAGTCCCTAAACAATAGTTTCCATACCTATAAATGGTGAAGCAATTCAAGTTTTCTACCAAAAGTTAGACTCGATTGAATCTAGACACTTGAGATAACTATAACTTAAACATTGACAATCGGTGAACTACATTTGTGATTGAGATTTAGCTAGGTTATAATTGGATTTAGAATTGGATGTCTTCAGTGAAAAATGTTCTAAATTGAGTCTAGTTTATATGGGCATCAAGTTGGTAAAATTTAGTGAAGGAAGAATAGAGTTAGACTCATATGTATACAAGCTCCTCTTATGAGAAACCCTAAATTTTATTATTTATTCATTCACCTCAAGTCGATCATTGATTATATTGTCTCCTAATGATAGGTGATTCGGGCAATCTCAATAGTGAACATCTGGAGAACCTCTAATCTTGACATACCTGTGAGTGTCCTAAAATTATTTTTGTTTATTGACATCATTTGCTATGAAAATTATGTGACTTGTTGAAAAGCTCAATGATATGACTTGTTATTACTTGACGTGATATTGTACTTGATAATTGTGCTTGAATTTGCTATAAACCCAGTTGTGTACTTTATCGCGCTGGGAAGTACTTGTTCTTGTCAAATGTATTCGTACTTGTGCATGCGTACTCGTTTGGGCCCGCCTTGTGCATGTCCACTTTGGCTGAGCCGGCAGCGGGCCTGGTCACCAACTGTTGGTTGTCTCGGCATCTCGGCACCCACCGGCCTGCGAGGAGGTTTTGTAGGTTAAGGAGGTGTACGGGAAAGTACTTGGGTAACTCTCAAGATTACCAACCGGCGTGAAATGGCCACGGAATAAATATTGGCGTGCAAGACTTGGGACTTGTCGGAATTTTGCCATGGCACAGTGCTTGACTAGTTCTTGAATGATGCTCGAAATACTCTTGGGCAATGCTTGACGTGATTCATTTGTATCCTCCATTGTTTACTTGTGAATTTGTTATTATTTGATATTGACAAACTAGTTGTTACTTTTGTGTGTTATGCTGTTTTAAAATAAATATTTTGACAAGGCATGTGAAATGACTTTTCAAATGGACCTCACTGGGCTTTTAGCTCACCCCTGCTATATTTGTCTTCCTTACAGGTAACTAAGTACGAGGTAGGGTGGTGAGGCAGAGTACTTGTAATAGTGTGGGTGTATTAAAGTGGTGTAAATTTGAGGCCTAGATGGCTCACACTCTATGTAAATTATTTTTGGGAGTTTTGTAATTATAAGTTATGTTTATCTATCTTAAAGTCATGACTCGTGAGTCCTGGCGAGAGTTAGGCAGACACTCAATCAAGAGATGACGAGTATCCTGGTTGGGTCGTCACATTCATTGCATAAGCAATGACTTCATATCTCACGATTTTTGTGGGTCTTCTGCTTTTGCTTTTTCTTTTGTTTTTTCTCTATTGGAATATTTGATGATGCTGTCGAATCTTCACTATTTTCAGAACTTGTCGACTGCTTTTTTGACTCCTTTTTTTATTTTTGTCCTTTTGCTAAGGTTGTCATCATTTCCATGAATTGTTTTGGATCCAAACTTGCAAAAAGATTTTGTAAAGGAATTTCATCTGGATCATGATTTTCAAATTCAGATTCTGATGAAAGTTCAATTGGAATTTCAGGAACTTTCAATTCTTCTTCAGTTATTTTTCCCTTTTAATTTTCTTTCTTTGACTTTTTCTTGCTGGACTTTGCATCAGTATTTTCTGGAGTAGAGAATATTTCTTCCAGCTATCCTGCAAATAATTTCATTAAGTCTGATTTTGTTTTTTCAAGATCCTTTGCTTCTCTTGATTTGGCTTGGTCTTCAATTTGTCTGAGTAAAATTTCCATTTTAGACGGTGAACTAATTTCCGAAGTAGATGGCTGAGGATTCTGAGCAATTTGAAGTCTAAGATTTTGCTCAATCATTTTGTAATCAATCTCCATCTTTTTCCACCTTCTACATTTTATTTGTCTTTGGAGAATTGGCAAACCATTGATATTTAAGCCTGTGATATAAGTCCATGCTAAACACCATGGGATTTGGAATTTTGCCAAAAAATGAAGCATGGGCCTTTGATAGATTTTGGGCTCATTGAAATAGTTTTCATTGAAGATTTCAAAATTTTTGTAAAGGGCTAACAGTGGACTAGGAAATGTAGTTTCACATGGTCCGAAATTTTGAAACCAGTTGTAAAACCAAGAGGGTAGCCCATATTGAAAAATTGTGGGCAAAAGTCTAATCCACCAAGTGTGTTTTAATTGAAAATTTTGGTAATAAAAAATATGACTCCAATAATCTATGTAATCTTGGTAAGTAAATTGGGAAGCATACATGTTGTATATGGAAGTGAAATCAACGTTGGATTTTGTTTTTATGTTCTAGTGATATAAAGAAGGAACATAATGAATGTAAATTTGAGAATAAGCAATTTCATTATCCTCAATGGTTGAATACCATTTTGGATTTTTATTTGAACGATGTCTATCGTGCAAATCAACTATTTTCTGATTGGCATTGATAGTGAAGGAATCAAGAAAATTGGCATATGTATGACGATTTTTTAGAGGAAGTGGTCCTTTAAGATGGAATTGAGAAAGTGAAGAATGATTGAAATATTTCTTTTGAATTTCAAAGGGATCAAAATTAAGATCTTCAAAAGAAATGAATAAGGAAAAGATTTTAATTCCTGTATCAATATATGGCTCAATTTCTTCTTCTTGGAGAAGAACGGATTTAGCAGAGGGTATTTTCCCTAAATTAGACATTGAAGATGGAAGTGGAGGATATTGAAAACTTGATAGGTATGGGGCTCCACGGAAGACAGAGCCTCTACCTCTTCCTCTTCCTCCTTCATGAGGAGGTCTATGCATTTTCCTGCATGAAAAAATATATTTAGAATAGTTGAAATATGCTTGTTTTTTCTAGGCAACATCAAAAGGAATAACCTCATGATCTTGTCTTTTACTTTCTTCTAAATTAATAATTGTTTCTAAATACATAAAATATTGAATAAAATATTTTTGTTTTATTGTCAAAATTTCCAACTTTCATTTAAATCAAAATAAAGATTTAGTTTTCTTTGAGTTTCTAGACTTCGTAAAAATTTAAGATAAAATTCTTCCATAAAAGTTGGTTTGCTCCAATCAATTGGTGATAAAGGAGGGAAAACATATTCACTTGCTAAGACAGGTTTCCCATCTACTAAAATATAATTTGGATGATAATTTTCTGAAACATCTAGATATGGTAAAGGAGAATATGAATTTGAAGGGCTGTATTGATTTTGAGTAATTTTTGAAGTGGAAGGTTGGTGGGCTGTCATTTAACCCTGCAGAAATTCACGATTAAGAAATCAGGAAGGGAATTTAATTCTCCTTTTATATGTTCAATTTTGAAATAAAAAATAGAAAGAATTGCTTGCCATCTAGCAGAAGTTTGTTTGATGCAATATTTTTAACATCTTGTTCTAAAACAGTTTTTGCTGCAGAACAATCAATTTTTAAAAGAAATTCTTGATTTAATAAATCATCTTGAAATTTTGAAATACAGAAAACAATGCTTAAAATTTCTTGTTTAATAGTAGAATAATTTAATTGGGTATTTTTCCAAGAACCAGAAGTAAATCTAATTAATTCTTCTTTATTTGTCTTGGAATTGATTTGTTTTAATATGCCACCATAACCTATTTCTGAGGCATCTGTTTCAACAATTTTATAATAATTTGGATTTGCTAAATTTAAGCATGGTAAATATTTACTTTATTTTTTATTTTTCTAACAACATCTGTATGAATTTGACTCCAAGGTGGAGGATTTTTCTTTAATCGATCATACAAAGGTTTACATTCAACAGACAAATTTTTATAATAATCATGAATATAATTTAAACTTCCTAAAAATCTTTGCAATTGTTTTTTATCTTTAATTTCATTAGGAAATTTAGAAGCAAATTCTATACTTCTACAGATTGGAGTTATATTTCCTTTATCTATTTCATAGCCTAAAAATCTCATTTTTGTTTGAAATAATTGAATTTTCTTAGCAGAAATTACTAAGCCATTTTGTTCCACTATTTTAATACATTTTTGTAAGTGTTCAAAATTTTGTTTTATACTTTTTAAAAATATTAAAATATCATCAATATAAACAATTATAAAAGAGTAATTTGAAAATATATCATTCATAATATTTTGAAATTCGGATGGAGCATTTTTTTAATCCAAAAGGCATTACATTCCATTCGTAATGTTCAAATGGTATTGTAAAAGCAGTTTTATATCTATCTTTTTCCTCTATTTGTATTTGTCAAAATCCTGATTTTAAATCAAATTCTGAATAAATAACTGAATCTATAGTTCTATTTAATAAATCTCTTTTACTTGGAATTGGATATCTAATCCATTGTAAAACTTTATTTAATGGTTTATAATTTATAACTAACCTTGCTACTCCTCTTTCTATTTCAAAATTTTTATTTACATAGAAAGCAGTACAACTCCAAGGTGAAAAGCTTTTCCTAATAATATTTTTCTTAGTAATTCATTAATTTCTTTTTGGCAAAATTCAACCATTTCTTTATTCATTTGTGCAGGCCTAGCTTTAGTAGGAATGAATTTTTCATTAAAAGATTTTTCATAAGGTAGTGGTACCATATGCTTTTTCCTATTCCAGAAAGCAGTTGGTAAATCACTACGGATTCTTGTTTTGATTTTCTCAGAAATTTTTTCTATATCATTTCTTATTTTAAAAGATTTTAGTTGTTCTTCTATATGATAATTAAAGAAATCATTTTGTAAATATTTTATCTGATTAATTTTTATTCTGACCATTTCTTCTAGAGAGTCTAATTGTTTGATTTGAGGTTTGGAAACAAAATCAAATGAGACAGATTGGTCTTTTTTAGCTATTGTTTTACCATCACAAATGAATGGTTGTGACAGCCCCACTTTACCCAGAGGCGCACCAAAGGGCTTAGCGGACTGCCTGCCTGGCTCTCGCCAGGACTCAAACACGCACTCGCTCAATACGTACAAACATACTTAATACAGGATAAAACACATTTATAAAATTTACTTGAAAGTACAAATATCAATAATATATTTTATACACTAAGATTCACATAGTATTTACAAGAAAAGCCTAAACAAGTGGCTATCAAAATACATGAAACATAACATGTACAACGTCCAAAATCAGCTTTTCCAACTTTAGTATTTTGGGAAAATCTGGTTAAAGAAAACAAATGAACGGGATGAGCTATAATAGCCCAGTGAGTGCCTAAGTCATACAACCATACCAAGAATTCATTATTATATTGAACAAGATAATTGACAAAGTAAATAGACAGGTTGTGAACAATTTAATTAACAAGTAGTCAATGGCAGATACAGGGCCCAACTACGGGAGCAAGCTCAACCGCAGTAGAAGCAAGTACTGTTCATGTAACCATGATGTTAGGACCGAGATAATAACTCAGGTCTTTATCAAAGGACATGCCAGTATTATCACGCACGCCCTAACCATCGTTCACCTTATAACCTCCGTACAAGCTACCACATCCAGGGAGTAATCTCAACCTTGGAGGGCCAACACGCGAGAAAGTTCAATCTGGAGTTGGCCTCTTTGAGGATTCACAACTCAAAAGGGAAAGAACAACACTCCCTAAAACACCCAGCACCTTATATCCTCCCAAGCCTGTCTGGGTTGACTATCCGTGAAGTAACGGTGAAGTTAGTCACGAAAGTCTCATGCACAAGTAACACATTGGATAATGAAAGCGTGTAACACATTGCGGAATAAATACGATAAAGTACACATCCTTCCTTAAGTAACAAATGTCATCAAATAACAATTACGAGTATAACATAATTTTTCATAATATAACATTCTCAAGTATGACAAAATATTTCATGCATCATGCACACATAAAGACACTCACCTTAAGTGCTTAAGAAAATATTTCGTAATACAGGCGGGTTTCACTTCCGGGCCTGAAATTTAAAAGGAACATAGTCGTATAAAAATCGAATAAAAACTAAGTAATTTGATAAGAAAATTCGAAAAATACCTCAAGTCTTTCTAAGGTTTAATTCACTAATAGCTAATCTACGAAAATTTCTGTACGTTTAAATCACTAAATTATAGCTTGTAAAGCTTTAAATCATACCCTAATCACTTTTATTTCTTAGGTTTTACCGAAATTTTGGCAGCACTTCCCCTAGAATCGGACTAACCCAAAATTTTTAACCTGCAAGAAAAACATTCACACAACCCAATCTCAAGTAGTTCTACCAATTTTACATCAAACTCACTTCAATTTCACTCAAATTTATCACAAAAACACATAGACTACTCCAAGTTCTTCAACCAAATCAAACTTAAATCATGTCATTTCAAGTTTAAATCACTAGCTACAAGTCATACAAGTCCATAAACCTCATATTCATGGAATAAAACTTCATATTTCATGACTTAAATAAATCATACTTAACAATAGAAACATTGTTAAAGCTATAAAAACTACAACTTATACTTGAGATAATAAGAAAAGTTCTTGGTAAATACCTTTAATAAGGCAAGATCTTTGCTTAAGAGGAAGATCAACTTCATTTCTGTGGATGAAAAATGATTAAATGAAAGCAAGAGCTCCAAGAAAAATGAAAGAAAATGGAGAGAAAAGAGGGAAGAGAGAAACCAGCCAAGCTAAAGAAAAGAGAGAAAAATTGATTAAGTGAAGAAGAAAAGAAATAGAGAAAATTTGGACAACACTTGGACCAATCAAAGCAAGACAAAACCAAAAGTAAAGCTTAACTTTCTTGCAAATAAATCTCCACTTGGCCAAGTATAATTAGAAGAGATTTTTGTCATTTATCCTATACTTAATCTTGCAAGACATTCTAGGTACAAATCTTAAGGGTAATGGTACAACATGCTAGTAAGCTAGAAAATCATTCCTTACTATTTTCCACTAATTTCGGCCCTTTTTTTTTCCTAATGAACATAATACAAAAATAAATGGTTTTGGCATGAATTTCTAGGGTGTTACAATGGTTGCATTGCATAGTAAAATGGTGTGCCTAATATTACTTGTTGTGATACATCTTTAGTTAAAACAAATGGTAGACATATATAATTGTCTTCTTTTGAAAAAATACATACATTTGAAAGTTTATAATTTATTCTTATTTTAGAACCTTGAGCTACTCTTAAATTCACTTTAGTTTTTTCATAATATTTTGTAGGAATTAATCCTTCACAAATTGTATTTATATCAACTCCACTATCTAACATAGCAAGTAACCGTCAATTTATATTCTTTATTTATAACTAAGATAACTTGAATATAATACTTTTGAGAAATATACATAGAATTTAAAAATTCTTTTTTTTTTCTCATCATTTTCTGTTTCTTCACATTTTCTTCTAAAAGTTTTATTTGCAATTTTCCTGATTTAGCAGGGGGTATTTTCCCTAAACTAGACATTGAAGATGGAAGCGGAGGATACTGAAAATTTGATAGGTAAGGGGCTCCATAGAAGACAGAGCCTCCACCTCTTCCTCTTCCTCCTTCATGAGGAGGTTTATGCATTTTCCTGCATTAAAAAATATATTTAGAATAGTTGAAATATGCTTGTTTTTTCTAGGCAACATCAAAAGGAATATCCTCATGATCTTGTCTTTTACTTTCTTCTAAATTAATAATTGTTTCTAAATACATACAATATTTAATAAAACATTTTTGTTTTATTGTCAAAAATTTCCAACTTTCATTTAAATCAAAATAAAGATTTAATTTTCTTTGAGTTTCCAGACTTTGTAAAAATTCAAGATAAAATTCTTCCATAAAAGTTGGTTTACTCCAATTAATTGGTGATAAAGGAGGGAAAACATATTCACTTGCTAAGACAAGTTTCCCATCTACTAAAATATAATTTGGACGATAATTTTCTGAGACATCTGGATATGGTAAAGGAGAATTTGAATTTGAAGGGCTGTATTGATTTTGAGTATTTTTTTAAGTGGAAGGTTGGTGGTCTGTCATTTAACCTTGCAAAAATTTACGGGTTAAGAAGTCAGGAAGGGAATTTAATTCTCCTTTTATATGTTCAATTTTGAAATCAGAAATAGAAAGAATTGCTTGCCATCTAGCAAAAATTTGTTTGATGCAATATTTTTAACATCTTGTTCTAAAACAGTTTTTGCTGCAGAACAATCAATTTTTAAAAGAAATTCTTGATTTGATAAATCATCTTGGGATTGTTATCTTAAAGAACACCAAAAACAAGAAATTCTAAATGCTAAAAAGATAATTCAAAATCCTCTTAAGAATGAACCAGGAACTTCTCAAAATCAGCTTCAAATGATTGAACAAGAAGATACTGTGTTTACTTTAGTATGTAGTATAGTAAAACACTTTTTAGGATATTCTTCAAATGCTTATCAAAATTATGATACAGAATTATTAATGAATTTAAAATGTCCGACTTTATCACATTTTAGGTGGTACAAAGATACTTTTTTATCAAAAGTATTTATGAGAGGTGACTCTCAATTAAGTTTTTGGAAAGATAAATTTATTTCAGGATTACCAAAATTATTTAGTGAAAAGGTAAGAACAAATTTAAAAGCTATGTTTGATGATATAAATATTAATTTCAATGAATTAACTTATGGTGAAATAATCTCAGATTGTACTGAGAAAGGTTTAAAAATTTGTAATGATTTAAAATTAAAAGCTCAAATAGAAAAACATAAGCAAAAATATGAATTAGTAGATTTTTGTGAACAATTTGCTTATCAAATTCCTCAGAAAATTACTAGGAAAAACTGTAAAATTAATAAAAAAAAAACCTTAAGAAACCCTATAAAAGAATCTTTAAAACTTGAAAAAATGATAAGAAAACTAAGAAGTCCAAAAATGGATAAAACAAAATGTTACATGTACTAAATGTGGGAAAAAAGGTCATTATGCAAATAAATGCAAAACCAAAACAGTTAGAATTTTAGAAAAAATTCAAGATTTAGAAATATCTGAAAATATTAAGGAAAAACTTATAATTATCATAGGAGAGAATCCTAGTACAACAACAAGTGAAAATGAATTTTATGAAGAATTAGATGACATTAATTCTTCAGATACTGAATGTGAAACATGTTCAAATAAAATACAATATTATAAAGCTATAATAGAATCAAATGGATTAGAAATAAACATGTTAAGTGAAAATAATAAAATTATTTTAGATTTAATTGATGAACTACCAAAACCAAAATCTAAAAGAAAATATTTAGAAACTTATTTACAAATTGTACAAAGTGAAAATACTCCAAGTACCTAGTACAAATAACGAGTATATAAATCCAAAAATAAAAAGAAATTTAGATATTAATAATAGTTTTTCTTTAAATGATATTTTTAATCATATTCAAAAGGAAAAACCTACTTTGAAATTATTCTACTATTAAAAAAGAAATTTTAAGCATTGTTTTATGTATTTAAAAATTTCAAAATGATTTATTAAATCAAGAATTTCTTTTAAAAATTGATTGTTCTGCAGCAAAAACTATTTTAGAACAAGATGTAAAAACTATTGCTTTCTGTTTTTTATTTCAAAATTGAACATTGTAGACACCAAATTTTGACACACCATTTATTTTCAAACACCGGGGGGCATGTTTGCATTTTTTAGGACAAATTTTAAATTTTTAATAATCTGGGGGGCAAAATAGTAATTTTATCTGTAAATACTTTTCTATCAGCTTTTGGGGGTTTTAAATTCATATTTTTACTTTTATGTGAATTTATTAATTTCTTATGATTTTTCTGGATTTAAATTGGTATTCTTTATATTTTTACCAGCATAAGGGCAAAATGGTAATTTCGCCTCGCGAATGCCATTTTAGCTCATTTTAAGTTCCAAATTCATTTTTCAAATTCTTGAGGCATGTTTCTGAATTTTCTTAATTTTTTTTGAGACGATAACTATTTTTCTGCGAATTTTCATTACTCAAGGGCAAAATCGTCATTTTACAGATTAAATTCATTTTTGTCAAATTTTGAGTCCAAAAGGCATTTTCCAGTGTTTTAAGATTATTTTTAATTTTTGGTAATTTTTTGAGATCAATAACTATTTTTCCTAGAATTTTCATTGCTCAAGGGCAAAATCGTCATTTTACAGATTAAATTCATTTTTGTCAAATTTTGAGTCGAAAAGGCATTTTCCAGTGTTTTAAGATTATTTTTAATTTTTGATAATTTTTTGAGATCAATAACTATTTTTCCTAGAATTTTCATTGCTCAAGGGCAAAATCGTCATTTTACAGATTAAATTCATTTTTTATCAAATTTTGAGTCGTAAATACATTTTCTAGTGTTTTAAACTTACTTGTAATTTTTGATAATTTGTTGAGGTCAATAGCTATTTTTCTGTAAATTTTGTCATCCAAGGGTAAAATTGTCATTTCACATCCCAAACTCTTTTTTCACCAATTTTTAGGTCCCAAATTCATTTTTAGATTTTAAGCCCTAAGTTTTTAACTTTTTTAGGGTGAATTTTTATTAACAAATTTGTTATTTACATTTTTCTTATTTTTTTATTATTTTTGTAAGAAAAAAATAGATTTTAAGGATAAAATTGTAATTTTTATAGTCAAGGGTATTTTGGTCTTTTAGCCCTTTCTTGGAGGTTAAGACTTGTGTACTATAAATACCCCACTTAGGGATTAAAAAGAAAAAGAGCAAAAATAGAAAACCCTAAAAACACTCTCATTTTATACCTTAGAATATCAAAGCACCTACTTATACACCAAAAAACACACACTTCAATAAATCTTCCATTTTCGTTACTGTTCACGCATCATTTTTCAAGGGCTGCTACTGTTCATCACAAATCAATTTTTCAGCTGAAAAAGGTAAACTTTTCTATTTGCTTTGGTTCATTTTTCTTTCGGTTTTTTTTTTTTAAATTTGATCCCTTTTTATTGTTTAAAATCAGTTGAGTTTTGTTTGGATTTTGTCTTCAATCGTTATTTCTGGTTCTTTCTTTCTTTGTGTTCTGGGTTTTGAATTTTTGTCTTTCTGGTCTTCCACCGTCTACCCTCCTACTCCACCGTGAAACACCAAAAAATCCGACCTTTAACTACCAGAACTACAAGAAACTCCACCTGCCAACATTCCCAGGTTCCACCAACCTTGCCTATCCCTCTACCAAAATCACTGAAACTTCACTAGTTAAGCTATTTCTTAGACCCTCAAATTCGCAACGCAAGGGCCATACATCAGTCACTGGAATCCCCAATTTCACCGAGCGTAGCTAATCCCCAATCACTACTGTATAAGTGCCAACCCACATATTGAATGAACCGTTAGCAAATTCACTACCCAGAGCAGCAATAATCAACGCTCAGAAGACCCTCAAAACAGCCCCTAATTCCGTGACCCTCCTACAACCTGCAGCAAGCCCACGCCTGTTTTCTCAATTAGAAACACCTTCAATAGCAAATCACAGCCCTCAATCTGCCCAAAAGCATCACAAAATCATCACTATCAGCAAACTCATCCCCAAAAATCAACCCAATCCCAGAACCTCCCCTGCAGAAAGCCCAACAACTAGTCACCTCATATCTGCAACCTCAATTTCCATTTCCCTCTCACCAGAAAATCTCACCGCCTAGCCTCCACTGTCTACCCTCTTAACCAAACCAACTGACTCTCTGCAAAGAGAACAATACCAAACCATTTGTGAAACAATTCCCATGACCCTATGAAACCACCAATCACCATCATCAGAAACACAAAAATCTCACAGCCACGATCAATTGGTAGCACCACACGCTGCAGTGACCCCAATCCTCTCCACAAGTTCAGCTATCCATTACACTGCCAATCAGCCATGGTTAGCCTTATTTTCAAGCGCCTATCATTTTCTAGTTACCGTTAACAACCTACAGAAATAGTAAACCAAAATTCAACCCAAACTTACACAAAGTCACGACCCACCACACCGCACAAATCGTCATTAAAAGCCACAAAACCACCATTGCTAAACCTGCACAAAAACAAAAACAAATTCCAAAGTCAACATCATCATCGCACAACACAAATACAAGCCCACGCACACCCTCCATCAGCCCCATCGTTTTCTAATCCGTACCCCACCATATCTCCCACCTCCCCTGTTTCGGAAGGGGTTCCAATTGAAGAGAACAAACTGATTTGGAGAGAAAAAATAGAAAAACAAAGGAAGAGAATCAAACGGGAAAAGAGAAAATTTAAAGAGAAAAGATAAAAAGAGAGAGGGAGACATAGAGGGAGAAGAACGAAGCTGCAGAAAAGGAGAGGAAAGCTGGAACATGAAAAAATAAAAGAAAAGAGAAAAAAAAAAGAAACAGAAGGGAAAGATTTCGGCAGAGAGAAGGCAGAGAGAAGTTTGTAAAAGTGAAGAGAAAGAGAAGTTTGGAGAGGATTTAATTTTATGATTTCAGTTGAACTAAGGGCTGTTTTAGTCAAAGGAAACGATGGGGGAAATTTGGGTTTGGAATTGCTGAAGCTTCTTCGTTTCTTTATCAATTCAAGAATGACGGTGTGGGTAG
Source organism: Mitragyna speciosa (assembly GCA_024721245.1). Lineage (NCBI taxonomy): Eukaryota > Viridiplantae > Streptophyta > Magnoliopsida > Gentianales > Rubiaceae > Mitragyna > Mitragyna speciosa. The sequence goes on along the minus strand of CM045556.1, from coordinate 4,954,418 downwards.
AGTTTTCTTTTGCGGGTAAAAGCATTAAACGAATTGCAGAGTCTATTGTCCTTTTCTGATTTTTTTTTCCTTATTTTCTTTTAGTTTTTTAGTTAATGGTGTTGAATTTTTAGTTTAGCTTTGATTGAGTCTGCATCTAGCATTTAATTTAATTCACCAAGTTAATCATTTGATTAAGTCAATTTGGTATTGTTTCTTGCCGTTTAATTATATAAGAACATAAATTCACATTTTAGACCTTGGGTACTAATTAGTGTTTTTATGCCCCTAAAAACTTGTCATTTTCTATATTTTAATTCTTAATAATTATAAATTCATTTCTTTTAAGTTTAATTCTTTCTCAATTAGGTTCCAACTGGTTCATGATTTTGCACATGCTTGCTGTAATTTGTGATTGGGCCCTTTTGCTTACTAGATCCCTCAATTAATCCCCTAATATTAGATAAATTGTTCAATTAGCCCCTAGAATTCATTGAGCTTTTGAATTTTTAGCCCTTTTTATGATGTTGGAAATTTCGATTTAGGACTTTTTGAGGTTGCTGGCCATTTGATCACAAAAAATGCAAATATATGTTTTGATCACATTACTAATTTAGTGTTTGTGTCTTTGAAGACCGAATTGAAAGATTCCTCGATTTGTGTGATTTAGTGAACGACCTTGGGAGTTTGTGGGTTTGGTGTCACGTGTTTTGTACTAGTGATTAATGTGATTGCAGCTTCTTTGATTTTGTTCTATATGTTTCATCATTTTAATTAATCATTTCTTTACTTGGTTTAACGTCATACATTGGTTTAGTTTTAATTTGCTTAATGATTTTAATGTTGTTTCATGTCTGTTTAGTGCTTATTTAATTAATGTGTTTTGTGTAATTTTAATTTTTTTAGGTATTGCGATTATGATCTTACTAATTTTAATATCGGCATTTGTCTTTTTAGCCCCCTAAGTTGCTGGAATTTTGTTTTTGTCCCCACAGTTGTTGAAATTTTTATTTTTAGTCCCCCCAAACTTGTCATAATTTATGTTTTTACATCAAAAGTTGTTAGAATTTTTGTTATTATTATTATTATTTTTATGCTTTATTATCTAAGATAGTGGTATCTTAATGCGTGTGTTCGTTTTGTTAGTATTTGCACCAAATCTTCAAGAGGTACTTTCACTTCCTTTTAAATTTCTTTATGTGGTCCAATGTGCCCTTATGTGATTTTTATGCGTTTATCTACATATTTCCTATTTGGTATGTTCTTTATGTATTTATTTCTTTCATGAGATTTCATCTTAAATCTTATTATTTCTTTATCATTATTATTTTGATAAAAATGTAATATTTTGTATTTAGTTAGTCAATGTGATAGTTAGATTATTTTTTCTCATATTTTTAGCAAAAATCTGTGTAATTAGATAGAAAATGTAATTAGATAGAGCATTTTAAATTTCCCCCTTAGATTGTAAATCAAGCCCCCCAGTGTAATAGTTAGGATTTATTTGCTTTTGCGTGCTTACGTGCTTATTTGTTTTACCGCTTTCATTAGGATTTTGCATCTAGATATCATGCTTATGTGTTATGTGATCCTATTTGATTTTATATGTCTTTATATGTTTAATTTGTTTTTAATTCACGTTTTATTATTTAAATTCATGATTTATAGTATTCCGTCACCACACTAGTCCAACGCTAGTTGTGGCTTCTTTCTTTTCCCGCTGGTCCAATGCTAGTGGGACTTTTTTAGAACGGGCTAGCCCAACGCTAGACCCATAGGACATTTTAGTGTTAGGTACATTCGTGTGCATTTCAAATTTCACACACTTTTAGTTTTCTTTTCACTTGGCATGATTTTATTATTATTATTATTATTATTATTATTATTATTATTATTATTATTATTATTATTATTATTTTGACACATTTTTAAAATGCATGACATTCAGGTCGCATCTCACTTAGACTTTAGGACATTTGTGTGATTCAACTAAAAATAGTCGCCTACTCACGTGGGAAGCGGTGGCATACAGGCCGTTCCCCCCTCCGTGAGTAGAAACATTCAGTCACGAGATATTAGTCCCCCGTACCAGTCATATTGCATATCCATTTCTTTCTTCACTTAATATGTATTACTATTATTTTCTTTTCTTTTCTTTTTGCATCACATTTGGCATAAAAACTCGTGACACCCTCGAGGTTTTGACTTGGGTTTCACAATTAATGCGATAATCTCGATCAAGTCTCGACGGAACATTTCAACCCTCCCGATATTCACATTTAGATTTAGGATTTGCATTCATTTAGATACATCCAAAACGCGATAGAACTTAGGGTTAATTTAGGAAAATTTTGATTAAACCTCGCAACTAGCTTCGGCTAGGTTGAAAGGGTGCCTTAGGCGCAAGCCTTTGCCTTCCCTTTCTTCAAATGTGACTCCCGAACCTTTTTCTCTTCGTTTTTCGTAGACCGAGTCGAAAAAGGGTTTTAAAATAGTTTTTCTAAAATTTTATTTTTATTTTTATTAAACGATTTTTCGGGTGACTTGGTACACCCTAACTCAGTACCAAGTGGCGACTCCTATTTTTTAAAATAAATAAACCCTTTTTCAAAATTAGTTGGCCTAAACCTGTCGCACTTTTAGTCCCGGCCTTGTTTTCTTTTAAAATACCATTTTTCTTAAAATACACTTTTTCAATAAAAGCCCGATTTTTCACACACGCGCACGATTTTTTCCAAAAACTTACTTTTTTCAAAAGGGTCATTAGACTAGACCGTCTTTTCGAGACGCGACAGTCAACGACCCCACTAGCACTACTTTTTCCTCTTTACTTGGCGATTTTTCGGACGCGACAAACATATTAAAGGAGAATCAAATTCCCTTCCTGATTTCTTAACCCGTGAATTCTTGTAGGGATAAAATGGAAAAAGAAAATATCCCTTCTACTTCTTCAAATAACCAGAATAGCAATTCATCTCCAAATTCTCCATTACCATATCCGGATGTCTCTGAAAATTATCATCCTGATTATAATATAGTTGATGGGAATCCAGTACTAGCAGAAATTTGAAATTTTATTGCTGTCAGGAGAATTTAGAATGAGAGAGATGAATGGAGATTTACAAGAGAAGAAGGGATTCTAAAAGAGAGTTCTCCGAGAAGGTTCTGCCGATATCAAGCCTATAACCTCCTATTTATAATACAATTTGGAAAGTAAAAAACAAATTTCATTATATAAGCAATGACTTCATTTCCTGCGATTTTTGTGGGTCTTCTGCTTTTGCTTTTTCTTTTGTTTTTTCTCTGTTGGAGTATCTGATGATGTTGTTGAATCTTCACTATTTTTAGAACTTGTTGACTGCTTTTTTTACTCCTTTTTTTATTTTTGTCCTTTTGCTAAGCTTGTCATCATTTTCATCAATTGTTTTGGATTCAAACTTGCAAAAAGATTTTGTAAAGGAATTTCATCTGGATCATGATTTTCAAATTCAGATTCTGATGAAAGTTCAATTGGAATTTTAGGAACTTTCAATTCTTCTTCAGTTATTTTTCTCTTTGAATTTTCTTTCTTTGAATTTTTCTTGCTGGTCTCTGCATCAATATTTTCTGGAGTAGAGAATATTTCTTCCAGCTGTCCTGTAATAATTTCATTAAGTCTGATTTTGTTTTTTCAGGATCCTTTGCTTTTTTTGATTTGGCTTGGTCTTCAATTTGTCTGAGTAAAATTTTCATTTTAGATGGTGAACTAATTTCCAAAGTAGATTGCTGAGGATTCTGAGCAATTTGAAGTCTAAGATTTTGCTCAATCATTTTATAATCAATCTCCATCTTTTTCCATCATTTGCATTTTATTTGTCTTTGGAGAATTGGCAAACCATTGATATTTAAACTTGTGATATAAGTCCATGCTAAACACTATGGGATTTAGAATTTTGTCAAAAACTGAAGCATGGGCCTTTGATAGATTTTAGGCTCATTGAAATAGTTTTCATTGAAGATTTCAAAATTTTTGTAAAGGGCTAAGAGTGGACTAGGAAATATAGTTTCATATGGTCCAAAATTTTGAAACTAGTTGTAAAACCATGAGGGTAGCCCATGTGACAGCCCCACCGTACCCAAAGGCGCACCAAAGGCCTTAGCGGACTACCTGCCTAACTCTCGCCAGGACTTGAATCACACACTCACTCAAATATCAAAGCGTACTTAACCCAAAACAAAATACATTCATAAAGAAATACATTCATTTAATTCATTTGAAAATACAAATATCACAAGAGGTTTTACATCCCAAATATATACATAGTATTTACAATAATAGCCTAAACAATTGGGCTATCAAAATACATAAAACAAAACATTTACTACGTCCAAAATTAGCTTTTCCAGCTTTAGTATTTTGGGAAACATCGTTAAAGAAAACAAATGAACGGGATGAGCTATAATAGCCCAGTGAGTGCTCAAGACATGCAGCATACCAATAACCAATAAACCTTTAAGGATAATAATTAACCAATTCAATAAACGATGAACAAGCAATGTGAAGTGTCATATAATCAATGGCGGATACAGGCTCACTATGGGAGCAAGCTCAACCGCAGGAGTATCAATCATGAACAAGATAACAAGGATATCGGGACCGAGGTAAAAGCTCAGGTTCGAGATACTTGAAAAATTCAATCCAAAGTTACCCTCTTTGAGGAATGAAACTCATATAGGAAAGAATATCACACACCTATAACTCCCAGCACCTTATATCACCCCAAACACACCAGGTTGACTAACTGAGTAGTAACGGTGAAGTTAGCCACGAAAGTCTAAGATCAAGCATAAAATTCAATCATGAGTTATCCTTCTCCAGGACTTTACTCAGATATGAAATTTAACACGCACCGAATAACGCCCAACACCTTATATCTCTCCCGTACACACCCAATTTGACTAACCATGGAAAACAGTGAAGTTAACCACGGAAGTCGCAAGCACAAATAACACATTGGATAGTGAAAGCATGTAACACATTGCGGAATAGATGCGATAAAGTACATATCTTTCCTCAAGTAACACATTTCATTAAATAATAATGTCAAGTATTACATGGCATTTCATGCATCATGCACACATAAAAACACTCACCTGAAGTGCTCAAGAAAATATTTCGTAATACAGTCAGGGTTTCACTTCCGGAGCCTGAAATTCAAAAGAAAATAGTCGTATAAAAACCGGATTAAAATCTAAGTAATTCGATAAGAAAATTCGAGAAATACCCCACGTCTTTCTAGGGTTTAATTTCTAGAGTTTTGGAGTTTAGGGTTTTACCCTAGGGTTTAGGGTTTTCAAAATTTGGGTTTTCTAAATTTTTAGGGTTTTGCTCGGAAAGGTTCAATTCACTAATAGCTCATCTGCGAAAATTTCTGCACGTTCAAATCACTAAATTACAACTTATATAGCTTTAAATCATAGCCTATTCACTTTTTATTTCTTAGGATTTACCGAAATTTTGACAGCATTTCCCCTATAATCGGACTAACCCAAAATTTTTAACCTGCAAGAAAAACAGCCAACCAACCCAATCTCAAGTAGTTCTACCATTTCCACATCAAAATCAATTTAATTTCATCCAAATTTGTCATAAAAACACATGAACCTCTCCAAGGTTCTTCATCCAAATCATACTTAAATCATCTCCTTTCGAGATTAAATCACTATCTACAAGTCATACAAGCTCATAAACCTCATATCCATGGAATAAAACTTCACTTTCATGGCTCAAATAAATCATGCTTAAATTTAAAGACATGGGTAAAAAGCTATAAAACTACAACTTATACTTGAAATAATAAGAGAAGTTTATGGTAAATACCTTTGACAAGGTAAGATCTTTGCTTAGAAGGAAGATTAACTCACTTTCAATGGATGAAAAGTGATCAAATTAGAGAGAAATGCTCCAAGAAAATGAAAGCAAATGAGAAGAAAAGAGAGAGTGAAGAAGCCGGCCAAGGGAAAGGAAAAGAGAGAAAAAAATGACTAAGTGAAGGAGAGAAGAAATGGAGAAAGAATTTGGAAAAACTTGGACCAATCAAAGCAAGACAAAAGCAAGGGTAGAGCTTGACTTTCTTGCCATTGTAGACTCCACTTGGCTAGGTTTAATTAGAAGGGATTTTTATCATTTATCTTAGCATAAATATTGCAAGACTTCTAGGTACAACTCCTAAGGGAAATGGTACAACATGCCACTAAAAAATAGAAATCATTTCTTATTTCTTTTCACTAATTTCGGCCCTCTTCTTTTTTTTTCCTAACTAATAGACATAATACAAAATAAATGGCTTTGCATGAATTTCTAGGGTGTTACAGCCCATATTGAAGAATTGTGGGCGAAAGTCTAATCCACCAAGTGTGTTTTAATTGGAAATTTTGGTAATAAAAAATATGACTCCAAGAATCTATATAATCTTGGTAAGAGCATACATGTTGTATTTGGAAGTGAAATCAACATTGGATTTTTTTTTTATGTTCCAATGATATAAAGAAGGAACATAATGAATATAAATTTGAGAATAAGCAATTTTATTATCTTCAATGGTTGGATACCATTTTGGATTTTCATTTGATCTATTTCTATCATGCAGATCCACTATTTTTTTGGTTTGCATTGATACTGAAAGAATCAAGAAAATTTGCATAAGTATGACGATTGTTTAGAGGAAGTGGTCCTCTAAGGGGAAATTGGGAAAGAAAAGAATGATTGAAATATTTCTTTTGAATTTCAAAAGGATCAGAATTTAGATCTTCAAAAGAAATGAATACGGAAAATATTTTAATTCCACTGTCAATATAAGGTTCAGTTTCTTCTTCTTGCATAAGAACAGATTTTGCAGAAGAGGGTATTTTCCCTAGATTAGACATTGAAGAAGAAAGTGGAGGAAATTGAAAATTTGATAGGTGAGGAGCTCCATAGAATGTGGAGCTTCTACCTCTTCCTCTTCCTCTTCCTCCTTGAAAAGGAGGTCTATGCATTTTTTCTGCTTTAGAAAATATATTTAGAAAGGGTTTTGTAAGCTTGATTTTTTAAAGCTATATCCCAAGGAAGATCTTCTAAATCTTGCCTTTTGCTTATTTCAACAGCAATTATTTTTTCTAAATATAAGATATGTCTTATAAAAAATTTTGTTTTAAAGTTAAAATTTGACGAAATTTACTATTAATTTCTCAGTAAATATCAAGTTTCTTTTGAACTTGGGGACTATTTACATATTCTGAATAATAATTTTCTAAAAAAGTAGGATAACTTGGGAATTCATAATTTTCTGCTAGTACTGGATTCCCATCAACTATAATATAATCAGGATGATAATTTTCAGAGACATCCAGATATGGTAATGGAGAATTTGGAGATGAATTGGTATTTTGGTTATTTGAAGAAGTAGAATGGATATTTTCTTTTTCCATTTTATCACTGCAAGAATTCACAGGTTAAGAAATCATGAAGGGAATTTGATTCTACTTTAATATGTTCAATTTTGAAATAAAAAATAGAAAGAATTGCTTGCCATCTAGGAAAAATTTGTTTTTGAAGCAATATTTTTCATCATCTTGTTCTAAAACAGTTTTTGCTGCAGAACAATCAATTTTGAAAAGAAACTCTTGATTTAATATGTGAGGGCACATACAATTTACTGAATTTTATTTATTTATTCCATTATTTATTTATTTACTTGCCAGAATAAAAAATGGAATTGAGGGCATTCGATATTACTATGAAATGAATTAAGGATACCCAGTCATTAGGACATGAGATATTGGTGCCCTCAAGGTTAAGTAGTATACGCATTTCTTACCCTATTTACAAACATTATATTATGTATATGTGATATATTATAATCTTAAATTACATACTTAGCAAGTTCACTAATTAAGTTATTACATGTTGAACCTAGAAGGGAAAAAGATAGAATGGGAAGCTGGCTGCTGAGTTTAAGAAATAAGAAAAATTGGGAGTAAAAAAATAATAATAATAATAAAGTGAAGTAATTTGGCATGTGCTACTATGTTGGGAGAGGAGGAAAGATGAAACAAGTGACTAGGCAAGGCCCTTAATGCCTGAATTATTAAGCTAAGGAGGACAAAAGAAAATAATGAAAGAAATAAAAGAAAGGCCGGTTGAAGGATGGAATTTTGCTGGGAAAAAAAAATTACTACAGCATGAGCTGTCCATTTTTTGAGAATTGTGGGATGAAGCAAGCTAGTGAACACACAATACAAGCTGCTAGCTTCGATCGAGGTTAGAAAAATAAAGAAATCAAGGAAATAAAGAGAGAAAAACGGAGGATAGAAGTCAGGAAATAAAGAAAGGAAACCTGGCGGAGGAAAAACTAAAATCAAAGCTGGAATTTTAGGCTAGAAACTTGAGGCTTTGAGAACCAATTCTTGAAGAAGATGTGGAGCTTCAATTTAGCAAGTAAAGTTACCCAAAATTTACACAAGAGCTCCTGCTAAAAGAAAATTAGAAGATCAAAAGAGAGACAGTTGAAAGAAAGCTGGAAAGTTGGGAAACAACCTCAAAACTTGAAGCTTGGAAATACTAGCTAAGGGTAACATCCTTTCTACACTTTTTGCTCATTTATATTTGTTATGTAGCTAAGTATGGAATGTAATTAATAAGAAAAGATGTTATATTTGATGATTTGGAAAAGAAAATGGAGTGGAAACTAAGAAGTTCATGATAAGAAAAGTTTGTGCATGAGCCAACCCGTATACTGCAGTCTAGCTAGACCTAGTTTCGGTAAATCAGTCATAACTTAGTGTAGAAAACTTGGATTTGGATGATTCTTATTGATTTGAAAACGAGATTCACAGGGATTTCTAATGGTACAAGTCTTGTGCCACAATTACTCGTGGATTGATACCAGAAATGACATAAATATGACTGAAAAACCAACCCTGCACAAACAGGGTTGGTGATGAGCTCATTTGGGGACTGATTTCGAACTTCTTATTGTTAAAATTTGAGCTAGTGACCTTCACAAAAGTTGTAGTGCCTGCGAATTTAGATTGGAAAAATATAACTTCATGCCCTGGTTCTTTGTGGATTGACCCCAAAAATGGCATGAATATGGCTGAAAACCAAATCTGTGTAAACAGGGTTGGTAAAGCACCAGATTGAGGGCCAATTTTGGAATGGGTTTTGTTAGAATTTGACCTGGTCGCCTTCATAAAAATTATATTCCATGAAATGTAGTTTCTATAAATATGATCATTTTCCTCATACGACAGATCAATTGAAAGTTATGATAAAATGAAATATAGTCATTGGTTAGACTGATGAGCTGAGTCTACAAGCCATGAACTGATTTTGAGTGAGAATTTGGGAATGGTCTGATGCTTAATAGGAATAGTTGTCTTCACAAGAAATGTTTATATTTGAGTCTAGTTTCTGAGGGTATAAAGCTTTAAAAATTTGGTCAAGTAGAACTAGAGTTAGTCCCATTTGAGTACACACTGGTCAAGAAGCTATGACCAGAAGTCGTGGACCTCATCTTACGGACTCTCTTGCGGTTACGTTCTAACCAAAAACCATATGTAGAAGCTGTCCATGGCTGGAAAATCCAACTTCTTTAGTTAAATACATTTTCATCTTAGATTAAAGATTTGTTAATTTAACCCCTAATTGTAGGTACTTCAGATAACAACGGCCGTGAAGACCTCTAGCTATTGAATATAACCTTTGAGTGTCCTAAACCTCATTTTTGCTTACCAATTACTATTTTACCAAATCATAGGACTGTTGTTGACACTTGAAAGCAAATGATATTATGAAAATTACAAGCTTATTGTGAGTGTTCTAAAATTATTTTTACATTTGAAATACTCTTTTATTAAAGTATGTGTCTTGTTATCGATACTTGAAATCAAATGGTATTCTGAAAATTTCAAGATTTATTGTGAGTGTTCTAACCTCATTTTTACTTACGAACAACTCTATTATTAAATTATGTGACTTGTTATTGGCACTTGAAATCAAATGATGTTTTGAAAATTTTAAAACTTATTGTGAGTACCTAAACTGCATTCTTATTTATAAACTGGTGTTTTACAAGAATATATGGTTCAATAATGGGATTTGAAAGTGAATGATATTTTGGAAATTATATGAATCTATATGAACTACTTGTGCTCTACAGGGATATGTGACTAATGTTTATTGATACTGCTCTTATTACTAATACATGGGAATCGTCATGGTTATTGTCATGCAAGTGTCCTTAAATTTAATTTTACTTACAAGTTACATTTTTGTAATCACATGATTTTTTTTATTTAATACCCTTTGCTTTTACAGGAGATTCATAGGCTTGGAAATATATGATGAATAATGATTCGTTTACTTGGTACCCCCTTGCTTTTGACAGGAGATTCGTAGGCTTGGGGAGGTATGGCATGTATTGGCTGGGTTATCTGGTATCCCTTGCTTTTACGGGAGATTCGTAGGCTTGGGGATGTGTGGTGGTGTAATAACTTGGTTATTTGGTACCCCTTGCTTTTAACGGGAGATTCGTAGAGTTGGGGATATATAATGGGTATTGAATCGTTTACTTTGTACCCCTTGCTTTTGACGGGAGATTCGTACGTTTGGGGAGGTGTGGTGTACATCAGCTTAGTTACTTGGTATCCCTTGCTTTTACGGAAGATTCGTAGGCTTGGGGACACGTGACGTGTAATGACTTGTTTACTTGGTATCCCTTGCTTTTACGGAGATTCATAGACTTGGGGTGTATATCGTGAATTCACTTGCATATATCGTTTGATTTCTTTCTCTATTAAAATAAATTCTTATCGTAAACATTTCTAATAGTTTTAAAATGGACCTCACTGGGCGTAAAGCTCATCCCACGTTTCATTTTCTTTTCTTTACAGGTGTTTAACGATAGGAAATAGAAAAGAAATAAATAGAAGGTTTTTTTTAGTTAGCATTAGCTATAGGATGGATGTAAATTGAGGCCTAAGTGGCTCAAATGTTGTAGTTAGTTTTTGAAGTGTTTGAATGTATATGCAACTTGTAGCGTTTGATTATATTTTGAGCATAAAACTGCTTGTACTTGAGTTCTAACGTGAGTCAGGTAGGCGTCCCGATCAGGATTATAGAGTAAGACTTGGGTGGGGGCATCACATAATAAATTATCTTAAAAATTTTAAATACATAAAACAATACTTAAAATTTCTTTTTTAATAGTAGAATAATTTCAAAGTAGGTTTTTCCTTTTGAATATGATTAAAAACATCATTTAAAGAAAAATTATTATTCATATCTAAATTTCTTTTTATTTTTGGATTTATATACTCGTTGTTTGTACTAATTTTCACTTTGTACAATTTATAAATAAGTTTCTAAATATTTTCTTTTAGATTTCTGGTTTTGGTAGTTCATCAATCAAATCTAAAATAATTTTATTATTTTCACTTAAAATGTTTATTTCTAATCCATTTGATTCTATTATAGCTTTATAATATTGTATTTTATTTGAACAGTTTTCACATTCAGTATCTGAAGAATTAATGTCATCTAATTCTTCATAAGATTCATTTTCACTTGTTGTTGTACTAGAGATCTCTCGTATGATATTTATATGTTTTTCCTTAATATTTTCAGATATTTCTAAATCTTGAATTTTTTTCTAAAATTCTAACTGTTCTGGTTTTGCATTTATTTGCATAATGACCTTTTTTCCCACATTTAGTACATGTAACATTTTGTTTTATCCATTTTTTGACTTCTTTATCTGTTTTCTTATCATTTTTTCGAGTTTCAAAATTTCTTTATAGGGTTTCTTAAGGTTTTGTTTTTTTATTAATTTTACGATTTTTCCTAGTAATTTTCTGAGGAATTTGGTAGGCAAATTGTTCACAAAAATCTCCTAATTCATATTTTTGCTTATGTTTTTCTATTTGAGCTTTTAATTTTAAATCATTACAAATTTTTAAACCTTCCTCAGTATAAGCTGAGATTATTTCACCATAAGTTAATTCATTGAAATTGATATTTATATCATCGAAGATAGCTTTTAAATTTGTTCTTACCTTTTCACTAAATAATTTTGGTAATCCTGAAATAAATTTATCTTTCTAAAAACTTAATTGAGAGTCAACTCTCATAAATACTTTTGATAAAAAAGTATCTTTGTACCACCTAAAATGTGATAAAGTTGGACATTTTAAATTAAGCATTTGAAGAATATCCTAAAAAGTGTTTTACTATAGTACATGCTAAAGTAAACACAGCATCGTCTTGTTCAATCATTTGAGGCTGATTTTGAGAAGTTCCTAGTTCATTCTTAAGAGGATTTTGAATTATCTTTTTAGCATTTAGAATTTCTTGTTTTTGGTGTTCTTTAAGATAAGAATCCCACCATCCTTTTAATTGTCCTGTAAAACCATTTACAATAATATTTGCAGCACTCTTATTACTTGTACCCTCATGTTTAAGTATTTGAGAATACATAATCATTTTTTGTAGATATTTTTGTATCATGTAATTTGACATGCCATCTATATCCCATTCATAAATTTCATTTCCGTTAAAACTTGCTTGAATATCATGACGGTATTTTTCTTCATGTAAAATATCTTGTGGAGTTGGTCTTTTATAATAAAAAGGTACATCACCATATTTTGGTTGAAATTTTTTATTATACTTTTTATGAGGTTTAGATTTTCTTTTTATGGGATTATAATCATATTTATTATCATCAACTATTAAATTTTTAAACATTTGATCTAACATTCCTATTTCTTTTTTTGATTCTGAAATTATTATTTCTTCTTCATTTTCAGAGTGATTAGAAGAGTCTTCAGTTTCAGCTAAACTATTTATTCTAGGATTGGAAGATGAGGATGAAGTTAAAGAAATATTGTTTAACTTTTCTGTTAAAATTTTCATTAATTCATATTGAGGATTTTTAAAAACATTTGGAGGTAGATCTTCTGGAGGTTTAATACTTGGAGAAAATAATGTGTTTTTATTTTTATTATTTTGAGGAGATAATTTTGTGTGACAGCCCCACCTTACCCAGAGGCGCACCAAAGGGCTTAGCGGACTGCCTACCTAGCTCTCGCCAGGTCTCGAAGCACGCACTCACGCAAACGTCCTCTGCTGTTCTTCCTGAACAGCAGTCTCTAAGTCACACATCCTCTGAGCCTGAGCCCTAACTGTCTCTCTCAGCTTGTGAACACAGGCCCGGGAAGTATCACCATCGCGCTCCACTCGCCTACTATCCGCTATCAAAGAAAGCACGACATGATCGGGATACGAATAGGTCCTCCAGCACCCAGCAAGCAGGTCGGACTCGTCGGGCAGGTGAAAAGGTGCGGTAAGGGTTCCCCAGGTCCCTCGCGAAAACGGACAATGGGTCTCCGGCGATGCTCATGCTGCAACGGCGCTGCGCCCGATGACTGTGATGCCTCACTCCGACCACTCTCTGACATACCTACAGGTTTAAATAATAAATTAATTAGGTCTATCCCAAAAATACTTAATAATAAATAATACTTAAATATTACACTCAAATATCAAACTTAAAAATAACCTAAACACATTCTCAAGCATATACACAATGGTGCCCAGGTGCGGGAATTCGGATCTTATCTCTCACACTCAAGGTTGATCAGGCCCAAGCGTAACCGACTCAACCCAAATTTCCTACCCGACACCCCAAACAAGACTAGCACTAGAGACAGGATTCAAAACCTAAGCTCTGATACCAACTATGACAGCCCCTACCTTACCCAGAGGCGCACCAAAGGGCTTAGCGGACTGCCTGCCTAACTCTCGCCAGGTCTCGAAGCACGCACTCACGCAAACCTCCGAGCGTACTCAACTTAAAATAAAGTAAAATAAAATATAATAAAATGGAATAAAATAAAATACACTCATATTATTTAAATTAAAGGTACAAGTCACATCAAAAGTTTACATGTCATAATATACATTATTTTTACAAAGATAGCCTAACACAGTTTGGCTATTACAATAACTAAAACATCTATAGTAATCAAAAACCAGTTGGTCCTAGTTTAAATTTTCAGGGAACCTGAGTAAAGGAAAACAAATAAAAGGAATGAGCTATAATAGCCCAGTGAATGTCTAAGTCATGCAACCATATCAAGAACTCACTATTTTAGAAAATAAAATAATCGAGAAATTAAATAAACAAGATATGAACAATTTAATTTAACATGTAGTCAAGGGCGGATACAAGGCTCAGCTACGGGAGCAAGCTCAACCGCAGGAAAAGCAAGTACTGATCATGTAACCCTGACATTTGGACCGAGATAATAGCTCAGGTCTTTGTCAAAGAACATGCCAGATTTATCACGCAAAGCCCTAACCACCATTCACCTTATAACCTCCGTACAAGCTACCACATCCAGGGAGTAATCTCAACCTTGGAGGGCCAACATGCAATAAAGTTCAATCCGGAGTTGGCCTTCTTTGAGGATTCACAACTCAAAATGGAAAGAACATCACGGCCCTAAAACACCCAGTACCTTATAACCTCCCAAGCCTAGTCCAGGTTGACTATTCAGTGAAGTAACGGTAAAGTTAGTCACGGAAGGTCTCACGCACAAATTAACACGTTGAATAGTGAAAGCATATAACACATTACGGAATAGATGCGATAAAGTACACATCTTTACTCAAGTAGCACATTTTATCACATAATATTTGCAAGCATAACATAATATTTACAAGTGAAATATAACATCTCATGCATCATGCACACATAGAGACACTCACCTGGAATGTCTAAGAAAATATCTCGTAAAATGGTCATGATGCGTTTTCGGACCCTAAAATTTAAAAGAAATAATAAAATGAAAACTCACTTAAAACCCTAGTAAATTTAGTAAGAAAAATTCAAGAAAATACCCCACTTATTTCTAGGGTTTTGGTTTTAGGGTTTCTAGGGTTTAGGGTTTACTTATCCTAAGAAAGTTAATCTATCACTAGATCATTTCTAAAAATTCCTGCACTTCAATTTCCCTCAATTGAACACATTCTAGACTTAAAATCTCACTTGTCTATTTTTCTTCTTTTAATTCTACAAAAATTTCGGCAGCATTTCCCCTTAAATCGGACTAACCCAAATTTTTTTCCTGCACGAAAATTCAACAATCCAACCCAATTCAACAAGTTCCTACAACTTTTATATTCAACTCAAGTTCAAATTCAATCAAAATTCCACTAAATTCCAAGAATTCTACTCCAAGAATCTTCAACCAAATAACATATAACACATGAAATTTCAAGGTTTAAAGGCCATATACTAGTCTATCTAACCCTAAGAACACTTTATCTAGCAAGTAAATCTCCTAATTCTAGCTAAGTTCTCCAAGTAGTAGTAACAAGAATTCTAGGGTTAAGCTTGCAAATAAAACTAATTAAAACTTGAAATTAATAGGAAAAGTTCATGGTAAATATCCTTAGATATGTCTTAGAACTTTGCTTAGAAAGGATAGAAGCTCACTTCGTATGGTGGATTTGCCCAAACTTTAGAGATAAAACTTCAAGAAGTTGAGAGCAAAATGAGAGAAGAAGAGAAAGGAGATGGCCGGCCAAGAGGGAGAAGAAAGAGAAAGAAATAGGCTAGAAAAAATGGAAAAGAAATAAAGAAAAGGTGGGAAAAAGATT
Source organism: Mitragyna speciosa (assembly GCA_024721245.1). NCBI lineage: Eukaryota > Viridiplantae > Streptophyta > Magnoliopsida > Gentianales > Rubiaceae > Mitragyna > Mitragyna speciosa. The sequence goes on along the minus strand of CM045556.1, from coordinate 4,938,754 downwards.
AACCAATTAAAACCTAACAAGAATAAAGTAAAAAGGTAGTCTTTTAATGCAAGAGTAGCTAACTTGGATTAATTTGATTGGTAGAACTCATTCACCTCTTATCACCTAATACTAGCAATATTAAGACACAAATTATTAAAGCAAAAGGAGAGTAAAATAGGGAGAGAGAGATCCGGCCCTAAGGGGAAAGAAAAAGAAAAAGAATTTTGGCCAAAAAGAAAAAAGAAGAGAGAAAGATTTTCGGCCAAAAGAAAAAGAAAAGAAAGAGAAAAATTTCAGCCAAGGAAAAAGAAAATAAAGCAAGAAAATAAGTAAATTTTTTTGAGTAAAATTGAGCTAAAATTCAAGTAGTCAAAAGACTAGAAAATAGTAGAATAATTAATCAAAATTTAAACACTAATATAAATTAAATGGTCAAGTAAAATTATTCTAAATTTAGTACTTGGGTGTTCTTGCTCAATAATGAAAATCTTAGTTAATTAACCTAATTAACTCAAGAAATCTCCCAACTAACAAAATCAAGAATTAACACTTAACCCTAAATAAGAAAATGTCTTTTGTAAGTGCATTTCTAGGGTGTTACATTTTGTAGGATTATAATATAAAGAATTTTGTTCAATTATTCCGTCTATTCTATTTAATTGATTTGATATTGTTCCCAGATTTAAATTTGTATAATTATTTTGATGAATAATTTTACATGTTTTTGTATTTGAAATTTTTGAAGTTTCTACAAAAGGATAAGCTTCAGTAGAATTTTGACCTTGTTCAATTTTAACCTTTTGTTGTAGAGGATGAATGGATTTTAAAGTTCGAGTATCAAAAATTTTCCAAGTCTGATAAGCTATTTCTAAAACATTTGAATCAAAAGTATTTTCAGAATATTTTTGTTTCTACTTTATAAAACCACCATACAAAAGATACAATATTTTTAGTTTTTTCAATAAAATTATAATGTCTTTCAAAAAGTATTTTTCTTTCAAAAGAATTATATTTATCAAAAAACAAATTTCTAAAAATTTTATATTTTTCTTGGAAAAAATCATCATGACACATAGGTTTTATTTTATTTATATCAAATACTTTTTCTTTTATACTTAAAGTATTTATTTGAAATTCCATATCAGATTGAGAAACAGAAACTGTATTTTCATTTTTTTGATTATTAGTATTTTGATTTTCATAAATAGCATGAGGCATTCTTGAAGAAGATTCCTCAAGACCTTTAAATTTAAGATTATTTGAAAATCTTTCAGACAGAGTTTTCAAAGAATCATTTTCAGAAATATTTGAAGAAGTACAAGCCGAAAGAAGTAGATCTTCTATTAAACATAATTTCTACATCTCTGGATGGGGATTCAATTACGTGAGAAATTTGTGAAATATTCCTTATTTGAGGAGTAGGATTTAATATTTTACTTAATTTCCATTGATCTAGTAATTCTACTTGTTCCCCATTAATAAATTTAGGTACTTTAATATTTGATCTTTTAATATTTCCTTCAATTAGTTCAGTTTTTCTTTGTCCTAAATCTGAGCGTTTAGCACCTGGACTAATTGTATTCATAAGTTCGTAATAAATTCTATAAACTATATTTATATTTTCATATCGTAATTTCATATCATATCCCTTAGTTTGAACATTTAAATTTAAAACATCAATTAAATTTCTATCAGTTAATGAAATTGAGAAATTTGGAAAACAATTAAAATAAATTGGACCCTCACAAAGAGTGGATTCTACCATTCCTAATAAGGAATCCACAAATTTATTAAGTCTACTATCTCTTAAAGCTATAAGCATAGAATTATTTAAGCCTTCTCTATTTAAAGGTTGAATTGCTACTTAAATTAAGCTTATATACAAATATTTTTTACCAAAATTTCTAATTTTTTCTAAATCTTTTTCTAAAATTTTTATTTCTTCAAATTCATTTTGAATTGGTATAGTTTTCTCTACAGTTTTAATTGCAAATTTTGTAGTTAAATCAAAACTACCAATTTTATAAATTTCCTTTGGTTCAATTTTGGGTAAATGCCAATTTTGCAAACTTTGTTCAATTTCAAAAAATTCAACTAAAGAAGCATTTTTTGTAAATTTAAATTTAGAGGATGATGCAAAAGAAACAGATAAAGATCAGTTATTTTTTCCTTTAATTTTTCTTTCTTTAAATTTTTCTTGCAAATACAAATTGATGAAATAGATAGACATAAAACTGCTTTTACAGTACTATTTGGACATTATGAATGGAATGTAATGCCATTTGGTTTAAAAAAAATGCTCCTTCTGAGTTTCAAAATATTATGAATGATATATTTTCAAATTATTCTTTTATAATTGTTTATATTGATGATATTCTAATATTTTCAAAAAGTATAAAATAACATTTTGAACATTTAGAAAAATTTGTCAGAATTGTAGAGCAAAATGGCTTAGTTATCTCTGCTAAGAAAATTCAATTATTTCAAACAAAAATAAGATTTTTAGGTATGAATTAGATAAAGGAAATATTACTCCAATCTCAAGGAGTATAGAATTTGCTTCTAAATTTCTTGATGAAATCAAAGATAAAAAACAACTACAAAGATTTGTAGGAAGTTTAAATTACATTCATGATTATTATAAAAATTTATCTATTGAATGTAAACCCTGTATGATAGGTTAAAGAAAAATCATCCTCCTTGGAGTCAAGTTCATACAAATGTTGTTAGAAAAATAAAAAAATAAAGTAAAATATTTGCCTTGCCTGAATTTAGCAAATCCAAATTATTATAAAATTATTGAAATAGATGCTTCAGAAATAGGTTATGGTGGCATATTAAAACAAATTAATTCCAAGAAAAATAAAGAAGAATTAATCAGATTTACTTTTGGTTCTTGGAAAAATGCCCAATTAAATTATTCTACTATTAAAAAAGAAATTTTAAGTATTGTTTTATGTATTTCAAAATTTCAAGATGATTTATTAAATTAAGATTTTTTTTTTAAAAATTGATTGTTCTACAGCAAAAACTGTTTTAGAACCAGATGTGAAAAATATAGCTTCAGAACAAATTTTTGCTAGATGACAAGCAATTCTTTCTGTTTTTGATTTCAAAATTGAACATATTAAAGGAGAATCAAATTCCCTTCCTAATTTCTTAACTCCTGAATTCTTGCAGGGATAAAATGGATAGAAAAGAAAATATCCCTTCTACTTCTTCAAATAACCAAAATACCAATTCATCCCCAAATTCTCCATTACTATATCCGGATGTTTCTGGAAATTATCATCATGATTATATTATAGTTCTTTAAAGATTTAAATAAATTAGTAGGACCGTTATATAGTAAACTAGTACCAAAGGACAAAAATACTTCAATAGGAGATAATTAGTCAAAGAAATAAAAAATAGGATTAGTAACGTACCAGATCTAAGATTACTATTAGACACAGATTCTTTAATAGTTGAATCGGATGGATGTGAATTAAGATGGGGAGCAGTGTTGAAAAGCAAACCCCATAAATATAGTATGAAAAATGAGAAGCAAATCTGTAGATATAATAGTGAAAAATTTTGAGAAAAAGGAAACATTAGTAGTATTGATGCAGAACTCTTAGCAGTAGTCTATGCATTGGATTCCTTTAGATTATTTATACTAAATAAAAAAAAATTAGTTAGAACAGACTGTGAAGCAATAGTAAGATACTTTAACACTAAAGGAGAAAAGAGATCATCACAAAGAAGATGGGTAGCTTTTAGAGATAGAATATTAAATAGTGGTTACAAAGTTACATTTGAACACATTAAAGGAAATGATAATACATTAGCAGATCAATTAAGTAGATTTCTAACAGTTAATTGAGTTTTATATTGTTTTGCAGATTCCTCAAAATGGAAGCAAAATTCAGAATAGAACCATATAATCTCAGAACCTTTCCTAAAGGTACAAATCTTCAATTCAGAGCCAAGGAAGCAAGTAAAATAGAAGAAGTACAGCAAGTTTTATTAGACAATATATGGAATGTCCAAAATACAAGTGAGAAAGTTTTAGCATTAGATGCATCAGCATATTATTTAACTAATTTACCTAAAAGTAGTTATTCATACTATGTGGTGGTACGTGGTCAAAATTCAGGTATATACCCCACATGGAAAAAGGTGATAGAAAATATTAATAAAATCCATTCCCCTCTCTATAAAAGTTTTTATGAAATTAACCAAGCATTAGAATTTGCTAGAAATAGAATTGGATATAATTTTCATATTGATTCAGAAATTAAGAAAGAACTACAAAGAAGCCAAGTTCACAATACTGAAGCTTCTGGTAGTAGCAGTTATAGTAGCATGGTACAAAAAGACAATGTGCATGGATTAGAATTTTGTAAACATTGTGATTCCATGACTAGAAATTTCAAATTACTTAATGAAAAGTGCAGGCCGTATAATGAGCAGATCAATTCTCAAAAAGAATTGATAAGTTCATTATCACAACAGTTAAAGCAAGCAGTAGAAAATATCACTTCTCAAAATGAAGTGGTAGGATCTCTGCAAGCACAACTAGTTCAGCTTAAAGGGAAGAATTTCCTAGAACAGGAGATTGTTTTTGAAAAAGAAAAACCTGAAATAGAAAGACCATTTGAATACCTTCAACCTAGAATTTTTTTCAGACCCCAAACAATGCTTCAATACATCCCTTGGGAAATTAGAGAAATTATTTTCTCAAAAGCAAAAACCAATTTTCTTAAAAAAGCCAGAGCCATACAAAAAGCCCTTAGAAGTTTTATCTCTAATCCATACGAGAGAATAACCATTAAACCAAACTTTTCTATAAATAATTCCAAAACATGCAAACCCAATTGTAAATACCCAAAAATAGATATCTCCACTTGCGGATGTCAACTAGATTACTACTATATATTAACTGCAAAGGTGGAGACCTTAGCAGATTTCAGCCATTCGAAATATGGATTGGAAAAGAAAACATAATGATGACACCCCAGACTTTACTAGATTTTGAATTTCTCCACAGATTGATTATTATCGGAGGAACTGATGAAATTCTTAAGCCACAACTCAGTTATTTTGGAAGACAATTATGTACAGCAGTAAAAAAGGAAATCATTTATCATGCTCAAGTAGTAATTGTAAATATTTGAACTGCTCCACCAGAATGGAACAAAGAAGATCTAATCCCTGCAATCCATCAAATTTGGGTTAAAGGGTTAAATTACAGAACCTATGATATAGAATCAGTTGTAGAACCTGAAGCAGTATGTACGAAGACAATAGAATATCAGCTCCGACATTGTAGAATAAAAACTTTAGCATTTAAACATTTCAAAGCCGAATATTATGAGGAAAATTATAGATTATTTTCTGAAACACCATTTCAGAAAATATATGTAGATAATAAATACCAAACAACAGAAATGGAGTTCAACACAGAAACAGCATATCCCGAATTATTTAAATATTATTGTAAAGAATATGATAAATATATTTTAGAAATCACACGAGTCCCTGATATTGATGAAGACCAATCAGAAGAAAACAATTTTGCTGCCGAAAATTTTGAAGATAATTTTGGAAGTGAAGGAATGGATAATCTCGAGAACATGATGGAAGATTGATGGGACCCACATACTTTTTCGGATTCCAAAGATGTTGAAGTCCGCACAAGCTACCTACTTCCAGGATTCAAAAATTTTGGAGTCCATACAACATATATTTCACATTCGGACTTGAAGTCCGATAGATAGGTTATAAATACTACGAGTCTCAGACATGTTGAGTACCGTGGTAAGAAAAAATATAGCAATTAGTCTTAGCAATTAGTCGTAGCAAGTTCATAACTCCTGTAAAAAAGTCTTTCATCAATAAAAGCTCTTTTATCAAATTTTGCATTATTGCCTTCTAATCCTTTTGCTTTCCTTCTCTTAAGCAAAACTTAAGGGAAAAAGGGAACGGGGAAGGTATAGGTAAAAGAATACCAGTCTGAAAATATTCTCTGAACATAAGAAACTTTAGTAGACTCTTTTGAAGGAGTCGAAGTACCCATTGTGAAAGGCCAAAGAGGTGAAAGGCCGTGTGTTAGGGGAAGAGGCAGAAGGAAGAGTTGAATGGAAAGTTGAACTTGTTCAATTAGAATACTTCATACAGGTATATCTTTTAAACTCCTATTACCTGAACTTAGTACCGCCAAGTTTATGAATTGTGAATTGCATCATTTATCTGATTGTTGTGGTTGTATCCATTTCGCATATCGAAACTGTCTTAAAGAAACTTTAAATCCAAATAGTTTAGTTTATCTTCCAATAGACCAATTATCAATTAAAGAAATTTATGAAGAGTTAAATATTGTTGAGGCAAAACTACAACAATTATTAACTCACAATAGAAGTAGTTATCTTGTATTTATACATCTTGTTAGAAGAAATTTGTTAACCTGTAGAATTATAAAGCCCTTAAATTGGTAAAAGACTATATCAAAGCTTTTGATTTACAAGTCCTTATCTTGCAAATACCAAAGTCTAAATATTTCAACTCCTGTATCTTTGATTAAAGTCATGATATTTGGTTAAAAAGTCTTTGATAAATACTTTAACTTCTTTAAAGTCTTGACTAAAGTCACAATTAAAGTCTTTGATAGACTTAAACTTCAAGACTTTGGACTTTAGCCTTAGGACTTTGATTTTTTTCACCGTTGCTTTAACTCTTTCTCAAAAAGAAAGAGCATCTCTCTTACACATCTTAGATCTGGTAGTTTACTAATTGTAACACCCTAGAAATTCATGCAAAACCATTTATTTTGTATTATGTTCATTAGGAAAAAAAAAAAGAAGGGCCGAAATTAGTTGAGAAGAAATAAGGAAATGATTTCTATTTTTACTAGCATGTTGTACCATTTCCTTTAGGAGTTGTACCTAGTAGTCTTGCAATATTAATAGGAGGATAAATGATAAAAATCCCTTCTAATTAAACCTAGCCAAGTGGAGTCTACAATGGCAAGAAAGTCCAAGCTCTACCCTTGCTTTTGTATTGCATTGATTGGTCCAAGTTTTTCCCAATTCTTTCTCTATTTCTTTTCTTCTTCACTTAGTCATTTTTCTCTCTTTTCTTTCACTCTTGGCCGGCTTCTTCACTCTCTCTTTTCTTCTCATTTGTTTTCATTTTCTTGGAGCATTTCTCTCTAATTTGATCACTTTTCAACTATTGAAAGTAAGTTAATCTTATTCCTAAGCAAAGATCTTACCTTGTTAAAGGTATTTACCATAAACTTCTTTCATTATTTCAAGTATAAGTTGTAGTTTTTATAACTTTTACCCATGTCTTTAAAGTTAAGTATGATTTATTTAAGCCATGAAATATGAAGTTTTATTCCATGAATATGAGGTTTATGGACTTGTATGATTTGTAGATAGTGATTTAATCTTGAAATGACATGATTTTAGTATGATTTGGTTGAAGAATCTTGGAGTAGTTTATGTGTTTTTATGACAAATTTGGGTGAAATTGAATTGATTTTGGTATGAAAATGATAGAACTACTTGATATTGGGTTGTTTGGCTGTTTTCCTTGCAAGTTAAAAATTTTAGATTAGTCCGATTATAGGGGAAATGCTGCCGAAATTTCAGTAAAACCTAAGAAGTAAAAGTGATTAGGCTATGATTTAAAGTTATATAAGCTACAATTTAGTGATTTGAACATGCAGAAATTTCCGTAGACGAGCCATTAGTGAATTAAACCTTTCCGAGCGAAACCCTAAAAATTTAGAAAACCCTAATTTTGAAAACCCTAAACCCTAGGGTAAAACCCTAAACTCCGAAACCCTAGAAAGACTTGGGGTATTCTTCGAATTTTCTTATTAAATTTCTTAGATTTTTAGTCAGGTTTTTATACGGCTATTTTCTCTTGAATTTCAGGATCCGGAAGTGATTCTCGACCATTTCACGAAATATTTTTTTAAGCACTTCAGGTGAGTGTTCTTATGTGTTCATGACGCTTGAAATGCCATGTAATACTTGACATTATTATTTCGATGCATGAAATGATATGTTATACTTGACATGATTATCTAATGAAATGTGTTACCTGATGAAAGATGTGTACTTTATCGCATCTATTCCGCAATGTGTTACATGCTTTCACTATTATATGTGTTATTTATGTTTGAAACTTCCGTGACTAACTTCACCGTTACTTCACGATTAGTCAACCCGGTCATCATTTGGAGGTCATAAGGTGTTGGGTGTTTTAGGGCGTGTTAGTTCTTTCCCAATTGAGTTGAATTCCTCAAAGAGGCCAACTCCGGATTGAACTTTCTTGCTTGTTGGCCCTTCCAAGGTTGAGATTACTCCCTGAATGTGGTAGCCTTGTATGGAGGTTACAAGGTGAATGGTGGCTAGGGTACTTGCTTATTTATACTGGTATGAACCTTGGCTGAGGAACCTGAGCTATCATCTCGGTCCCAACGTCTTGGTTACTATGTTCAGTACTTGCTACTTATGCGGTTGAGCTTGCTTCCATAGTTGAACCCCGTATCTGCCATTGACTACTTATTAATTAAATTATTCATATATTGTTTATTTAATTGGTCAAATATATTTATTGAATAAAATCATATTTTACTGGTATGGTTGCATGACTTGAGCACTCACTGGGCTATTATAGCTCAGCCCATTTATTTGTTTTCTTTAACCAGGTTTTTCCAAAATACTAAAGCTGAAAAAGCTGATTTTGGACATTGTACATGTTTTGTTTTGTGTATTTTGATAGCCACTTAGTTTAGACTATTCTTGTACATGCTATGTATATTTTGGGATGTAAAACCTCTTGTGATAATTGTACTTCAAATGAATTTTATGAATGTATTTCTTTATGAATGCATTTTATTTTGGGTTAAGTACACTTGGATGTTTGAGCGAGTGCGTGATTCGAGTCCTAGGCAAGAGTTAGGCAGGCAGTCCGCTAAGCCCTTTCATGCGTCTTTGGGTAAGATGGGGCTGTCACAGTTGGTATCAGAGTCTAGGTTTGAATTCTGTCAGAGTTTAAATTTGAATCTTTGGAGAGCTTAAGTTTGATCCTTATTAGATCTTAAGTCTAAACATTATTTTATATTAGTTTGTTAAGATTTGAAAGTACTACCTGACTAGTAAGAAGTGAACCTCTAGTTGTAATTGGGATACATAGAATGTTTTCTTTTGTGATTGGTTTTGGTACTGGTGGATATTGACTCTATTATATTAGGTGTATCATATTAGTAAGTGGTGGCATTAAGTATTTGAAATGTTAGTGAATGGTTAAATGGTATGACATAGATGGTTTGATATACATTGTAAGTGATTAATTATTTATGCTCATACAATTTGGAATAGCTAGTGTTTAAATGATATCCTAAGCTTTAATCTTATCTGTGATTTTCAAGTATGAGTATTTGTTGATTCTTTTGGATGGTTAGTGTGTACATTAGGACAGGATTATTGGGACTGGTTGATTCACACTTCGGGGTGGCCAACCTTAGTGTAGGGTTGACTTAGTTTTGAGATCCGTGTTTGAGTATCTATTATTGATGATTAAGGATTTCGTAGTTTCTTCTATATGGGTTTAGTTTTACTTTGTTATGGATTGTTTAGTATATGTTACTCGGTGTAGATAGTTTAGCTCTAAACCCTATTCTATTGCAGAATGGCACCTCTTAAGAAAGTCAAGATATGTAGAGGTTGCAATAGCGTACACTCGAGAGAATGAAGATGGAAAACAGGAGCTTGTTTCGGTTGTGAAGAGATGTCTTGGTATTAAATTTGTGTGAATTTTATAAGAAAGAGTGTCAACTTTGATATTCTTTACACTCAGCCTTTCATTTCATGAGCATAAGAGAAAATCCGAAAATGAGAAAGTAGTAACTATCCCCTTTGCCATGCAAATCTTAAAAGCCATTAAGAAATGAGGTACGAGTGTTTCTTAGGCCTGATCATTTTAAGTTGTTAGTAGAAAAAAAAAATTCCAAATTCCCGTGCCTGAAAACCTACATGAATATAATTGAGAATGATCTATTTTATTTTCTAAGCTTGATTTTGAGGTATAATACTTAAGTATTGTTTATTATTAAGTCTTTTTGGGTTTAGATTTGAGTGATTTATTTTCTTTAAAACAGGTAGGTATGTCAGAGAGTGAGCGAAGTGAGGCATCACAGCCATCAGGTACGACTTCGTTGCAACATGAGTACCATAGAGGACCAATAATTCGTTACCGTGAGGGACCTAGGGCATCCTTACCGTACATTTTCACCTGCCCGCCGAGAACGGCCTGCATGTGATTATTGGAGGACGTACTCCTACCCCAACCATGTTGTACTTTCATTGATTGAGGATAGCAAACGGGTTGAACGCAAAGGTGAAACCTCCCGAGCTCGCGTTCATGAGTTGAGAGAGATAGTGAGAGTTCAGGCTCAGAGGATCCGAGAGCTTGAGGCTGCTGTTCGGGAAGAACAGCAGAGGACTGATGCTTATCGAATGCAGTACCAGGATGCCCTCGCTGCCGCCACCATCGAAACTTATGAAACCGTGGTAGAAAAAGCGCAACAAGTGGAAGAGACAAAGCCCTTGGATCGAACGATGTAGGCGAGGAAACGGGGAAGTACTAGTGATTCTCGCATATCTACCGAAAGTGCTCTAGCCCCTAAGACGGGAAGAGGAGATGGAGGATTAAAAATTGGGCAAGGTGCCCAATCTGAAAGGACAAGAGGGGCTCCGATAGGCAGAGCTCCGCTAGGAAATGAATGAAAGGAGGACACGTTAAAAGAAACTCAACCTCCGGCGCTTCAAGTTGCTTGTGGATATTGTAGTAAAGGTAATCATACCGAAGAAAATTGCTGGAGGAAAAGCCGAAAATGTCTATGTTGCGGTAGTGCTGATCATCGAATAAGGCATTGCTCAAGACATGCGACTAGTGGACAGGGTATAGCTCAACCAGGGCACAAGGATCTTGATAAAGCCAGAAAAAGTGGAAACAAGTGAAAAATGTCGGCTCGAGTTTATGCTTTAGATAAGCGCGATGCCTAGGAATATGTATAAAGACTTGTACTAGTTTTGTTATGCTTTGCATGTGTGATATGGTTTATACGTGAACTTTTAAAAATGTGTAAATTGAATAACATGTATATATATATATATGCGACTCCATTTGGCATGACATTTGCTTCCCTTGTCTTCTTCATGAATTGGTGCATTTTATACGTCTCGGTAATTATTACATAGACCTCGAAATTACTAGTTAATACTATTTTAGAATATTGAGTGATGGCGGGCCGAGGGAGGGGACGACCCCGTCGACAAGATCGTGAAGAGGGCACCCTATCGAACGAAAACCCAAACCCTGGAGCTGACTCAGATGATAGCAGTGTTAAACCGCATGACTGATATTTTGACCCAGCTTGGGAACCAGTAAAATCCAGGAATAGAGGTCGGTAACCCTTATAGAAATCCAATAGTAGGAAAGACGTCACTTTAGAAAGATTTTAAAAAATTTAACCTTCCTAAGTTCTATGGCAGCCCAAACCCGGAATATTGCTGAGAAATGGTTGGAAGACATCGAGAAATTTTTCGCCGCCTTAAAATACACTTATGAAAGGCAGGTGACCTTTGCTATATTTCAATTGGAAGGTGCTGCCACACCCTGGTGAAATTTGGTAAATACTAAGTGAAAACAATACCAGATCCCGAGAACTTGGGCCAATTTCACCCAAGAGTTAAAGGAAAAATATATCCTTGTACGAGTGCAAGAGAAGCGGGAGGATGAATTTTTGAGGTTGAAATAGGGACTAATGAGTGTGACAGAATATGAAAGCTTAATTTACAAAATTGTCTCGATATGCTCTTGAGTTAGTAGCTACAGAACGACGGAGGAAAAGGCGATTCATTCCAAGTTTAAATTTGGAGATTCAGGAGGCCCTTGCCGCTGCTACTATGGAGACGTATGAAGCTGCGGTGGAAAAAGCACAGCAAGTAGAGGAGACTAAATCTTTAGTTCAGACTTTTCAAGCAAGGAAACGTAGAAGTGCTAGTGATTCCCGACTATTCAAAAATTCAGGTAGAATTTCGAGGACGAAATTCTTTTAAGGGGGGGAGGATGTTGTGACAGCCCTACCTTACCTAGAGGCGCACCAAAGGGCTTAGCGGACTGCCTGCCTGGCTCTCGTCAGGGCTCAAGTCAAGCACTCACTCGGAACATCCAAGCATACTTAACTCAAATAAAATACATTTATATAATTCACGTGAAAGTACAAGTAGCACTAATATGCTTTACATACCAAAATTTACATAGTAGTTTACAAAAAATAATCTAAACAATTGGGCTATCAAAATACATAAAACAAAACATTTAATACGTCCAAATCAGCTTTTCCAGCTTTAATATTTTGAAAAACCTGGGTAAAGGAAAACAAATGAAAGGAATGAGCTAAAATAGTCCAGTGAGTGCCCAAGTCATGCAACAATACCAAGAAACTATTATTTTATTGAATAAAATAATTGATAAGTTAAATAGACAGGTTATGAACAATTTAATTAACAAGTAGTCAATGGTGGATATAGGGCTCAACTACAGGAGCAAGCTCAACCGCAGGAGGAACAAGTACTGATCATGTAACCATGATGTTAGGACCGAGATAATAGTTCAGATCTTTATCAAAGGTCATGCCAGTGTTAACACGCAAGAACCCTAACCACCATTCACCTTATAACCTCTGTACAGGCTACCACATCCAGGGAGTAATCTCAACCTTGGAGGGCCAACACGCAAGAAAGTTCAATTCGGAGTTGGCCTCTTTGAGGATTCACAACTCAAGTGGAAAGAACAACACGCCCTAAAACACCCAACACTTTATATCCTCCGCAATACCGGTATGACTAACTGTGAAGTAACGATAAAGTTAGTCACGGAAGTCTCATGCACAAGTAACACATTGAATAATGAAAATATGTAACACATTGCGGAAATAGATGCGATAAAGTACACATCTTTCCTCAAGTAATACATTTCATGAAATAATAATTACAAGTGTAACATAACATTTCATGCATCATGCACACATAAAGACACTCACCTGAAATGTTTAGAAAAATATTTCGTAAAAGATTGAGATTCGTTTCAGATCCTGAAATTCAAAAGAAATAATCTGATAAAACCCGATTAAAACCATAAATAGAGTAGTAAGAGAATTCAAGAAATAATCCAATTATTTTTAGGGTTTTCATTTCTAGGGTTTCTAGATTTTAGGGCTTTACCCTAGGGTTTAGGGTTTTAGATTAAGGGTTTTGACTTTAGGGTTTTCTTGTCCTAGGAAAATTCAATCCAGTAATAGATCATTTTCTAAAATTTCTGCACACCAAACTCTCTAAATTTAACATATTCTAGGTTTAAAATCTCACTTGTCATTTTTCTTCTTTTATTTCTACCGAAATTCCGGCAGCATCTCCCCGTAAAATCGGACTAACCCAAAATTTTACCTGCAAGAAATCAACCAACCAATCCACTTTCCAACAAGTTCTACAACTTCCATGTCTAAATCAAACTCAATTTCATTCAAAATTCCACTCAAAATCAAGATTTCAAGTCCAAGTTTCTTCAACCATTCAACATATAGTACATGAAATTTCAAGGTTTAAACACTATCTACTAGTCCATCTAACCACAAGAACATTTTGTCTAGCAAGTAAAACTTCAATTCAAACTAAATTCTTCAAGTTGTAACAACAAGAATCTAGATTTAAACTTGTACAAAAGGCTAATTAATACTTGAAATTAATAGCAAAAGTTCATAGTTAATACCTCAAACAAGCTTAGAACTTTGCTTAGGAAGAAGAAAAGCTCACTTTCTATGGTGGAATTGTCCAAAATTTGGAGAGAAAACTTCAAGAAAATGAGAACAAAAGAGAGGAAAGGAGAGGGTGGGGGGGCGGCCAAGAGGGTAGAAGAATGGGAGAGAAATAGGTCAAGAAAAGAGAAAAGAAATAAAGAGAATAATGGGAAAAAGTGTGACCAATTATAGCAAGACAAGAGTCATGTTAGGTTTTATACTTTTAATGAAATAGTGACCAACTTGGTTAATTTTGATTAGTGATGATTTTCATCATTTATCTCCTAGTAATTTGCAAGACTTTATGACACAAATTTTAAAGCAAAAAGAGAGAAAAATACGGAGAAGAATTTCAGCCAAGAGGAGAGAAAAGAAGAAGAAAATTCGGCCAAGAAGAAAGAAAAGAAAGCAAAAGAATAAGTGAAATTTTTGGGTAAAATTGAGCTAAAGTTCAATTGGTCAAAAGACTAGAAAATGGTAGGATGAATTAGTCAAAATTAAACACTATTATAAACTAATGGTCCAATGGAATTGATCCAAATTGGGTACTTAGGTGTCCCACTTAATCATGAAAGAATCTCATTTACTTAACCTAATTAACTTAAGTAATCTTCCAACTAATAAATCAAAGATTAACACTAAACCCTAAATAAGAGAAATCTCCTTATAAAATGCATTTCGGTTTTCCTTTTCTTTTCTTTTCTCTCTCTTCTTTTTTTCTTCTTTTTCTTTCTACTAATGGACATAACATGAATTAAATGGTTTTTGGTGTGAATTTCTAGGGCGTTACAGATGTAATACCCTAGAAATTCATGCAAAATCATTTATTTTGTATTATGTTCATTAGGAAAAAAAAAAAGAAGGGCCGAAATTAGTTGAGAAGAAATAAGGAAATGATTTCTATTTTTACTAGCATGTTGTACCATTTCCTTTAGGAGTTGTACCTAGAAGTCTTGCAAGATTAATAGGAGGATAAATGATAAAAATCCCTTCTAATTAAACCTAGCCAAGTGGAGTCTACAATGGCAAGAAAGTCGAAGCTCTACCCTTGCTTTTGTCTTGCATTGATTGGTCCAAGTTTTTCCCAATTCTTTCTCTATTTCTTTTCTTCTTCACTTAGTCATTTTTCTCTCTTTTCTTTCACTCTTGGCCGGCTTCTTCACTCTCTCTTTTCTTCTCATTTGCTTTCATTTTCTTGGAGCATTTCTCTCTAATTTGATCACTTTTCAACAATTGAAAGTGAGTTAATCTTATTCCTAAGTAAATATCTTACCTTGTTAAAGGTATTTACCATAAACTTCTTTCATTATTTCAAGTATAAGTTGTAATTTTTATAGCTTTTACCCATGTCTTTAAAGTTAAGTATGAGTTATTTAAGCCATGAAATATGAAGTTTTATTCCATGAATATGAGGTTTATGGGCTTGTATGATTTGTAGATAGTGATTTAATCTTGAAATGACATGATTTTAGTATGATTTGGTTGAAGAACCTTGGAGTAGTTTATGTGTTTTTATGACAAATTTGGGTGAAATTGAATTGATTTTGGTATGGAAATGATAGAACTACTTGAGATTGGGTTGTTTGGCTATTTTCCTTGCAGGTTACAAATTTTGGGTTAGTCCGATTATAGGAGAAATGCTACCGAAATTTCGGTAAAATCTAAGAAGTAAAAGTGATTAGGCTATAATTTAAAGTTATATAAGCTGTAATTTAGTGATTTGAACGTGCAGAAATTTTTGTAGACGAGCTATTAGTGAATTAAACCTTTCTGAGCGAAACCCTAAAAAGTTAGAAAACCCTAATTTTGAAAACCCTAAACCCTAGGGTAAACCCCTAAACTCCGAAACCCTAGAAATTAAACGCTAGAAAGACTTGGGGTATTCTTCGAATTTTCTTATTAAATTTCTTAGATTTTTAGTCAGGTTTTTATACGGCTATTTTCTCTTGAATTAGGATCCGGAAGTGATTCTCGACCATTTCACGAAATATTTTCTTAAGCACTTCAAGTGAGTATTCTTATGTTTGCATGACGCATGAAATGCCATGTAATACTTGACATTATTATTTCGATGCATGAAATGATATGTTATACTTGACATGATTATCTAATGAAATGTGTTACTTGAGAAAAGATGTGTACTTTATCGCATCTATTCCGCAATGTGTTACATGCTTTCACTATTATATGTGTTATTTGTGTTTGAAACTTCCATGACTAACTTCACCGTTACTTCACGGTTAGTCAACCCGATCATGATTTGGAGGTCATAAGGTGTTGGGTGTTTTAGGGCGTGTTGTTCTTTCCTAATTGAGTTGAATTCCTTAAAGAGGCTAACTCCGGATTGAACTTTCTTGCTTGTTGGCCCTTCCAAGGTTGAGATTACTCCCTGGATGTGGTAGCCTGTACGGAGGTTACAAGGTGAATGGTGGTTAGGGTACTTGCTTGTTTATACTGGTATGAACCTTGGCGAGGACCTGAGCTATCATCTCGGTCCCAACGTCTTGGTTACATGTTCAGTACTTGCTACTTCTGCGGTTGAGCTTGCTCCCGTAGTTGAGCCCCGTATCTGCCATTGACTACTTGTTAATTAAATTGTTCATATATTGTTTATTTAACTGGTCAAATATTTTTATTGAATAAAATCATATTTTACTGGTATGGTTGCATGACTTGAGCACTCACTGGGTTATTATAGCTCATCCCATTTATTTGTTTTCTTTAACCAGGTTTCCCAAAATACTAAAGCTGGAAAAGCTGATTTTGGACATTGTACATGTTTTGTTTTGTGTATTTTGATAGCCACTTGTTTAGACTATTCTTGTACATACTATGTATATTTTGGGATGTAAAACCTCTTGTGATAATTGTACTTCAAATGAATTTTATGAATGTATTTCTTTATGAATGCATTTTATTTTGGGTTAAGTATGCTTGGATGTTTGAGCGAGTGCGTGATTCGAGTCTTGGCGAGAGTTAGGCAGGCAGTCCGCTAAGCCCTTTGGTGCGCCTCTGGGTAAGGTGGGGCTGTCACACTAATTCTATTTTTTAT
This sequence comes from Mitragyna speciosa, assembly GCA_024721245.1. NCBI lineage: Eukaryota > Viridiplantae > Streptophyta > Magnoliopsida > Gentianales > Rubiaceae > Mitragyna > Mitragyna speciosa. Next base: position 4,921,862 of record CM045556.1, on the reverse strand, counting down.
TTCTTTGACTAATTTTATATCCTCCTTATTGAAGTATTTTTGTCCTTTGGTACTAGTTTTACTATATAACGGTCCTACTAATTTTACTATATAACGGTCCTACTAATTTATTTAAATCTTTAAAGAATGCTCTACTATAATTTAACAATCCTAAAAACTGCTGCAATTGTTTTTTATCTTCTATTTTATCGGGGAATTCCAATACTTTTTTACTAATATGAGGCTGTAGTCTTATTTTTCCTTGACCTATCTCTATTCCTAAGAATTCTATATTAGTTCTAAAGAATTGTGCTTTTTTACTACTGATTACTATTCCATGTTTCAAAAATTCTGAAAGGACTAATTTTAAATGACTAATATGTTCTTTCTTATCTCTTGAGAAAACTAATATATCATCTATATAAACTACAACAAATTTATTATATTTATTAAATATATTACCCATTTTTCTTTGAAAAACAGCTGGTGCATTTTTCAATCCAAAAGGCATTACTAACCATTCAAAGTGTCCTAATGGGCATGTAAAGGCTGTCCATTCTATACTATCTGGGTGCATTTTTACCTGCCAAAATCCTGATTTACAATCAAATTTACTAAATATTTTACATCCCTGGATTTTGTTTAGTAACTGTGTTTTATCTTCTAAATTCATTAACTGAGTGAAATATTTTTAATTTCTTTTAACAAACCTTCTATTTTATTATAACTTTGTTCTAATTCTATTGATCTGTATTTGATTTCTTTAAGTATATTTTCTTGAGATCTTTCTAATTTCTCTTTATATAGTTTTCTAGTGTTCTTTTCTTCTTCTGAATATTTCAAATTACTAATTATACTATTATTTTGATCTTTTATATATTTTAGATTTTCTAGTACTTCAGCCAATAACTTATTTTTATTTTTCAAACACTGATATAAAGAATTCCACAAGTCTAAGTTTTTATGTTGTTGAATTTCTAAGTGCTCTGCTAAAGATATAACCAGATCTACAATACTATTAAGTTGTGTATTTTCTGTGTGCAGATGATGTTGGAATAATGCAGAAAAATAACAATAATGCTTAAAATTTTGTATTCTATTAATATATATTCCTTGATGATGTATTTCTAGATTCAAAAATTCTAATCGTTTAAAACTATCAGTCATAAAATAATCGGGATGTTGACCCAAGGAAAGTAACTTTTGCTCTGATACCAATCGGGTGAGTGTTTAGAAGCAATATATATATAAATAATCTGATTTTAGTACAGAGTATTTAAACTTGGAGAAATATTATAACTTATTAGAAACAGGAGTAAAAGAAATAGATATAATTATAAGTAAATTAGAAAAGGAGGAAATAATAGGAGAAAACCCAACAAGACACTGGGAAAAAGATAAGATATTTTGTAAATTATAAATAATGAATCCAAATCTTAAAATAAGTACGGAAAAAATAGTCGCATCTAATAAAGAAATAAAAGATTTTGAAATGCATCTAATGTATATATATGTATGTATGCATATGTATTTCTATTTATGTATGTATATATATAGGTATGTATGTATATGTATGTATTTGTAGGTATATATGTATGTATGCATGTATATTTATGTATGTATGTATATGTATGTATGTATGTATGTATATATATGTATATATATATGTATGTATACACATATATGTATGTATATATATATATGTATGTATGTGTATATGTATGTATATACATGTATGTATATATATATAGGTATGTATGTATCTATATATATATGTATGTATATGTATGTATTTGTATGTATATATGTGTATGTATATGTATGTGTGTATATATGTATGCATGTATATGTATGTGTGTATCTGTATGTATGTATGTATGTGTGTGTGTCTATGTATGTATGTATACATACATACTATTATATTTTATCACCCGTATCTTTAACTCTTTCCAAAAGAAAGAGCATCCCTGTACAACAAGTATAGAAAATTCTCTATTTCTACATTCTATTTCTATTATAATAGTATGTTGTATATATACATATATATTTCTATTATGATTATGTTCTATTTCTACATTCATTAATGAAATGCTATTGTTATTTAACATATTATTTATTTCATCTAGTTCATTTACTCTAGATTCGTAACTATCCTTAAGTATTTTAGAAGTTCCTAATAAATCTTGTGCTAATTCTCCTTCATCACTACTATAATCTTCTTCTTCAGAATTTCTATCTACGAGTGATATTATACTATATTTTGATTATGTATCATCCATATGTTCATCAACTTCTAATATGTCATCTTGTACACATTCTACTAAAATAGAATTTTTATTATAAAACCCTTTTTCAAAAATATTTGGCCAAAACTATCGCACTTTTTAGTCCCGGCATTGTTTTGTTTTTCAAAATACCATTTCTTCCAAAATACACCTTTTTTTACAAAAAAAAAAATCAGTTTTATCACACACACAATTTTTCAAAACCCATTTTGAAAAGGGTCACCGAACTGCGTGTCGTTTCGGGGCACGACATATATGTGTTTTGGACTGAACTCAAACTAACTCAATCCTTTTTAAAAAATAGGGTTAATTACACTTTGCCTCCCTGAATGTAAAAAACCTACACTTTGCACCTAAAATTTTGGCTTTCAATTTTTTTTATTACCTTCATTTTGTATAAATTATTAAAAGACTAAATTGCCTTTATAAATACATGTCCATTGACAAATATGCCTATAGACACTAAAAATAACTTCTTTTACCTATTTTGTTCCATGCATGTCTATCATCTTCCTATATGCGTTTATACGTATGATTTTTAAAAAATGTATACTTTGAAAAATATATGTACATGCTATTTCACTAACCATACAAAATATATAAAATTTTTGTTGTAAGATACTTCGCAAATAATATTTTAATTTATGAAAATTTTTAAAATTTGCATAATATTAATAACATATCTTCACATTTTATACAAAAAATAAAGATTTATATCCAAATTTGTATACGTGTATATATATAAATCCAATATGATGATAGAACTTTAATGAATGTAATATGTCTAATATATTATGCTACAGTAATATCAAATTTAACTCTTTTCTTTGTGTATGAGATATCACATTAATTGAAAGTTTATCATGTTATTGTCCAATATATTATGCTACGGTAATAGCAAATTTAACTCTTTTCTTTGTGTATGAGATATCACATTAATTGAAAGTTTATCATGTTATTGGTTTTACATATATACATGTATAAAAATTTGGATATAAATATTTAATGTTTTGCATATAATGCAAAAAACATCTCTTTATTATTATGCAAATTTTGAAATTTTGTACAAATTGAAATATTATTCGTGATGTATTTATATTTTTTATAGTTAAAGTGTATGTAAAAATATTTATAAAAATATTATATGTATTGCATATTAAACGAACATAATAAATATGCATGGGATAAAATAGAAAAAACAAATAAGTTTTAGTGTGTATGTATGTTTGCCAATGGACATGTATTCATAAGGGAAATTTATTCTTTTAACAATTTATAAAAAAAGAAGGTAATAAAAAAAATTCAAAGCCAAAATTTTAGGAGCAAAGTGTATGTTCTTTGCATTCAGGGGGACAAAGTGTTAATTACCCCCACTTTCAGGGGGGCAAAGTGTAATTAACCCTAAAAAATATAATTTTATATTTTAAAATGATTTTTTGTAACTATGCCAATAAATAAAATAAAATAAAATAAATTTTTTTAATTAAAGTAAAAAATATCAGCAAATATCCAATTCCAAGGTCTTTTATATTTTAAGTAAAAAAATAGCAAATTGAGTTATTTTTTTATACTTTATATGGTACATAGAAATAAAATAAAATTGAGATGGCAATTTTTTTATTTATTTAATTTTATATTTCAACCATATACTAAATTCACAAGTTGAGAAATTTGTTTAACTTTATATGGCAATTATAAACAAATGTTACTTTAAATGGCAATGTGGGCTTTTAAAAATATTTTTGATGGCAATGAGAAACAACTATTACTCTAAATGGCAATGTAAGATTTTGAAAATATTTAGGGTGCGTTTGGTTCCCTAAAATTAACATCACAGAATTAGTTGTTTGGTTGATAAGTTTGTTTATAAAATTGGAATTAAATTGTAATTGTATAGAATCCAATTTCATGATTTTAATTCTTTACTTGCGGGTCTCTCATTTCCCTTTCCTCTAATTGTCAAAAAAATATAAAAGTCCCACATCAGACGAGTTGGTTATTAAAGTCATAAATCTAAACTCCTGTGTCCATTCTAAAAGTTACCTGTAACTTTTGAAGTAAATTTATAGAGTTCAAGTTTATGTTTACCTTTCAATTGGAGTCGAATGGATGGGTTTCCATTCCTCTTTTTTCGAATTGTCAAAAAAAAAAAAATTCTTTACTTGCAGTAAAATATAATTCCAATTCTCTACCTCCCAGGAAAACACGGAGCTTTTAAAAAGCCCAAAAACAGCTCCCGCGCGGTGCGCGCGTTCTATTCTCCTCGTTCTTCTCTTCTCTCCCTTGCAGCTTTCCCTCCGACGTCCGCCTCCGCCTCCACCTCAACCTCCGAAGCAGCCGATCAATTTTAGCAGCAACAGCAATAAGCAGCTATGTTTCCCTTTATTTCTCGATCATCATCATCCATGGCTGATAAAACCGACTTCGATTCTCGCCCTATCCAGATCTCCAAAGGTCCTTTTTTTTCTTTTTTTTTTTAGGCAGATCTCCAAAGGTCTTGTTTCTCCTTCGCAATTTATTAATTGCAAATTTCGTTCTATTTAATTTTATTTTTGTTCTTGTTACTGATTATGCATTCTTCATGTGTAGCTTTTTTTGCAGATTAAAACCCTAGATTAAACCCTAGATTGCTGTGGAGTAGGTTTATTTATCATTTATGCTTTCTGGGCCCAATTTGGTTGTGGAAACCTACAAACTCTCTCTTAAACAAACCTCTCTCTCCCTCGGCAACACGGACGGTCTAAATTCCTGGTGGATCCTTCTCATGTTTCTTAGCCCTAGAAACGGCTCTACATCCTCTTTTATTAGCCATCAGTACTTTTTGTAGCGAGTGACTGGGATTGATTCTGGAAGCCCTAGCAACCTCCTCGAGACTCTGGGTTTGGTATTCTCTTCTTGCTCTTCTTTGGCTCCAGCCCCAAAGCAATTTTTTTTTCCCTCTTCTCCTCATTCTTTTAGGCATTAATCCTAAATTTAACCTTATTTTTCTCCTAAAATTGATTTATAATTAGAATTGTTGTATATATAAGTGCAAAAACTGTTTTATTCACTGTGTCTGAGATGTTACGGTTGGATATTCCGACTTTATTTTAGAAATTCCGGTTTCGATTGTCGACCAACATTTTTATTTGTCTCCTTCGTTTCTTTTTAAGTAAAATTATTTGTTGATTTGCAATGCTGCAAACTCATATAACAACAGCTAAATAATTTCCATGGATATATTTTATCTCTGTTGTAATTGCATATTGCAAGGCATAGAAGTATGTTTTAGCCCACATATAGTTGTACAATTGTTTAAGCCATGGTGTTGTTGCCTTAAACCAAAAGAAAATTCTCTTATTAGTGTAGACTGTGCATGCTTTGATATTTCCACAAATTTTAAATGGAAACAAATGCTCCAGTTTAAGCTGCAATCTGTTAGTTTCAATGAATGATGGTCCATTGAATTGTTTATTTATTTTATTGGCAAAACATGAAATAATTGCTTGAGGGAAATAGATGAATTTACTTGCCCAACTGAAAACTGTTTAGCAGCTTACTTTGTACTAATTAAATCATACTTGCAGCATTTACTCATTCTCCATAATCGTATCGATGTAATAATGTACATACAGTTTATAGGATCATGCTAAGCTTCAAATGTGTATTGAAAATTGTGTACATGCACGTTATTGTTGCATGTAAGTTGATATGAAAGCTTTTTCTTTTTCAGGTTTGCTCAATTCTACACCAAATCTATTGTGGATATTAGGTACGTAAAAAATCTTATCCTTTCCTTTTTAAAATTTTTTGCTGCATCTTTGTGGAATCAAGTGGGGGAATTGTAGAGTTTTACTTCATATAAAGTTTATGATTCGAAGGTCAAGTTGTACACATTGGCTTCCGATATGAATAGACATACATCTATGTAACTTATGAAGTTGAAATTGCTGCAATTTGATTAAATAAATGCAATAGAAAGGTTTAGTTTTTTGTAGTCTTTTCACAATATTAGTTTAATAATGAAGTCAAGAAATACATGTTGATTTTAAACTGGTATTTAGAGCTACAATTTGAATTAAAATTTGCAACAGAAAAATAATTGTATTTCACATTTCCAATATAAGCTTGCTGATGATTTTGATGGTATATAGGACTCCATGATGGTTGAAGTATACCTGCATTTTTTGGCTTCAGCTAATCACTCAATTAAAGAACACAATAATTGTCTTTATATCTTTTTAAATGTTAAGTGCTCAAAATTTTTTTGTGGGATTGACTTAGTTAAATTTTGGGCACAGCCTGACTCCCTCTAGTTTATTGACTATAAAGAAGAAGCTTTGTTTATCGTATGGAAAACTTTAAAAGGTGTAAAGGGTACCGTGTTATTAAGACTTGGTCACAGTAGTAACATTTTCAATACCATTGTCAAACATTCACTGATCAGGAAATTGTTCTTCTTTTTTCACTCTAGGTAATCGACAATGCCTGACATGATGGAGATGGAAATCAATGGAAGAGTCGGAAGCTTTAGTACAGATGTCAAGAAGCTTTCCAAAAGGGGGAGACTTTTGAAATCTGCAAGTCCATGTCTAACCAGTGAGGTCAGTAGGGTTGAGAATGGCTTTATGCCTAACTGGCTCTTGATGGAAGTTCTCTGCAGGCTTCCTATTAAAGTTGTCTTCGGGTGCAAATGTGTCTCAAGACCGTGGCTTTCTTTAATCTCAGATCCTTCTTTTGTCCGTTTTTATAATGCCTCTCGAGTCTCAGCCTCAACTCTTTCAGACTTGGAGCTACCTTGCCCTCCATGGGTCTTTATTTTCAAGAGAATGTATGTTGAAGGTTCTGGGTTGTCCCACTTTCCTGAGGACAAGTTACTGGAGATTATGTATCCTCCTGCTAGCTCGACTTCCCCGAATTATTTTGTACTTCCTTTGCCAAATTCTCAGGAAGCTAAGGGGGATATTTATTTCATCAAAGCAGTGGACAACGGGTTTGTGCTCTATAGCTGGTACCACGATGAGAAGAAATCTGACAATGTCATTGATGAATTGTATATTTGTAATCCTATGACCAAGCAGTGGTTTCCCCTTCCTCAGCCTAATTATGGCTCCAGGCGAGTCAGCGTGGGATTCACTACACAAGTGGAAGCAGGAATTTTAAGAAGTTATAGAGTTGTGTTAATTCATTGTCATTCCCAGAAACGATATTTCCTTGAATTTGAGGTATTTTCTTCTGAATCTGGTGAATGGGTAGAATATACCGTTTGCTCCCCACTTGCAATTCGAATCTTATATAGCAAGAAGCCTGTATTTCTGAATGGGAATCTGCATTGGGAAGATTGTGAACTTGGAGTTATAGCCTATGATCCTTATACTAGTCCTGATAAGTTACGCTTAATTGATTTTCCAGCGGATATAGACAAGGAATGTGACAAGCCAAGACATGGTGGGCTTACAAGCATGTGTGGTGTCCACCAAGGACTCCTTAAATATTTTGAAGTTACTCGTCCATTTGATGCATTGCGTGGTTTTTCATATTTCAAGATATGGGTACTTGAGGACTATAATTCGGGCCGCTGGTGTTTGCAGCATACAGTTGCAAATGAAGATATTATCGTTGATGGTAGTTTGTATCGCCGTGCTGCAGGTGCCAAACTTGTATCTTTCCATCCATATGATGCCGACATAGTTTATTTGCAGTGGTGCAGAGACTTGGTCTCATACAACATGCGAACCAGGAGACTGGAAGCACTCGGTATTCCTCATGAACCTGAAAAAAAGAATCGGATAGTTGACCTTGAATGTTGGTTGTGCTTCCCGCTTGTGCTTCCCGCTTGGCCTATTTGTATTCCATCGTCCATAATACCTAGCTATAGGACCTGATATTTATTAACCTATTGTTGCCCGAATTTTTTTTTTTTTTTATGCATTATGTTTGAATCAATCGTTAATTATTTGACTATATGGCTATCTATTTTGATTCGTCACTAAGGAAATCAGCAGTGTGCTTCCACCGTGGCCCGTTTGTGTACCATGTTTTAGAGGCATTTTGTATCTCCAAGTTCTAGCAAGTCATGTAACTGTAATTCAGCAATAATTAGGAACATACGAGTTTTGCAAGAGAAAGAGCTCAACTGCAAGAAAAGTTAGTGCACCCAAGAGCACAGGCAAAAGAATGTGGTCTCATTGACTGGAGAAGGCAGGTACCGACAATCCGGTGATGTTAATCTAAACTTCCAAAATACCCCCTTCTTATCACAACATGGGTTGGGGACATTGGGCAGAATTAGAAGACTACAGTTAAGCTAGGGCAGCCGTACCACTTGCTGAGGGTGCTATTTTAATTCCCTTTGGATTTTTCAGAAGTGACAGAAAAGCAGATAATTTACTGGTTATTTTAGTAAGTGCAATATTCAGCATTTTGATGGCTTCTAATTTTGAATTAGCTTAAAGACACTTTAACTGCAGTTAGTTCCTTGCGGTCTTCTTTCCTCGCGTCAACTTTCGGTTGCCTTGCACTTTGGTGCGGTGCAAGACAGATTTTTATTCTAGATTTTGTAGGTCCTACGCAAATGCGGTAATTATAGAAATTTTTAGCAATTCCCTCCCACAGGCAAGTAAAAATTGTAAAATGTCAAACTTTTTCCTTGTCAGATAGTGACTCCACAAATCAACAAAATGCATTGGCTTCCATCACTTGTTATGAAACTTGCTAGCCACACATACTGGGCAAATGTGTGGAAATTTGATGGAATTCTAGTTTCAACTCTCACCCAAGTGGAAGCCATCAATTCAGGTGTACTCGATTCATGTGTACTCTCTCGGGTGTCACCGTATTTAAGCACCTAACGATGTCCTCCTGCATGAATAGACGAGAAAGAAATTGGATTATTATGTAGAGAAATAAAGAGAGAGATTTTTTCCTGCATGAATGGACGAGAAAGAAATTGGGTTATTATGTAGCGAAATAAAGAGATATAGACATATAACAAGACTTAAATACCTGATTCAGATTCATAGTCAATTGTATGTATTCAATCATTAAGTCCAGTTGTGGATGATCTGGTACTGTACTCAAGATTGAACATGCTGCAATGATAGAAGGACGGAACTCTAGTACTCGAATGCCTGGAAACAAACAAATAAACAAATAAGGATTGCGTTAAAAACTGATTTACGCAATCAAAAAATAAGTACTGCGTTAACAACTCATTTACTTAAACAATTGATCTACTCAATACTTACTATAGTACATGAGAGTCACACAATGCCAGGGCCAATCTTTGCGTATTCGAACTGTGGATCCATTGATTAAGTTTTTCTATGTAGTAGTCTATAAAACTCAATGGTGTAATTGAGTTCATCCGGAATTCTAAGGCATACATAATATGATTTTTCAAATCTGTGTTGACAGCATGGTTGAAAAATGGGTATCTAGCCTTCATGGCTAGCCTCCAGCATGAGTGCACGATATCCTGTAGAATAGCTCCTCCACCCTATTAATGATCATCAATCATTAAAAAACATAGAAGAGATAAGAGCTACAAATAAAGAGTTCATGCACAAAGACACCACCCTATTGATGATTATGGTAAAAAAATAAAATAAAATAAAATAAGGGGTATAAAAGACAAAAACCGACTTCACAAGGTTTTACAAATAATACATGTAATCGTGGTTTTACAAAAGATTAAAAACATAGTTCAGACACAAAGAAACCACCTTATTGATAATAACAAAATTCATACACAAAGAAAATCTAGAGTTACAAATTCATGCACAAAGCAAAGAAATTAAGGGTCTGTTTGGTTGGGTGTGAATTATTTTCCAAGAGACAACATTTTCCTGAAAATTTAATTTTCCAAGAAAATATTTGATTTTTAATATTTTCTGTTGTTTGGCTACTATTTGAAGGAAATGCAAAACAAAAAGATAAAAATCAGATTAACAAAATAACATTGTTTACACTCTTCTTCCTCTATCGTCATGGAAGCTCCGGCATGTACATACACAGAGAGACAAGACCTCATGAAACTCACCTATTATTTGCCATAAAATCATAAATCATTAATTCAAGACAGCAAACATAGTAAAACCCAAAAATCCCCATTTTCTAAAACCTAAATTAGTTAATCCCCAACAATTTCAGGTACACGCCCCACCACCACGACAGCCATAGATTTGAAGTATGATATCTCCACAGATGAGTGCGCGCGAGAGAAATCATACTTGGCTGCAAGAGGAGGAATTGGCTTTAGAGATCTGGAATCCTTCAACTTAGCTCTTTTGGCGAAATAAGGATGGAGATTACTGAAAAACCCAAACTCATTGGCTGCAAAAATGTTGAAGGCAAAATATTATGAGAATTCAGTTTTTTTGAAGGTGAACCTGGAGAAAGGTGCCTCTTACCTATGGGAAAGTATACTGGAGGGAAGAAAACTGCTAAGCTGTGGACTGATCCAGAGAGTGGGAAAAGGGAGCACCATAAGCATTTGGGTGGACTGATCCAGAGAGTGGGAAAAGGGAGCACCATAAGCATTTGGGTGGACTGATCCAGAGAGTGGGAAAAGGGAGCACCATAAGCATTTGGGTGGACTGATCCAGAGAGTGGGAAAAGGGAGCACCATAAGCATTTGGAATGATCCGTGGATCCCAATGCCAACATCATTTAGGGTGGCTCAACATAAAAAGGCCTGAAGCCATTGGGATCATTTAGGGTGATCCCAATGGAATATGAATATGCTTAATGCTCTCTTTCTAAGAAATGAGGTAGAGATTATCAGAAAAGTGCCTCTTTCACCAATGGATGTGAGTGATGAACTGCTGTGGTACTGTTCTAAAGAAGGAGTTTTTGATGTAAAGTCTGCATATCACCTTGCAAGAAGCTTAAGAGAGATGGAAAATGGAGGTGAAGGCATATCATCAACAATCAAGGAAAGAAGCTTTTGGAACAGGCTCCGGCAATTAAACATCCCACCAAAAATGAAGATATTTCTGTGGAGGGCATGCTTGAATATACTACCAACTAGATAGAACCTAATGTACAGAATTGGAAGCCAAAGGAAGACTTGCAGCTTCTGTGATTATGACCTGCAGACAGATAAGCACCTGTTTGTGGAGTGTGAATTTGCACAGGAGGTGTGGAAAGCTTCTAGTGTTGGAAAACTAGTAGAAAGCAACAAACCATCCAGCTTTAGAGAATGGTTTACTAAATCTTAAGTGAAGAAGGGAAAGAAGAAACTGAAATGGTTGCAGCAGTCATGTGGCTAATATGGAAGAATAGAAATGAATGGATTATTAGAGCAAAAAGATGGGAAGCTAACAGGATTGGTGAGTGTACAATAGCAATGCTGCAGGAATTCAAAAACCAGCATTACAAGGACAGAGGGTACAACGACTACAGCAAACACCAGATGGACAGCTACAGAATAAGGAAAGTAATGTAGATGGAGCATTCACTGAAGATGGGGCAGCATTGGAGTAGTGGTGAGAGATCATCATGGCTAAGTGGAAGCTCCAATGGCAGAAAGGATTGATGATGCTTTAAATGCAGAACAGGTTGAATGTATGGCTTTCTTGAAGGGCCTCCAGTTTGCAAAAGACTTTGGAATTACTCACTTCATACTGGAAGGGGATGCTTTAGGAGTGGTTCAAAAAATCAACAAACAAAAGCCAGACCTGTCTTTGATAGGAAATTTAATCCAAAGCTGCAAAAATATGTTGTCAGATTTTAGTTTTGTTCAAATTTTGCATGTTAATAGGAAGCAGAATGAACCTGCTCATTTACTTGCACACAAAGCACTAGCTCTAGAAGGAAGCCATGTATGGTTTGTTTGCAGCAATGAGATCTTTGTTTTTTTCCCTCAAAAAAAAATCTCATTTTAATCCTCAGATTTGAAATACTGCATTGTAACCTGACCAATTTGTTACAGATATTTAGGGAACAAAAGTCTGTCGTTTCAAATGCTGAGGTCAATATTCAAACACAAAAACTGTTAGGGACAAAATGAATTTTTTCAAAAAATGAAGGGAAATATTCTAATGATTTTTCACAGATATCAAATTAATTAATTTTTCTCAGGAATCTAATAGCCATTTCACAGCTAAGGAAATCTCTCTTATTGTGGAAATTGAGGTAGACATTGCTGTTATCATTAAGCAAGGTACACTAATAGCCAGCACCACTCAAAATAATCATATAATAACTACTGATTCCATAAGTTAGTGCACATGCATTGCCGCCCTCCTGAATTATATCTTCCTTCTTATTACTCCTGCAATATTATAGCTTATCCTCATTCAATTCTACAAGGAATGAAAGAAAGGCATCCTGATACATCCCAGATGAAGTTACAACGCTTATTTGGAAACTACATAAGACTTATGAGCAAGAGACCAAACGAGCAAGAAATGGGTTTATATAGCCATATGACTTAATTGAAATTAAACAATTTCCCTTATAATTCGAGGTGTAGTGGAAAATTTGGTTCAATTTCAACCCATTTTTCATATCACCTGTCGTACAATACATGTTCAAGTGTCCTAAAAAATCAGCACCACAATATTATCATGAAAACATAATTAATCACCACATAATCAGCTTTATAATCTGGATTATCGACAGTCCTAGGATATAAAGTAAAACAATGAGAAAATATTTTCTGGAAAATGTTTTACGTCCAATCAAACAAACCCAAAGATGCAAAGAAAATCAGTTTTACCCCTGCTTCGATTAGTATCTGCATTCCGGAAACGTATCGGTCAAAGTAGTTCATAACAAGAAATGGTATGTACTGGTCATTCACCGGATCACCATCAGTTATCTACAGAAAAGGTAGAACCAATTTTCAGGATATATTTTAAATCACGATTTAAACAACATGACCTTAAGAATTCTTTAGCAAACCATAGTAAAGTTTCTTTAAAAGACATCATAATAATTGATCAAGAAAACATTTTTATTAGGGTTTTGATCAAGAAAGCCATGAAACCCTTACCTCATTGATCACACGAATAGCTCTGTTCCTTCGGGCCCTGTTTTCCGGCAAAGCCCAGTAGTTTGCTGCCACCATGTGGTCCACCTCAAGAAAAAGTAGTTCTTGAATGGATTCTTCGTCCACGGGACACCAGGGCTGTGCATCTCGAAGCTCGAAAGGCATTGTTCCAAAGAAGACAAAGAAAGCTGTAACTTCTGAGTGTTGTGGATGGGGGTTTACATATGAGAAACTTTTTTTGGGAATTCAAACTTCAGGCACTCTGGTTGCTTGCTTTAGTTTTCTTAGGGAGTATAATTTTTTTAAGATATATATATATATATATTTTAACTCGATGGTGTTATTGAGTTCATCTGGAAAAAAAGATATATATTTTAATAATTTTCCATGTATCTTAAAATATATATATATATTTTTAACTCGATGGTGTTAGTGAGTTCATCCGGAAAAAGATATATATTTTAATAATTTTCCATGTATCTTAAAAATGTATATATTTTTAAAAACTCAATGGTGTTATTGAGTTCATCCGGAAAAAAGATATATATTTTAACAATTTCCTATGTATCTTATATATATATATAGGGTTAATCACTCCAATAGTCCTCAAACTATTTCTTGAGTGTCAATTTAGTCCCCAAACTTTTATTTGTGTCTATTTGGTCCCTCAACTTCTATGTTAGTGTTTAATTGGTCCCCAATACCAATAAATGGCAAAATTGCCCTTCTATTTATATCATATCATATCTTTGTTTTCTTATATTTTTTTATTTATTCCTTCAACTCTTCCCCTATCTTTATTCGTGTTCTCAAAAAACTAAACCAAACATTACCTTCTTTATTCGCAAGTTTATATTGATTGATTTATCTGAAAAATTTAGAGTGTTTTTCATAGTTCTTGAGATGAAGAAGACTATTAAAAGAAATAAAATAAAAGAAAACTTCAAAAAAATATTAAAATAGAAAAACATAAGGTTTAGGATTTCAATTTTATTTACTTTATTGTAGACATTTATGTCGTTCTTTTTAATCATTTTCTTAAATTTTCTTGACTTTTTTTCTTTTATTTGTCCTTAGAGATCTCAAGAGAATTTCCTCCAAAAAAAAAATCTCAAGAGAATAAAAAAAATTCTAAACTTATCAAGTGAACCAATCAATATAAACTTGAAAAAAAGAAAAGAAGCTAATATGCAATTAGGCAATATAAACTTGAAAAAAATAAAACAAGCTAATATGCAATTAGATTTATGATGATGTGGACAAGAATAGTAAATGTGGAGAAAGGATAAATTAAAATATATATATATATAAGAAAGAAGATAAAAAGTAAAGGTCATAAAAGTAGAAGGGCAATTTTGTCATTAATCGGTATTGAGGACTAATTAAACACAAATATAAAAGTTAAGGGACTAAATAGACACAATTAAAAGTTGAGAGGACTAAACTGACACTCATGAAATAGTTTAGGGACCAATGGAGTAATTAACCCTATATATATATATATATATATATATATATATATATATATTAAAACTCGATGGTGTTATTGAGTTCATCCGAAAAAAAGACATATATTTTAACAATTTCCCATGTATCATAAAAATATATATCTTAAAAAATTAAAATTAAATAAAATTAAATAGAACGAAATTTTCAATTAATAAATTGCGAAGGAGAAACAAGACCTTTGGAGATCTGCCTAAAAAACAAAGAAAAAAAGGACCTTTGGAGATCTGGATAGGGCGAGAATCGAAGTCGGTTTTATCAGCCATGGATGATGATGATCGAGAAATAAAGGGAAACATAGCTGCTTATTGCTGTTGCTGCTAAAATTGATCGGCTGCTTCGGAGGTTGAGGTGGAGGCCGAGGCGGACGTCGGAGGGAAAGCTGCAAGGGAGAGAAGAGAAGAACGAGGAGAATAGAACGCGCGCACCGCGCGGGAGCTGTTTTTGGGCTTTTTAAAAGCTCCGTGTTTTCCTGGGAGGTAGAGAATTGGAATTATATTTTACTGCAAGTAAAGAATTTTTTTTTTTTGACAATTGGAAAAAAGAGGAATGGAAACCACACATTCGACTCCAATTGAAAGGTAGAATGAGAAGTAAACATAAATTGAACCCTATAAATTTACTTCAAAAGTTACGGTAACTTTTAGAATGGACACAGGAGTTTAGATTTATGACTTTAATAACCAACTCGTCTGATGTGGGACTTTTATATTTTTTTGACAATTGGAGGAAAGGGAAATGAGAGACCCGCAAGTAAAGAATTAAAATCATGAAATTGGATTCTATACAATTACAATTTAATTCCAATTTTATAAACAAACTTATCAACCAAACAACTGATTCTGTGATGTTAATTTTAGGGAACCAAACGCACCCTAAATATTTTCAAAATCTTACATTGCCATTTAGAGTAATAGTTGTTTCTCATTGCCATCAAAAATATTTTTAAAAACCCACATTGCCATTTAAAGTAACATTTGTTTATCATTACCATATAAAGTTAAACAAATTTCTCAACTTGTGAATTTAGTATCTGGTTGAAATATAAAATTAAATAAATAAAAAAATTGCCATCTCAATTTTATTTATTTCTATCTGCCATATAAAGTATAAAAAAATAACTCAATTTGCTATTTTTTCACTTAAAATATAAAAGACCTTAGAATTGGATATTTGCTGATATTTTTTACTTTAATTGATAAAAAATTTTAGTTTATTTTATTTTATTTATTGGCATAGTTACAAAAAATCATTTTAAAATATAAAATTATATTTTTTAAAAAGGATTGAGCTAGTTCGAATTCAGTCCAAAACACATATATGTCGCACTCCGAAACGATACGCGGTTCGATGACCCTTTTCAAAATGGGTTTTGAAAATTATGTGTGTGATAAAACTGATTTTTTTTGGTAAAAAAAGTGTATTTTGGAAGAAATGGTATTTTGAAAAACAAAACAATGCTGGGACTAAAAAGTGCGACAGTTTTGGCCAAATATTTTTGAAAAAGAGTTTTATAAAAAATGGAGTCCTCACTTGGTATTGAGTTAAGGTGTACCAAGTTACCCAAAAAATCATTTAACAAAACAAAATAAAAAATTTTTGAAAAATTATTTGAAAATCCTTTTTCGACTCCGGTCTGTAAAAAACAAGAGAAAAAGATTCGTAAACAAGAGAAAAAGATTCGGGAGTCATACTTGAAGAAAGAGAAGGCAAAGACTCGTGTCTAAGGCACCCTTTCTCCCTACCCGAAGCTAGCTGCGAAGTTTAATCAAAATTTTCTAAAATAACCCTAAACTCTATCGCATCTGGACGTGTCTAAATGAATGCAAATCCTAAGCTTAATGTCGTTTTGGGAGTGTCAAAATGTTTCGTCGAGACTGGATTAGGATTATCGCATTAATTGCAAAACCTGAAATGAGACCTCGAGAGAGTCACGAGTGTGGATGCAAAAATAGAATGCAAAAAGAAAAGAAAAATAGTAGTATAAATAGTAAGTGATCAAGGAAAATGGAGATGCAATATAATGGGTACGGGAGACTAAGAAACTCGTGACTGACTATTCCTATTCACGAAGGGGGGAACAACATGTTAAGTCACCATTTCTCACGTAAGTAAGCGACTATTCTTAGTCGAATCACACAAATGACCTAAGATTCTATGTGAGATGCAGTCTAGATGTCATGCATATGTAAAAAAATAGGCGATGATGATGATGATGATAATACTAGTGAAAATCATGCAAAAAATGAAAAATGCTAAAAGGAGAGAAAAAGTGTGTGAAATGAGATGAAATGCACACGAGGAGCACTAAATGACCTAAGGGTCTAGTATTGGACTAACCCATTTTCTATGAATTTCCACTAGCGTTGGACTAGCGGGAAGGCAATAAAGCCACAACTGGCATTGAGCTAGCATGGTGACATTACAAATTAAACATGAATAAAAGCATAATAAAAGTAAATAAACATATTATAAATACCAAGTTTTGACACACCATCTACTTTTTAAACATTGGGGAGATGTTTATATTTCTAGGGTCAAATTTTAATTTTTCAATAATCTCGAGGGGTAAAATAGTAATTTTTATCTGTAAATATTTTTCATTAGTTTTGGAGATTTTAAATTCACATTTTTACTTTCATACTTACTTTTTAATTTTCTATGATTTTTTCGGATTTAATTGGTATTCTTTTTATATTTTTCCAGCATAAGGACAAAATGATAATTTCGCCTCGCGAACACCATTTTGGTTCATTTCAGGTCCCAAATTTATTTTTCTAATTCTTTAAGCATGTTTCTAAATTTTCTTGATTTTTTCGGAGACGATTGCTATTTTTTCTGTAAATACTACATTTAAGGGCAAAATCGTTATTTTATAGTTTAAATTCATTTTTCGCCAAATTTTGAGTCATAAATGCATTTTTTAGAGTTCTAGGCTTATTTTTAATGCTTGATAATTTTTTGAGGCCAATAGCTATTTTCTGTATATTTTCGTTATCCAAATGCAAAATTGTCATTACACATTTCAAACTTATTTTTCACCAATTTTTGGGTCCCCAATTCGTTTTTAGGTTTTAAGCATGTTTCTAAGTTTTTCTAATTTTTTTTTGGTGAATTGCTATTAATAAATTTATTGTTTAAATTTTTCTTAATTTTTTTTTCATTTTTATGAGAGAAAAATAAATTTTTAATGTTTTTGTAAGGGTAAAGTTGTAATTGGGATAGTCAAGGGCGTTTTGGTCTTTTAGTCATTTCTTAGAAGATAAGTCTTTTGTGCACTATAAATACCGCCACTTGAGGATCAAAAATAAAAAAATAAATAAAAAAAAGCCTAGAGAGAGCTTTTAGTTTTTTTAGTTTTTAGTTTTTATATTACACCAAGAACAACAAAAATACACACTTTTTCCTACATTTTTCTTTAAATTTTCACCAAGAACACACACTAGTGTATCTTCAAGCCTACACCTAGAACACACACTAGTGTATCTTCAAACCTATACCTAGAACACCTAAAACACACACTAGTACATCTTCAAACCTACACCTAGAACACCTGAAACACACACTAGTATATCTTCAAGTCTACACCTAGAACACCTAGAACACACACTAGTACATCTTCAAGCCTACACCTAGAACATCAAGAACACACACTAGCTAATCACATACACTTCTTGTATTTTCTCTCTCACGCACTACACACACTTCTACACACTCCTTGCATTTTCTCTCTCATACACACTCACACTCTCTCTCACATACTACACACATAGTAGATTCACACACTTCACACTTTTCACTCACACTCTCTCACACACTACACACACTCACACTCTACTTCACACTCAACACACATGCCCACGTCATTCCAGCACACACTAAACGCACTATTTTCACACACATTTACATACACAGCCAGACACAATCAGAAACACGTACATTCACACAATTTCACACATCACTGGGCACATAGTTCACTCACGACATTCATATACAATCACACACACTCATACACACTAACATACGTTTCCAAACACACAATCACACATAATCCATCCAGACACATTTACACACACAAACACACATACACGCCATTTACTCACAATCTGCACAATATGCACAAACATACATCCAACAACACACACTACCACATAGACACTCAAACACACACAGAGGCGCAACCCCTCACACACACTTTCACACATTGTTTTCACAAACCACTCAAGACAGTCAGTTATACACACACATACACAGAGCAACAAACACACAGTCATTCACACATTCATACACTCTGTCACAAATGCACACACCAAACCCAGATCACACAATAAATCACACAAACACACTGCCAGGATCATGCACACACAAGAGTCAAAATTTCACACACACACATATAATCAGTTTCACAGTTCAAGCACCACTTCCTCTCTACCTCTCTTCGCCACCTTCAACATTCTTTACCCACAGTTCACCACATTCAGTCCAACTCCTCACCCAACGTCTCCAACCAATCATCATAAACACAAGCCATAGCAACAGCTTTCCAACCATACCACTCCAACTTCTCGACCTTTAACAACCCAGAACACATAGAATTGGCTCAAGCCACCAGCGATCAGCCAATTAACAGCCTGCTGCTTCAAACCCTCAAACAGCTCACAACAATCACAATTTACCTCCACCTCTGCCCATCATCACCAGAAAGTAGCATAAAACGCCCACAATACACTAGCCCAAGCTGTAATTCACTGCCTAAACTTCTCCCAGCCACCACAGACATTACCAATCCAGTCACCTCACCTTCCCAGTCCCACTCCCAAGCTGCCACAGCCTACTTCGTCTCACAGCGCAAGCTCCACCACAAGAGATGTGAAATTGCCAAAATCAGCTCCAGTAGCTCCGTCGCCAGCTTCAAACCTGCAGAAAAACACACAATCAGAAGCCATCTACAAATACCAAATTCCTCTCTCTTTCTCAAAACCACCATCTGCGACCAAAGCAACCATCAGATTCCAAGCCTCATTAGTCCGGCCATCCCTCAAACCTCTAAACTAGATCAGCATCAACCTCCAATTACATCAATAATCACTGCAAAAAGAACCACTACTACTGCAAATGCAACCAAACATTCACCGCAAAGCTACTAGTAACTGTTGGAGTATTTTAATAAAAATACAAATATTATAGAATTATTTAATTGCTTTTCGTTACTTTTGACCACATAATTATAGAGTTTTTATAACTATTATAACGGTCGTATTCATAATTGATGGCCATAATATTATTGTAATTAAAATTTGACCGTTTTGGAGTATTAATAATAATAACGGTCATAACGGCCATATTATTATTACTTTGACTGTTATATAATTAATTATATAATTATGTTTTGTAACTTAAATTTTACTTATTATAATATTTAAATTATTCTACTTAATTATCTAATTATTGTACAATTAATACTCCTAAACTTTTAGCCTATAAATATGAGGATTTTGAAGACTTCAAAATATATCTTTAAAGAAGAATTATTCAAAATTCTATAAGTATAGTTTTGGGTAAAAGTAAGGTGGGTGGAAAGCTTCTGTGTTTCTCTTAGTTGTGGAGATCAAAGAGAAACAACAACCATGAGTTGGGCTGTTGTATCCTGGAGGTGACGCGTTGTGACCTACTGTACCGGAATTAAATTCGTAGGGGTGCGAATCGTCTTAAAGATAGCGTACTACGCGCCTCAGCCCAACCGAACTTCTTAGTAGCTGTCAAATTCGTCATCATGAACATTGAACGGTACAGAAATTTTCACATTTTATAATGCGATATTGAGGTAATATTTATATGAGTTAAGTTATTGTTGAATTTTATTTGAGAAGTTAATATAATTATTTGATTCCTTTTATGGTCTAGGACCAACAATTTTAAGATGATTAGCCTAAAGTTTTAAAGGAAAAATATACTTCTGACTGTTTACATATTGGTTCTGGTATGCACAAGAAATAGCAATAAAGGGTGGATAATGTTTAACGGTTAGTAGAGACGGATAGTCATATTATTTATGGAAATTGAAATTGGTGCTTAGGTATGCAATATCTAATGTCAAACACACGGTATGTTTTTGTTGCCTGGTTAAGGGATGTGCTAATGCCACTCATGGTGGAACCAGTTTACATGTTGCTAACATGTGTAAGAAATTAATTTTTGTATAAAAAGAAAATATATTTCATTTCCATTGATGCACAATAATTGCAGATAGTAGGAATGATTACCTTACTAAGTTGCAAGATTCATATCTTACGTAATCCAGCTTCATTTACTTAAAAAATTTAAACTACAATCAATAGTTATGATCAAAGATGTTGGAGAGAATTTTCAAACTACTAGAATGACTTTGAAAATAAACATTTAATCTTACATGCGATAAATTCATATGTACGAAGTGCACATCTTATGCTATTTCCATGATTATATTGTCTTTGGAGAATCTTAACTATGTGGTTTTTTCTTATTTTTGAGGGCTTAGAGAAACTGGAATTTAGTTGATGCATATGGTAACTTGATTTTACTTAACTTGATATTCCAATGTTAAAAACAGAGCAAACTATATTATGGTAACACTTTCTAAAGCATGACAATGGACAGGTCCATTGAAATTGATAATTGTAAACTTTTATGAAAGTTTTATTTTCTATAAATATGTCATTGTGTTTTGTGGCTTATAATGCAAATGGCAGTAGAAATGCACAAGTGAATTACTTGATGATATCCGTTACACATTTCTAGATTCAATTGATTAGAGAAAGTAATGCATCCATGTATTGCATCATCTATGACCAGTTTGATGGAAATAACATAACGAATTTTGCTACCAAGTTCCTGGCTGACTTGGTATATAATGGCTAGAATTTATAATGAGATATCTAGTAGTAAGGTATCATTTAAATACTTAACTTTTATACGAGAGTAGATATGAGCGTGCATGTTCATGTATAAGTTTATATAATGACTGTTGCCGAACTCAAGAAAACTACGGACTCGTAATCAATTTTTTGTTTTTTATTTTGTGTAATGAGTTTGAGTTTGACATCCAATATTTGCTTGTATGCATAAAATTAATAAAAATAGTGGGGGTATCTATTATGAATTTATGTGCCAAAATTATATGATTGTACTTATCTTTATTTTGAGTTTGTGCACACTAAATGCCGCTAACAATAGTGGTTGATATTCTGGAGTTCAAAGGCTAAAATATTGAAGGCACTTAAATTTTTGTTGGAGAAATTTTCTTACTAAAGAAAAGATGTTAAAATTTTAAAATGGTTCCTAGTAGGTTAATAGACTACTGACCATTGAGAAGTGATTGAAATATATTCAGAAAATGAGTAGCTCCTAGTAGTAGACTATTGGTCATCCAAGTTGATGATTCCTAATAGTAAGGCTACTGGCTACCGGCGCAGATAATATTAAGAAATCTGGTTTCACTTGAGGTGAAATATATTTGCCTATATATGTTGGCAAATATGCGAGAGATTTTCTCGCTAAAGAGTAATTATTCAATATTTGGTGGTTATAATTATACAAAAAAAAATTATTCTCACCAAATTATGGTATTTATTACCAAATAACGGTACAATGTGGTTGTATCTTTTTTGAGAATTATAAAAACGTGTTGACTCAAATGTCACAACTCGTATCTTTGTTGTTATAATTGTGATAACATGTAAACTTGAGCTCGAGGCAAAGATATGAGATATATCGAGGGGGATAAGACTTGAGCCAAAATTATTAAATTGAAACCATCTATGAGATACAACTGCCTAGGGACTGGAGATCCCAAGAACTAGGTTAGAGACAAACGAATCATAGTATGGTTTGGGAGAAAAAAAAATGCACAAAATAAATATATATGTCTATCCCTATAGTGTAAGTGCATATGTGTTCCTATGACGATTGGTGGAGGTTGAGATTTATTAAAATTTCTTAATGAGTTCTATAACCCTTATGGGTGGGATGTTTTAGTCATGGAAGCATCCTTGATAGAATCACCTATATGAGTGTGGAAGTAAGGCCGCATCCTATGAGAATCTGGCTAATTCTCTAGAGCACTCATTAGATTGGGATAAAGCACAAGGCCGTAATGTGCTGGCTTAAGAAACTTATATAACACCTTGAATATCATGTGTGTGATATAATCCTACATGCCCTAAAGCAGTCTTAGTTTCAAGGCTCAGTCCACTTTGACTCTAGTATGGGATTATAAAACACTAAGTGAAAGTTTCAAGGCAATGCCACTTTCATTATGCATGATTTTCTCACTTTGTCCAAAACAAATAATATTTATTTTCTTTATATATTTTTATTAAAATAAGTGGGGGATTGTTAGAGTATTTTAATAAAAATACAAATATTATAGAATTATTTAATTGCTTTCCGTTACTTTTGACCACATAATTATGGAGTTTTTATAACTATTATAACTGTCGTATTCATAATTGATGGCCATAATATTATTGTAATTAAAATTTGACCGTTTTGGAGTATTAATAATAATAACGGTCATAACGGCCATATTATTGTTACTTTGATTGTTATATAATTAATTATATAATTATGTTTTGTAACTTAAATTTTACTTATTATAATATTTAAATTATTCTACTTAATTATCTAATTATTGTACAATTAATACTCCTAAACTTTTAGCCTATAAATATGAGGATTTTGAAGACTTCAAAATATATCTTTAAAGAAGAATTATTCAAAATTCTATAAGTATAGTTTTGGGCAAAAGTAAGGTGTGTGGAAAGCTTCTGTGTTTCTCTTAGTTGTGCAGATCAAAGAGAAACAACAACCATGAGTTGGGCTGTTGTATCTTGGAGGTGACGCGTTGTGACCTACTGCACCGGAATTAAATCCGTAAGGGCGCGAATCGTCTTAAAGATAGCGTACTACGCACCTCAGCCCTACCGAACTTCTTAGTAGCTGTCAAATTCGTCATCATCAACATTGAACGGTACAGAAATTTTCACATTTTATAATGCGATATTGAGGTAATATTTATATGAGTTAAGTTATTGTTGAATTTTATTTGACAAGTTAATATAATTATTTGATTCCTTTTATGGTCTAGGACCAACAGTAACCATCATCGGAACTAGTAAACCACATTAGTCCCACTCGTCAGCTTCCACCACCAGCCATCATCACTGTGAATTTCCCTTGTTACCTGCAGTCAAAATCACCTCAAACAGTACACAAAAACTCAGCCTCAAGCCCACCTGGTTCGACCATCTTCTCTCAATTCCTTACTGTTGCACCACTATCATGGAAGCCAGGCCTCTTCCACCTCCTGCAACTGTCGTCAAGCCGCCGCCATCACCACTACAACTCCAGCTCCGCCTCCCTAAATGCTGCGGCCAACCCCATATCGCCACCACCATCAAACTTTTCCTCCTCAATCCAGGTAGATTTTTGGGTTTTATTCTTCAATTCATTATCGATTTTCTACGTTATATTATCGTTTCATGATGGGTTTGCAATTGGATTTGAGTCGGTTCAAGAGGACAAAGAGGGAAAGAAAGTGATTGGAAAAATAAAAAATAGAGACAGTGAGGAGACAGAGAAAAAGAGAATCGGAAAGAGGAGAAGGAAAGAAAATAGAGAAAAAAGAAAAGAGATAGAGAGAGGTGAGATAGAGAGCAACGGATAAGGGAAAGAGAGAAATAAACAGAGAAAGCTGAAAGAAGAAGACTAGAGAGAGAGAGAGAGAGAGAGAGAAAGAGCTGTAGAAATTTGGGGAGATTTCTATTTTTAGGACGAAAAATAAATGATAATTGGGAGAATTTAGGATTCATTTTGGAATGTTGGGACTTTTGGCTTTTGTAGAGAAACCGATTGGGGGATGTCTCAATGGGTCTAATTTTTTTTGTTTTTGTTCATCATTTTTTTTTATTAATCTTTAGTTTAGTCAACATTTTATTGGATTTTGACTTTGTTTAGTTTGACTCGTATTAATAACTAAGTTGGATGATTAAGGTAATTGAATTAATTAATCTTGGTATTCAAGTTAGTTTATTTAATTTGGTTTTAGCATGTTTTACACGTTGGTCTTTTTGTCAATGAATACTCACTTGTGCTTTAGCCCTTGAGATTTTAGGTAGTGTTATGGTACCACTTGAATTGTTCTTGATTTTTGCACTTTAAGTCATTATTAATTACTGATTGGTCCCCTTTATGTTTATTCTCATTTAATTGAATTCGAATAAATTGCAACTTGGTTTTTCAGTTTGTATGAATTACTGTTTTATTCCCCAGTCTGCTCTAATTTGCATTTTACCTCTAGACTTGTGTGAATTTCTCAAACTTGTCCCTTGATTAGTTAATTTCTAATTTTTCCCCTGAGCCCTCTTAGGTTCATATTATTGTTTTTTAGTCCCCTTAGCTTCCTAGAATTTACATTTTGCCCCAATTTTGTTAGTACTTCATATTTTAGCCTTTATTTGTTTATATCAAGATACTTTGACATGTGTGTTCATTTTTTTAAGCATTAATACTGGGTCTTCAAAAGGGTACCCCCTATTACTTGTTAATTTCTATTTATGTGCTCCAATATGCTCCTACGTGATTCTTGTGTATTTTCTTTAATGAGTTTTCTTGTTTTATATACTTTTGCGTGTTTACTTACTTTATACTATTTAGTTCTGAATTTTATTATTTGACAAAAATGTAATGAACAGATCACAATTTCCTTTATTGTTGCAAATTCTTGTATTTAGCTAGTCGATGTAATAGTTAGGCTAAATTTCTTACATTTTTAGCAAAATTTTGTATTTGGATAGCAAGTGTAATAGATAGGTCATTTTTAAATTCCACCCTTAATTGTAAGCTAATTCCTCGGTGTAATAGTTAGGGCTCATGTGTTTCTGTGTGCCTATTTGTTTTACCGCTTTCCTTAAGATTTGTATCTAGATATCATGCTTATGTGTTATGTGCTCCTATGTGATCTTATATGTCTTTTTATGTTTATTTACTTTCGATTTATGTTTTACTATTTTAATTCATGTTTTATCAGTTTTGTTATTCCATTACCACACTAGTCCAACGCTAGTGGGAATCCCTAGAAAGGTCTAGTCCAACACTAAACCCTTAGGACATTTTAGTGTTAGGTGCATTCATGTGCATTTTACATTCCACTTTACACATTTTTAGTTTTCTTTCCATTTTGCATGATTATTATTATTATTATTATTATTATTTATTTATTTATTTATTTTTGACACATCTTCAAATGCATGACATCCAGGTTGCATCTCACTTAGAATTTAGGTCATTTTATGTGATCCGACTAGAAATAGTCGCCTACTCATGTGGGAAGCGGTGGCGTACATGCCGTTCCCCCTCCGTGAGTAGGAATATTCAGTCACGAGATATTAGTCTCCTGTACCCGTTATGATGCATTCCTGCTTTCTTCGATCACTTATTATTTCTAGTATTATCTTCCTTTTTTTCTTTTGGTATTTTATTTTGCATCTATACTCGTGACTCTCTCGAGATCTCGACTCGAGTTTTGCAATTAATGTGATGATCTCGACCAAATCTCGACGAGACATTTTGACCCTCTCGATATCTACATTTAGACTTAAGATTGACATTCATTTAGATACATCCGAACACGATAGAACTTAGGGCTAATTTAAGAAATTTTGATTAAACCTCGCAACTAGTTTTGGCTAGGTAGAAAGGGTGCCTTAGGCACGAGTCTTTGCCTACCCTTTCTTTAAATGTGACTCCCAAACCTTTTTTTCTCGTTTTTCGTATACTGGAGTCGAAAAAAGGTTTTAAATAATTTTTTTAAAATTTTACTTTTGTTTTGTTAAATAATTTTTTTGGGCGACTTGGTACACGTGTCTTGTTGGGTTTTCTCCTATTATTTCTTCCTTTTCTAATTTACTTATAATTATATCTATTTCTTTTTCTCCTGTTTCTAATAGGTAATAGTATTTTTCTAAAGTTAAGAATTCTGTACTAAGCTCATAATTTTCTAATTCCAACTCTTCATAATTTTCTTCTAATTCTTTATATTCTAAGTCTCCTGAATTTGTACACTGTTTACATTGTTCGGAAATTTTACATTTACAGTCTTCTAAGGAATCATCTATCTCTCAATGAGGGGGAGTCCCACCACGCTTCACAGTGTGCTTTGATGAGAGTAAGGGTAATAGGGTCTGGTTTAAAATATACATATCGATTCTAAGTAATACTAATCCATATTGGGTATTTAATAAAAAATTTAAGCCAAGAATAAATCTTATATTTTTAAGGTTTAAGTTTCTAAGTAAAATTTGAGTACTAGATAAAGGTTGTGTATATCCTGTTGAAATCATAAATGCTATCTTATGCTTTGCAAAAATTTGAGGATAACGGAATAATTTTCCGTTCATTTGTTCAACATATAGATATTGTGATGTTGGCAACTGATAATGATATATAAATATTATTTTACATACGAACACACACATACATACATACATTGTGTGTGCGTGTCTATATCAGCTTTCTTTTCAGTACACTGCATGACTTATAATCTTGTATAAAAATCATTATTTTTTTCGGATGTTAATTAAATGATTATTAAGTTAGCAATGCTTCCAAAACAATTAATTTTTTGTTCAAAACAAAAGGCATGAAAAAACAATTTACATCTTTTAATTTTTTTTATTCATTTTAGACATAGATAACTTAATTTTATTTTACTTAACCAAATTTTACTACAACGTAATCTAGTCCTCAAAGCCAAAACTCCTACATTTGCCCTAGCAGTAGTTTATTGAAACATGAGAGTGTTCCCTTTAGTACTGCGGATGCAATTCACATAATTAACTTAACAATAGATCAATTAAAGTTTAGGAAGAAGAATTATAACCGTATGAATAATTAAAGCATCAATCATGCGATTGAGTGACTGAGAGGGACAAAACAGCGATTTGATTATTTGGAAGGGTGCAAATCAAAATTAACGCTCACCTTTAATTGATTTTTTCTCAAATATTTTGAAACAAAAAGGTTTACTTCTTGTCTTTCATTTTTACGATTTTTTTCATTGATTTCAATAGTTTTTATGCTATTCAGTGGTTTACACTTAAGGCTTTATGTCTAGCATTTGGTCTGCGCTTTAAAGAGCAATTTGAATAAAAGGAAAAATATTTATTTTCAATTGACCTGAAAGTAAGATCACACCTTCTATTTATGATCTTAAATTGGAGAAAATTTAAATACAGGTTTCAAATTGGGCCTATTGGTGTGAGAACCGTTGTCACCTTTACATCTTGGTATAAATTTTTACAATATTTGTTTCATAAAACTCTATTCTTCCTCTTTCTGTCTAAACATTAAAGTATATTTAGTTGTAATGATCTCTTAACATAGACATTAGGGAAGAGGTGTAGGTGCTAATATGGATAGTCTCGCCTCCTTCCTATTTAATAAATAAATAGACAATTTATTTACAAAAAAAAAAGTAATCTTAACAGTCCACTAAAATCCATCTTTATCATAGTTCTTCCTTTTTTTTAATTAATAGTATTTACTTATTTTGTTATCTTTCCAATTACAATGATATGTAATTCGTTTAACTATTAGTAAAAGTTTTTCTTACTTATCATGTCTTAGTTTATTCTGAGTTATTTTTATACTAATGTTCATGTATATATCTATGTAAATAAGTAAAAGGTCATTGTTTTCTTTATTACTCATACATATACAAAAGTGTACATTATATATTTTATTAATTTGTAAAATTTTTCATAGTTATTTTATTTGTATAGTTTGAACTTTTAACATAATTATTTTTTATTCGTTGTATTACATTTGTAATTATTTATAGTTTTAACTTTATAACAAGACTTAAGTGATAATTTATTATTTTTCTATTTTTGAACATTTCATTTGAGTATATATTTATGACAAAATAGACACTTAACAACAGAAGTCAAAAGCTGGTATTTAACGGGAATGTGAGATAGGGCCAGCGACAAAGTAGGGGGTGGGGATAATAAACTGTGCGAGTGTTGGGGGCAGGGGTGAATTTTTTAGGAAAGGCGAGAGGCGAAAAAGTATGGAATATTTAAGTGGATCAGGTTCACGGATTTTACCCGTGACTCAACGACTGATATTAAGTCACAAAGAGTTCAGAAGCTTCTGAATTCTTGTGGCTTAATTTTAATCGTTGAATTTACAGGTCCATGGACTTTCCCTGAACCCTTGTAACTTAATTTTAGTCGTTGGGTTCACGAGTCTATGGATTTTTAAATCCATCTAAATATTTTCCAAAAAGTACACCCGGGCTTCCTTACCCGTTGTAAAGTATACAAATTGTTCCGATAATTTCTGCTCTGTAAAGAATATGTAATTTGATCAAAATTTACAAACATATCAATAGAGCATTGGTTCCATCTTTTGGCATGTAGCACAGTAGAGACTTAAAACCCTCAAATTGAAAATTAAAATTTCTTATCGAGCAGAATAGTCTCTTTGTCAAATTAACATTCTCAAATTTCTAAATCATAATTCTTACAACGTGCAGAAGAGGGAAAAAAATGAACTATGCACAATAGTTATTAGGTCTTGGCGACCCAGTGCAGATGGCAATCTAGTTCATTAAAAATTGGGGCACTCATAATCTTAATTAGTGAAATTATGTTAGTTTCTTGTTTAACTACAGCATAAAATTATCAAAATACACAATTTATAATAGGGAAAAAAAACTAATACTTTCTGCAAGTACACCGTCGTTATCAATAATATGGATAAATATTAAATGGTGAGGGAGAGATTTGGACTACCATTTTATACTTTTTTATAATACATTTATATTACACTATCTTGCCACACTCTTTATTGTTATTTTAATATTACACTAAGAGAGTAACATCTGTACATTAACCATGTGTCCTTTTCAAAAAAAAAAAAAAAAGTATATCAATTTTTTTAACCAGTGTAGCAGCCTAGCAGGTGGAACGTCACGAAATGTAAGCTATCCGAGCAGACAGTTCAGGCCTTTTTTTTTTTTTTTTTAAATATTTCCAGTTCTCCCCTCTCAATTATAAAACCCAAACCGCTTAAAAGGTGAAAGCCAATTTGGTTGTTTTGCACATCGGCTGCAGATTTCGAATTTCCACTTCCACTGCTGCTACTACCAGTTATATAATAAAGATGAGGAGAATTCTTGCTTCTTTTTCAATTGCTGCTGGTGGTCCTGGGAATGCGAGACAACCATTTATTTCTTCTTTCAATCACAACGACGCCGCGGGAGGTAATTCTGAGGTTTTTGTTTCCTCGGACTCTCGTCTTGGTAGGAGATTATTGTTTAAATCTGGGGATTTTGGCGATAATATAAGTAAAGTTGACGATCCGTGAGTTTTTACAAGCAGATGGTCCGAATGAGACCTCTGCCTTCTGTTGTTGATTTCACCAGATTGCTTGGCCACCTAGTTAAAATGAAGCAATATTCTGCTGCTCTCTATATATACAAAGCTATGTGTTTCTTGAGTGGCATTCCTATTATACCATGACTATTGCCATTAATTGTTACTGCCTCTCGAATAGGATCGACTGTGGTTTTTCTGTTTTGGGCTCATTCTTCAAGCGCAGTTATGTGCCCAACATCATCACCTACAACAGTTTACTTAAGGGGCTCTTTCGAGCACAGAAAATTCCCGAGGCATAAGAATTATTTAGGAAGATAATATATGAAAAGCTATGTGAACTCAATGAGAAAACTTATGGGACTGTTATAGATGGGTTGTGCAAGGCGGGGAACACTGGCACAGCCATTGAATTTCTTAGGATAATGGAAAGAGGGAAGTGTAAACCGAATACTATTGTTTACAACATTATCATTGACAGCTTGTGCAAGGATAGGATGGTTGATGAAGCTCTTTCCCTTTTCTCCATGATGATTGATAAGGGTATTTCCCAAGATGTCATCACTTATAGATGTTTAATTCAAGGCTTATGTAATAATGACTGGTGGGAGGAGGCCAAAAAGCTCTGGGATGGGATGATTGATTTCAATATCTCTCTAGATGTCTAAACATATACCATGATGGTTGATGCGCTTTGTAAGGAAGGACAGATCAAAGAAGCAGGGGGCATAATCAGTATCATGATTAAATGCGGTAAAAGTCCTTCTATCATCACCTTCAATGCATTGCTAGATGGATATTGTTTGCAGGGCCAAATGGATGATGCCAAAAAAATTTTTGATCTAATGGATGCTGCAGTACCCGGTATTAGTATTTATGGCTATAGTGCTTTAATCAAGGGATATTTCAAGAAAATGAAAGTGGACGAAGCTATGCATCTCTTCAAAGAAATTCCACTAAAAGGTTTGAAACCTGATATCGCCACTTACAATACAGTCTTGCAGGGCTTATTTTGGGTGGGAAGGTGTGCAACTGCAAAACGAGTTTTCTACGAGATGCAAGCTGCTGCACTAAAACCTAATTTTTACACATACTGTGTCATGTTGGAAGGTTTGACGACAAATGGACATATCGATGAAGCATTGATTTTCGTACAGAAGATGGAAAGTGATGGTATAGAACTTCACATTGCCATGTTCTCCATCATTATTAATTGTTTTTGCAAATTTGGGAAACTTGAGATTGTGCAGAGTATTTTTTGAGGTCTTGCTGATAAAGGATTGCATCCCAATATTGTAATTTACACTGTGCTGATAAAAGGACTCTGTGAAGCAGGAAAGGTAGAGGAAGCTAAAGAGTTTCTTGTTAAAATGAAAGAGGATAGCTGTTCGCCAAATGACCGTACATATAATACCATTGTCCGTGGATTTCTTAAATGGGGTGAATTTTTTGAGGCGGAATTGCATCTTCAGGAAATGGCTGAGAAAGGTTTCTCGCCTGATTCATCAACTGTTTCCATGTTGCTGGATTTGGTTCCGAAAGAAGGACACAATCATAATCTGCTTAATATGGTTCAGAAGTTTGCTCTAAAGCCCCATGACTGAGCATTCAAATATATACATGACTGATAATAGGTGAATTTCAGAGCCAAGGTTCCCAAAGAGCTTGTTTCAGTAGGAAGTGGTAACTGGAGAACAAGGTTTTGGAAAAGGCATGCTGATAAGAAATTTTATTTCTGAAGATTACAAATCCAACTGGAACGTGTCCTGCTCATCGGCATTTGAGTCAGTTGTGCTAGTCAAGAGTTACTGACTCAGGTTTCACATTTTAAATATTGTATTAATGGCTACTATACAATAGCAGTTGATGTCTTACCTGTCTGGTTGAGAAACAATTATTTCAAAGTTGCAAATGAGTTCTAAGTATGCAACGGGACTGGTTAAAATAGTTTCCTCCATTTTTTTGACAGAAATCACATGCTCTTTAGCTTGAAAAACACTATAGTTTGATGTCAAGTTTTATTGGTATGAAATCTTTGGAGCTCGTGTCCCTATTTTTACTCCGTGCTTGTAAATTTGTGGGTAGACTGTTTGCTGGATTTCTTAGGGACATATTGTTTCCTTTACTTTGCACACCACCCGTTCATAGATTTTTTTTTTCTTTTTTGGGGTCACTTCAATGATATTTTGCTTTTATTATGTGCAAGACTTCTTGCCAAGGCTTGCATCATGATGTTGTGGTGTACCCTCCAGTTGTAAATACCTTGTGCAGAATGGTTTATGCTGAGTTTAAACCAATCTTTTTGATAATAAAGGAGAATTATTGAAGTTTAAAAACTATGACTACTATCTTTTGTCTCTCGCAGGACTACTCAACATCACTGTCAAGACACGGCCCCTTCATTGACCTCTCTTCTTTATCCTTGTACCAAGACTCCACTTGATGTAAATCTTATATTGGCCAAAACTTGGTGATCCATCTCCTCACTATCGGACAATTTCCGTGGAAGTCGTAGATATGTAATTCTTGCTCTTGAGCATCTGTTTGTTTGGCCTATGTTTCTAACCCATCCCCTCTCCGCTCATCCATTATGAATTTTGAGGATAATGGAATGTTTCTTTGATATTTGTTGCTGGATATATAAGATGTGTAATGCTGATTTTGATGGACATTGACAACCTTATTGACTTCTGCTTATATGCTTAGAGCAATTTGTAAGCCTAATTTGTGTAGGAAGCATTTTAAAAGATACTTAGCTATATTTTGGATGTTGAATCAATTTCTTTATAAATCCTTTACCATAACAGATCTAGTATCCTAGATAGGAAGGCTGTTCTGTAGTGACATATATAAGAATGCTTTATAAACTCAAAATAAAACTACAAGTGAATCTATCAAACCATCTGGCAAATATATGACATTTTTATTAGCCAATGTTAATAAAATAAGCATTTTCCCCGAGCATTTAAATCCCCAACTCTTGTTTTTCCTGGACGTATGTCCACTGGGGTTGATTTGTCGAGAAATATGTGTATGGTCAGTGCATTCATTTCTAAATTGACTGCTGAAGTACAACTCTTTAACTTTACCCAACTAATCCATATTTACTTCTTTGATGATATTCTAAGTTTTTGATAAATTACTTGCTCTTTTGTACAATAAACTTTTTCCCGAGTTGTGCTCATCAATGTTTGGGAAGCTATTTACATATATGGCAATGAAAGCAAAATCTTTTTTTTTTTTTTTGGGCATTCTGGCCCTTAATTTGGGAATCATAGAGAGGATGAAAACGATAGTGGAAACTGTGGAGGTGAAGAGAAGAATAAGATGTGAGTTCATATACGACTGCAAAAGGGATTTTTATTACACACGAATATGCAATATTGTTGGGTTTGTAAAGTGGAAGTTGTTCTTTCTGTTAGATATTTTATCGAATTGTTTTCTTTTATTTTATTTTTAAAAATTTGCCAGTATGGGATATTTGGGGCTTCAATTTTGTGGGTTTTGGTTGTAATTGACGCGGGGGGTTGAAATTGTATTTTTTGCTCTGCTTTTCAGAAATATATGATTTTTTTTTAATGAATTCTATCACCGAAATGCTTGTTTTTGGGTCTATAATTTTGTTTGATTCAGTTGCTATTGTGGTTGACTTTTGGATTGTCTATAGTAAGTAGTTGAAAGCGTAATGAGTTACAGTAAATCATTTGGCTTCCTTGAAATAACCAGAGGAAAATTTGATTTATGGCACCTTCAAGTAATCATTGTTGATCAAGAAAAGAGGCAATTTGTTGGTCATAAGTCGAATGTTAATTTATAGGTCTTCACAATACTGAAATTCAGCCCTGTCATTGCATTATCATCTTGGTTGACTCAAGAAGTTTAATGGTTAGTTTGCTTAACTGACTTTGCAATTCTCTTGCATGGCGGCCGGTGATGCAATTACCTCTTTTTTTTAATTTTTTCATACATAATGTGACCTCGATTCAAACTTGACTACTATTTCTAACACAACTAAATGTTAATTTATTTCATTAGTAATTTGGGAATAAAAATTAATTTAATTGGCATTGGTGTTGCTTCTCGTATTGTTTACAGTGGTTGGTGATTTGGAAATGTAAGTCAAAATTTTTTAATCTTGTCTTTTGATGGTAGATTATATTTTTAATGTGTATTGCACATGAGAATTCTTATTGCTATAAATTTTATTTGTTTTGCAGGTTGTGAGATGTTATTCGTATGCTTTACTTGGTTGGAGAAATAGTTCCAACTTTACTCATTGTAAATATTTACTTTTCCTAGTTCAGGCTGTTAACATTTTTGTTTTCTATTCAAATGCTTTACATGGTGGAACAAATAGCTTGCTCATTGTAAATAGTTGCTTTTTGTAATGTAGGTTCTATGTAAATTTCTAGTGTGAACTTTACAAAACTTAACAATATGCTATGGTAATGGAAAATGCTTGTTGAGTTTTGGTGCTTCCATTTTGATAGAGATAGATTTTAGCCTTATACGGTACTTTTGATTATGTTAAATGGATGGACACGTACCTGTAACAATGAAAATCAATTACAAGAACATGTTTATAAAAGTGACGAGTCGTTTGTCTGCTTTCAGTTTGGGTCGAGTAAGGTTAGTTTCCTTCCTCTTTTTTAAATTGTCAAAAAAATATAAAATCTCACATCGGACAAGTTGCTTGTTAGGGTCTAGTACTTAAATTCTTGCGGCCCCTCTAAAAGTTACCATAACTTTTGGAGCGGATTTGTAAGGTAAAGTTTAGATTTTATTTTCATTTTTACTTTCAGTTCGGGTCGAGCAAGGTTGGCCCCTTCCCCTTTTTCCAAATTGTCCAAAAAAAAAAAAGTGACGAGTCGTACCAAAATATTGCTTGCCTTCTACGAGGACAAGAAGTTATTATTTGTCTTCTACACAAATGGAGTTTTCAATATCTCTCAAGGATGCTTTCACTAAAAGTATTTTTATTAATTATTCATTGAAAAACAAAATATTTTAGGGACAACCTTCATATATCGTGGAAATAAGGTCATTTCTAGTGACAATTATTTTACATTCCAATGATGACAATTTTTGTTGGATGTTCTTTAAGTCATCACTAAACTTCTTGCAACAAGACTAATTGTGACATAAAATTTGTGGCAAGGATTTTTAGAGACAAGTTTTTGACATCATGTGGCTAAAATCTTAAAATTTTCTAGGCCTCTTTGATCTTCGTCTATCTTCAGTCATTCTTCTCTCCCTCAATGACCTTTTTATTTAAGAACTCTTGAATAATTTCGAGAAAATAGAATAAACATTTTTGGGTTTCAGGAGATGAAAAATACATATAAACCTTTATATCTGATTTTAATATTTGTAATATTTTTTTGGTTGAAGGAAGACCGGAAAGATGTTGAGAATATCAATTTATACACTTTTTAGAATGTTGTTGCTGAAGACAAATTGGTCAGTTTTCCCATTTGTCCAACTAATTTGTAATGCAATTATAAAAAGCTTTAATTCAAATTGTATTCGTAGGTTTGCGTACTAGCAGTTTCGAACTGTTTTTATTAGGTATCTAAACACCTGGCTACATTTAAAATTGGATTATATATAATTTATATTTTTGCTAAATTGGTAGGATCTGTTTGGATATTTGTATCAGTCCAGATGCATTATATATTGCCTTTGTAAGAATATTTGGTGTATATTTAACTTATTCTTATAATCTTCTAAATTAGGATAGTTAGTCATTTAGAATATTTTATTTTCCTCACTTTTAGTCTTTCCTAATTGGTGTATAGTTGTATATATGTGTGCACTCTTTCAATCAATAAGATTGAGGAAAACATTTGTTCTACGCAACCTTGTTATGGTATCAGAGCCATTGGCTCACGCCCACACCAAACAAACGCAATCGTAATCTCTTTTTTTTTTTTCACCCTCCATTGTTGCTTGCTTACTGCCACAGCCATTATGGAATCACAGGCTTCACCAGCGCACGTCTCCTCTTCGGTCACTGCCAATGCTAATCCAATCGATCAACGCACCACATCAGCCATCGTCTCATTCAAAGTTGCTGTGGAAGTGCCATTGAAACTTACTGCCTCAAATTATCTTTCATGGCATCTACAATTTTCAACTCTTCTTACCGGCTATGATTTGCTTGGATTTGTCGATGGCACTCATCCATGTCCCGAGCAAACCATCACGGTCAATGGTGTTACAACCGTCAACCCCGCACATCATACATGGATACGACAAGATCAACTCATCCTGAATGCTATAATTGGTTCGTTGTCTCCGACCTTGATTCCTTTTATTGCATCAGCTCGAACATCTCATGATGCTTGGATGACCCTAGCCCTCACCTATGGTAAACCAACACGTGGTCGAATAACCCAATTGAAAACTCAACTAAGTAACCCGATCAAAGGCTCTAAAACGATCACAGAGTTCATGCAAAATATCAAGATAAAGGTGGATGAACTTGCGTTGATGAATGCCCCAGTTGATATCGAGGATCTTACCATCAAGATTCTTAATGGCCTTGATGATGACTACAAAGAACTTGCCAATGCTATTCATGCACGAGAGATAGCCATCTCTTTTGAAGAATTGCATGAGAAGCTCCTCAATCGTGAAGCACAACTTGCTGCTGAGAAAACAAACCAAATAAACCTTCCAGCCACCGCCAATGCTGCTGCAAAATCTGCATCCACCGAATAGACCAAATAATCGTTCCACGGGTCCACTACAAAATACTCCTTTCCGACATCCCGGGGTATGGACTCCACGTCCACAAGGCTATGCTCCTTCACGACCACAAGGCTATGCTCCTTCTCGACCACCTCAAACACAAAATCAACGTGGCCCTCGTCCTTATCTTGGCCACTGTCAATTGTGTGAGCAACAAGGACATTCTGCTAAGAGATGCCCAACTTTCACGCATTCTCCCGTGGATTGGTTCCGTAGTACCACGAACTCAGCACAGGTCAGGCTATGCTTCTCCTCAAGCCAACGCTGCAGCCTATTCTTTGGCTCCATCCTCATCTGAATGGATTCTAGACTCAGGTGCCACACATCATGTGACAACGGATCTTGCCAACCTCTCACTCCATTCTCCATACGACGGATTCCGATGATGTCGTCGTCGGCAACGGTACAGGTTTGAAAATTACCCATATGGGCTCACTCTCTCCACCTTATAATCCCTCATCCTTAAAATTTTCTAATGCCCTTTGTGTGCCTTCAATGCACAAAAATCTATTATCTGTTTCTCAATTATGCCAAACTAATAATGTTATTGTTGTTTTTACTCCAACACACTTTCAGGTGAAGGATCCTCGCACGGGGGCCATCCTCCATCAAGGTCTACTTAAAGGTGGCATCTACTCTTGGTCTCCATCATCGGGTGTATCGACATCACCACTGGCCTTTTCTGTGTCTCATGAGTCTTTCTCTTTATGGCATAGTCGTTTGGGTCATCCGTCCAATAGAGTCATGCGTCATTTGTCATCGTCCCAATCTGTGTCATTTTCCCTTAGTCCATTGAACAATTTTTATTGTCATGCTTGTCTATGTAATAAAAGTCACAAATTACCATTTCATGATTCTTCCCTTACATCTAAATCTCCTCTTGAATTGGTATTTTCGGATGTATGGACATCTCCAGTTTTATCATGTGATGGCTATAAATATTATGTGATTTTTGTTGATCATTACACCAAATATATCTGGTTCTACCCACTCAAACATAAATCTGATGTTCTAGTTGTGTTTAAATGTTTTAAAACTCTTGTGGAAAAACGTTTCAACCGACCTATAGTTACACTCTATACGGACAATGGTGGGGAATATATAGCTCTCAAAGATTTTCTCAGAACTCATGGTATTTCACATTTGAGCACTCCACCTCACACACCTGAACATAATGGTTTTTCAGAACGTAGACATTGCCACATTGTTGAAACTGGTTTAATGTTACTTCACCAAGCATCCATCCCGTCCTCATTTTGGCCCTTTGCTTTTGCTACCGCTGTCTATCTTATTAACCGTATGCCCAAACGCAACCTATCCATGAAATCATCCTTTGAGTGTCTTTTTCATACTCCTCCTAATCTCCTCAAACTTCGGGTGTTCGGATGTCTTTGTTATCCTTGGCTGCGGCCTTACACATCTCACAAGTTGGAGTCTCGCTCGCGCCATTGTGCTTTTCTTGGTTATTCCCTTACTCAAAGTGCCTACTTATGTTATGACCTCTCATCTCACAAAATCTATGTCTCTCGTCATGTTG
This sequence comes from Mitragyna speciosa, assembly GCA_024721245.1. NCBI lineage: Eukaryota > Viridiplantae > Streptophyta > Magnoliopsida > Gentianales > Rubiaceae > Mitragyna > Mitragyna speciosa. Next base: position 4,883,411 of record CM045556.1, on the reverse strand, counting down.
TGTTTGTCGAGTCTGAGTTTCCTTTTCAATCGTCTTCTTTGGCCAGTGTTGGTGTTGATTCTCATAGTAAATCGCCAGATATGGTGCCATCTGAGGTGACCGAGGGGGCCTCCGTACTAGGAAATTCTTTGCCAATTCCTTCGCCCCCATCCTAATGCTGAATCTCTCTTACCCAGTTCGCCTCCCAATACCACATTTCACAACCTCCAGCAATCTCCTTTCATTTTGCAACCCCTTCCCGTGACCAATCTCCCATAGCCTCTCCACATCCTACATCTAAAGACCCTTCACAAACCACTTCTCTCGGGATAGCCTCCCGTGCACTCCTCTCCTAATGTCACCGCACAGAATATCTCACCAAGAAACTCACCTGCGATACCACCTACCACCTCTACCCATCCAATGGTAACTCGATCCAAGCATAACATCTTCAAACCAAACCTGAAGTATAGCCTCAGCCGTCACTACCTCCCTGGACAACTCTGAGCCTACCTCTCACACTCAAGCCCTCAAAGACCCACGTTGGCGTGCAGCTATGTCTGAAGAATTTGATGCTCTTCTTCGTAATGGTACCTGGAACTTGGTACCTCCTACTGAGTCTCAGAATACAGTTGGTTGTAAATGGGTTTTTCGTATCAAAAGGAAACCTGATGGCACCATAGACCGCTATAAGGCTCGGCTTGTCGCGAAAGGTTTTCATCAACGACCTAGTCTTGACTATCATGACACTTTTAGCCCAGTGGCTAAACCAACTACAATTCGGGTTCTTCTTTCCTTAGCAGTTCTCTCGCGGTTGGTCTCTCCGACAAATGGATGTTAATAATGCATTTCTTCAGGGTCAATTAGACGAAGATGTCTATATGTCTCAACCACTGGGTTTTGTTGATCCTCATTTTCCTACCTATGTGTGCAAGCTACACAAAGCCATCTATGGTCTTAAACAGGCTCCTCGGGCTTGGTACAATGAATTACGCCGCTTTCTTCTTGAGGTAGGTTTTATAAATTCCAAGTCAGATACTTCTCTATTCATTTATCAGTTGTGGGGAAACTACTATGTATCTTCTGGTATATGTTGATGATCTCCTCCTTACGGGGAGTGATGATCTGGTCGTTCAAGCGTTTTGTTCATCAATTGGGTTCTCGATTCTCGATCAAGGATCTCGGTGCTTTATCTTATTTTCTTGGTGTTGAGGTTACTTCTTGTCCAAGGGGGCCTACGTCTAACTTCAGCAAAAATATCTTTTGGATATACTTGCCAAGCACAATATGGACCATTCTAAACCTAGTTCAGACACCACTAGCAACTCTCCTCTTCACTTAGCAACTTCATGATAGGTTCTCCTCCTGCAGAATGCGACTCTGTACCAGTCAGACAGTTGGCAGCTTACAGTATCTTCTTATCACTCGTCCTGACACTGCCTGGTTTATAAACTTTTATGACTATCATTCTTTTCTAGGGTGTCAATTAAATAATTATTAAGTTAACGATGCTTCCAAAAATAATTGATTCTTTGTTCAAAACAACAAGCATAAAAAAAAATTTACGTCTTATAATTTCTGTGTTCATTTTAATCATAGATAACTTAATTTAATTTTACTTAATCAAATTTTACTTCAACGCAATCTCTTGACCTCAAATGCAGAATTCCTGTGTTTGCGCCACCAATAGAAAGTTTCTTTTTTCTTTTTTTTTTTGAGAATAAAAGATCAACTTTCATTGAGTGATGTCAGATTGTACAGTAAGCAGTACATTATTGGGGAAACAAGCGAACCAAACACTTCTGCCTGTGGAATTTAAGGCTAAAATTGCAGCTTCAATCTTAGGAAAGTTTGTCTTGGTCTCGACCATATGTGCTAGTTTCTAATGCTCAAGTATTCAATTGATTTTGGATTGTTTTCAACTAGATGTAGATTAAACTCTGCACAAGTAATGCATCCATTGCTAATAGGTATAATTGTCACAAAAACATTAAAATTCTATCGATTTGTAACTACTTTATATTACAGTATGAGAGTGTTCCTTAATACTACGAATAGATGCAACTCACTTGGCTAACTTAACGATAGATTAATTGAAGTTTAGTAAGGAGAATTATAATCGTATGAATAACTAAAGCATTAAAATTAAGGGAAAATTTCTTATAAGGTTGGTGGAAGTTTGGTAATTAATAAAGAGGGCAAAACTTTCACATAATTTCTATAAAGGGCGTTATTACTAAAGACATATAAATTCATCTACAAAAATATAATATTATTTTTAAATAATATAATTGGGTTATTTACCTAAATATTAGTGTTTTTGATAATAAATATGCATTATAATTTATCATCTTGAATTAGTAAAATCAATTTATTTTAAATTTTTGATCCAAAGTGTTCAAACACAAAATTATGAAGGGGACATTTTTTGAAAATGGACATTTTTTTACTGTCAATTCTAGCTAAAATCAAAATAAAATTAATTTTGTGAAAATTTATAAATATTAGAGTTTTTAATCAAAAAGGAGAAAAAAGTATATTGGCATCTTTATTCATCATCTCAATGTAGTAAAATTAATTTCTTCTAAATTTGATCTAAAGTGGTCGGCAAAAACAATGAATGAGATGATTTTTTAAAAATGAACCTTTTTTAATAGGCCAATTGAAACCAAAATCAAAATGTAATCAATTTTTTAAAAAATTTATAAATATTAGAGTTTTTATTCAAAAATAAAAATATATTGGCACTTTTAATCATCTTCTCAAAATTATAAAATCAATTTCTTTTTAATTTTAGTTCAAAAGTTTGGGCGCAAAATTCCGAAGGTGCTAATTTTATGAAGATGGACTTTTTTTTTCTAATAATTAATTCCAGTGGGAATCAAAATGAAATTGATTTTCTAAAAGTAACTGAAGTAGAATTTGTAAACAATTTATTTATCTACCTTGGAAAGATGAATAAACTGTAATTCTATTTTAATATTAATTAAAAAATTAATATATTTAGGTATATGTTAGTAACGCCCTCTATAGAAATTATACAAAAATTCCGCCCTCTTTATTTGTTACAAAACTTCCACTGCTCTTATAAGAAATTTTTCCTAAAATTAATGGGACTAAATGACCAAGAGGGACAAAACCATGATTTGATCATTTGAAGGGGGGGCAACAAATTTAACGTACCCCTTCAATTGATATTTTTTATTATGCACGAAATCATGTCTTTGATACGTCAAATATTTGAAACAAAAATCAGTTTGCTTCTTTTCTTTTTAAAATTTTATAAAATTTTGATTAATTTCAATATTATTTATACATATCCCGTGCTTTCTCTTTACGTCAAGCATTTGGTGTACGCTCTAAAGAACATTATGAGAAAAATGAAAAAATGTTTATTTTCAATTAATATAAAATAAGCTCAGACCTTCTACGGGGTGATCTTCAGTTGGAGAAACTTTAGTATGGGTTTTCAAATTGGGTATGTTGGTATACGTATTGTTGTCACACTCTTACATTTTGGTATAAATTTTTACAATTCTTGTTCAACCATAATGTAAATTTTGCTATGGCCATAGGTGTCTTTTTGATGGAAATAACATGCATAAATTTCAAGTTGGGTGAAACTTGTGCCATTTTGCCAAAGACTTCAAACATATTGACATGGAAAGGATGAGAGAGAAGAATAAAATGTTTACTTTACCCAAAGCTATGTCAAATATCTTAAAGCCATTGACGAGGGAAGAATAAAATGTATACGTATTTGAGATTTATCAAAATTTTAAGGCATTGCTTAAGCCTTCGTCTGTTGTAGAAGATGAAAATGGCCAGCCCCTATTTCTTTCAAAATTTAAGTACATGTAGATATAACTCTTGAGAATTGTACAGTTGCTTTTCTAACTAGCATAAAATGTCAGAATGTGCAAGCTACAATAAAAGAAAAACCTGATACCTTTTGCCTACTATTAATGAGATACATATCATTTACCATACAGGATTACAAATCAATAATATTAGTTACGTGCAGGAGATGAGAAAAGATTGAATCTTGTCCAAATAATAAAAATAATTATTAGCTCTTGCTGATGGCAGTCTAGTTCTTTAAAAATTTGGGCATTTATGGTCTTGATCAGTGAAAATTATGTCACTTCCTTCTCTAAGTAATATAAAATTGTTAAAATGCACGATGTACAATAGAAGGAAAAGAATAATACTTTCTGACATCATGCTTATATTAATAATATAGATCAAAATATAATGGCAAAGTACTATCTGCACTCATATTATACTAATTAAATTCTTGATACACTTTTTAGTGTTACACAAATATTACACCCTCTCACCAATTACATCTCTAAAAAAAAGAACATGTGGCATTTTTTTTAGGTCGAGCTCTTTTCTATTTTCATCAGTTCGATTCCTGGGTTCGTTTGGTTCACGGATATGATAGGATGAGATGACTCATCTCAAGATTAATAATCTTGGGATAAGTCATCCCAAGATTCACAATCCCACCTGTCCTGTGTTTGATTGGTAATGGATTTGGTAGGTTAAATCCTAAGATGAGTCATCCAATATTTGATTGAAGACTAGATTATCATTTTAGATTATCTAAAGTGCCCCTAAATTTTGTAATTATACTTATTTGGTAATTCAAAATAAATTTTAATAATATTTAAGAATTATAATATGCTAAAATATAAATACGAAGATTAGATAATTTACTGTTTTTATTTGGTAATTCAACAAATAATATTCAAATAGTATTATAAGAATTATCATATCAATAGTATAAATGCAATAAATAAAAAATAGTATTTTATATAAATAAAATAAAATAGGAATAAAAAATGGTATTTTTAAACAAATCAAAGTTTGTAATAAAGATTTATTAGGCATATTAGTTATAGAGAAAATTTGAAAAGAAGACAGATTAATTTTGATTATAAGATAAGGATAAGGTTAAATTTATCTAAATTTTTTTATCTCATGTACACTTCACCAGGATAACTAATCCTAATCCCACAGGATCCCAAGGGATTATGTTAGTTAGATATGATGATTTATATAGTTTAAAAAAATCCAAATAAATATAGGATGATGTGTGATTCAAACCATCGTAGAACCGCCCATGGGAAGCTTTGGAAGCAACAAAATCTAACTGAATTGGATTGTGATCAGATCACTGAAGAAGCGCTCCGCTATGGCCGATTCAATAGTTCCTCCCTACAAACAAGAGAAGAATGTTCGGTTTGGGTAAGTTCTTTCCGAATAGGTTCTTTCGGTAAAGATGGAGCCTTTTCACTTCAACTAATCAGGTAAACCTAAAGCTTTGAGGTGGCTGATGTCGGTATTGTGCAGGGGCAATATGTCGGGGCCTGAGCCAAGTGCTCCCATTATAAAAGGGTGGGAAAGCCTATGAAATCACGAAGAAGCTAAGCAAACTGACAGCGTCCAGAGTTCGTTAGTTCCCTCTCAATTATAAAACCAAAACCACTTAAAAGGTGAAATCAATTTGGGCAATTTGCACATCGCCGGCAGATTTCGAATTTCAACTGCCACTGCTACTACTGCTATACTTGTAGTTACACAACAACGATGAGGAAAAACCTTGCTTCCCTTTCAATTGCTGCTGATGGTACTGGGAATGCCAGCCTACCATTTCTTTCTTCTTTCAATTGCAACGACGCCCCAGGAGTTAATTCTGAGGCTTCTTTTTCTTCGGGCTCTCGTCTTGATAGTGTATCATTGTTTAAATCTGGAGATTTCTGTGATAATATTAGTGGTATTGCTGATGCCATGTGTTTTTACGAGCAGATGGTCCGAATGAGGCCTCTGCCTTCTGTTCTTGATTTCACCAGATTGCTTGGCCTCGTAGTGAAAATGAAGCAATATTCTGCCGCTATTTATATATACAAAGATATGTGTTTCTTGGGTGGAATTCCTATTAATCATTATACTATGAGTATTGCCATTAATTGTTACTGCCTCTCGAATAGGATGGACTGTGCCTTTTCTGTTCTGGGCTCATTCTTCAAGCGCGGTTATGTGCCCGATACTACCACCTACAACACGTTACTTAAAGGGCTCTTTCGAGCACAGAAAATTCCCGAGGCACAAGAATTATTTAGGAAATAATATACGAAAAGCTATGTGAACTTGATGATAAACATATGGGACTGTTATGGATGGGTTGTGCAAGGCTGGAAACACTAGCACAGCCATTGAATTTCTTAGGATAATGGAAAGAGGGAAGTGCAAACCGAACACTATTGTTTACAACACTATCATTGACGGCTTGTGCAAGGATAGGAAGGTTGATGAAGCCCTTTCCGTTTTCTCCGTGATGATTGATAAGGGTATTCCTCCAGATATCATCACTTATTGTTGTTTGATTCAAGGGTTATGCAATAATGGCAGGTGGAAGGAAGCCAAAAAGTTATGGGATGGGATGATTCATTTTAATATTTCTCCAGATGTCTATACATATACCATGATGGTTGATGCGCTTTGTAAGGAAGGAAATATCAATGAAGCAGGGGGACTCATTGGTATCATGATTAAACGCGGTAAGAGTCCTTCTACCATCACCTTCACTGCACTACTAGATGGATATTGTTTGCAGGGCCGAATGGACAATGCCAAAAAAGTTTTTGATCTAATGAATGCTGGAAAACCCAGTACAGGTATTTTCTGCTATAATATTTTAATTAGCGGATATTTCAGGAAAATGGAAGTGGACAAAGCTATGCATCTCTTCAGAGAAATTCCACTTACAGGTTTGATACCTGATATCGTTACTTATAACACAGTCTTGCAGGGCCTATTTAGGGTGGGAAGGTGTGTGACTGCAAAACATGTTTTCAATGAGATACAAGCTGCTGCACTAAAACCCAATTTTTATACATACTGTGTCATGTTAGACGGTTTGTCGAGAAATGGACATATTGATGACGCATTGCTTTTCTTACAGAATATGGAAAGTAATGGCATAGAACTTCACATTACCATGTTCGACATTGTCATTCACAGTTCTTGCAAATTTGGGAAACTTGAGGTTGCGCTAAGTATTTTTCGAAGTCTTTCTAACAAAGGATTGTGTCCCAGTGTTGTAACTTACACTGCACTGATAAAAGGACTTTGTGAAGAAGGAATGCTAAAGGAGGCTATGGAGTTTCTTATGAAAATGAAAGAAGATAGCTGTTTGCCAAACGACCGTACATACAATACCATTGTGCGTGGATTTCTTAAAGCGGGTGAATGTGAAGAGGCAAAAGTTGTTCTTGAGGAGATGATTGGGAAAGGATTTTCCCCTGATTCATCCACCTTATCGATGTTACTGAATTTTGCTCCCACTGAAGGCAACAATCCTAATCTTCTCGATACGGTTCTAAAGTTCTCTTCCAAGCCCCATGGTTAAATGTTTATAGACCTTTCAAATGAAGGATTGTATCCTGATGTGGCCTGTTGTGTGATGATGATAAATGGCCTTGGTAAAGCGAGGCTGCTGAAGGAAATCTAAGTGTTTCTGCATGCAGTGTAATGATGATAAATGGCCTTAGTAAAGCGAGACTGCTAAAGGAAATCTATGTGTTTCTTATGCAGTGGAAGCTGATCCTTGTCCGCCTGATATCCATGCATACAACCCATTTGTTCATGGAGATCTCGACATAAGTTAAAAACTGTAATTCTCTAACTCTAGCAAGTTCTCCAAGTGGAGATTAAGCTCAACCCAACTATCTAATTAAATGTTAACCCCACTTGTGTTCAAGTCTTGGGAAAGCAGCAATTAAGGTCTCCTGCCATGGTTGATTTGGTAATTATATACACCATAAGAAATGTTTTTGAAGTATAAAATATATAGAGCTCGGAAGCTTGCCATACGAGTATGCAATCATACTAGCTTGACTCAAGTTGATCAGTGTAGTCTAGTTGAGCACTTGATGGAGTTAAGCCAACTGCTATTTGAGTTAGATTCTTCTGACAGTTGATTATTTCTTGTTACTTCATTTTAACATATTTTGGACATTCCCTAATTGAATCATACTAGAGATGGCTTTAAAATCTGGCTTCCTTTGTAACCGTGTTCACCCGGTACGAATTTGGCTGTGTAACTTTTTATGTAATTAATTGCATACCGTTTTGATACTGAATCATGGTAGAAGTATCATTTAAATCCATGACTGCAACTTTGACCTAGTCTTGTGCAAGCTACATGTTGGATTCATAAGCATTGATCAAGCACACTCTTGTTGGCACTAGAAGAAAAGGAAACTCCCTTGTAATGTCCTCTTGCATCTTTATGAAGAACTGAGGTTTGATGGTACAAGTTGTATTTATAGAACAGTTTTTACCACTTTTAGGATTGTGTTATCACTGGTAGGTACTAAAATTTGTATGGTCCCTAAAATTAAATATGTGCCCTAATTTCGTCTGCCAACAAATATTTAAAATTCATCAGGATATACAAACATGACTCCATCTTTTTTCCAATAGCATATCACATACTTAATTATTTTCAACTTAGTTACAAATTTTACGATGGTCATAGTTGTCTCTTTCTCGAAATAACATGCATAAAATTTAAGCTAGGTGAAATAGGTGCAGTTTTTCTAAATATCTTAAAAATAAGACATGGAAAAGATAAGAGAAAAATAAAATATTCATAAACTCAAGCTATGTAAAAACATTTTTAAATAGTTAATGAGGAAGGGAACCATGTTTAGATGGACTGGATTCATGGGTGAGGTTATGAACCTTGTGATTCACAATCATTAAAGTAGTGGGCCACTGGTATGTCACAGGTGAGCCACTGACAATGTGATTAATTATGGACCACATGGTCCACGGCTCCACCCGTGGACCCATTCAATTCAAGAATTTTCTTGAGAGAAGAATAAACTGTATAGGTGTTTGATATTTATCAAATAGGCATTTGCTAGGCTTTGATCCGTTACACAATATGAAAATGGCCAGCCAATGTTCTTTCACAAATTTGAGCCCCTTTTAGAAGAAATAGTGAATATTGTGTCAGTTTCTTTTCCAACTAACACAAATATTAGAATGCACAAACTACTAAAAGATAAAATAATGCCTTTTGGTTTCTATAAACGAAATGCATATCCTTGGCCTCAAATACAAAATCATAAGTCAATGTTAGTTACTAAAAATTCTATCTACTAAAAATTGGCTGAAAATTGAGGAGTTCCAGCTTAAATATTGACGGTCCAATTTTGGTCTTTGGAGAGTTTTATGCTTCTAGTTTTTCTTGGGTACATTTCAATACCTTGCTATATTTCTAGATGTGAATGAAAGCTAGAAGAGTGAATATACAAGGAATAATTCATTGTAGGTCAGTAAGAGCTAATACTGACAATGGAAGTGAAGATAAGTCCTTGAAATAGAGCTCATTGATATCAAATTATTACCATAGCTAAATTAAGTAGTCATTTTCATTTAAGAAACACTTACATTGTTGTATACAAATTCAGCCAATTAAATAAAAACAAATAATGTACAAGCAATTGATGTGAGTCTTCTTTCCTCCTGATATTTTTTTTGTGGGTGCATTGAAAATGAAATAAGGAGATAACAAGACTTTTTCTTAAAGGTCAGTAAATACCATATTTATACATATGCACGTTAAAGATATTTTCCATTTTCTTTTTCAATACGTTTTAATTTCTTCTGATTTAAAACTTTATTTTTTAATTGCTTTATGCATTCATCTTTGCCGTCTAATTTTGGTTGCATATGCATCTCTTTTCAACTTTATAGAATAACTGCATGCGGTGTTTCCTTGAAAATCGAAAATTTCATTGAAGTCATCTTATGAAGAAGTTTCACCTAATAAATAACATAGTATATGCGCGAGAATTGCATCTAAAATTATTATATTTATTTCTTTCGATTACATAGTGTAAAAATATCCAATGGATAGAATTCTATACATAAGATACCTAGTGATGACAAAGTGCGATGATTTATTTGTAGGATAAATGTTCTGCGAAATGATCAAATTTTGTGAAAGTATGTATTGATCTTTAATTAATCATTTGTCGAGTTAGTTCTTGTTTTATCTCTTTTTTTCCCCCTACTAATGCCATATTCTTGCTTGTTCTAAGACATTCTACGCTGTTACGGTAATTTCTCCTCTGCAAAAAATTGTAATTTCATCAAAATTGACCAACATGTCAATAGTGAATCGGTTCCAATCCTTTGGCAGGTAGCAAATTAAAGACTTCATACCTGAAGCTGAAAATTAAAGTTTCTCGTCTAGCAAAGTAGTCTTTTTGCCGAACTAGCATTCTCGAATTATTAATATAATAAAAAATAGACAATTGTTGTGTCCAAATCATAATTCTTATAACATGCAGAAGAGGAGAAAATAATGAACTATATCCAAATAAAAAAAAAATAGTTATTTGGTTTTGGCGATCTTGTGTAGATAGCAACCTAGTTCTTTAAGAATTTGGGCACTTGTAATTTTAATTAGAGAAATTATATTAGGTTCTTCTCTAACTAACATAAAATTGTCAAAATGCACAATTTATAATAAAGAAGAAAAACCTTAATACTTTTTGCTACGGAACACTGTACTTGTCAATAATATGGATCAAAATTAAATAGTGAATGAGTGATTTGGACTATCTAATTAACTGTAATACACCAGTATTACACTATTTTGCTTCACTTTTTATTTTATTTTATTTTTTTTGTCTAATTGCTTCACTTTTTATTGTTAATCCAATATTACAGTAATTAAGACAGTGATATGTGTACTTTAACTACGATACGCGTCACTCTTTTTCTTAGGAGGGAATAATAAAGTTTTTTTTTTTTTTTTAATCTCCAACTCTCTCCTCTCAATTATAAGACCCAATCATTTGTTTGTTATTATTATTGTTCGATGTGAAGCACTTGATAATACAAAAACTATTAAAATTATTAGTTTCCAAGCATTTGACGGCAAAAGTCATTTTACTTTTGCGAGTCCTTATTAGTTTCCAATCAGCTCAGCTGTGTGCGTCAAAATTATTTCATGTCAAACACCTTTATTATACAACCTTAGCATCTGAGATTATCACCGGGTATTCTTCGCGAGCGCTAAAAGTGGCAGGATTTGCGCCATCAATGGCAAGCCCCAAAACCCTGGCCAGAAGTATTGAGAGAATGACAATTGGTTCATCCAATACCCCTTAAAAGGTGAAATCGATCTGGGCATTTTGCATTATCGCCTGCAGATTTCGGATTTCCTCTGCATATTACTACTCCTTCCTAGTTAGACAATAAAGATGAGAAGAAACTTTGCTTCCCTTTCAATTGCTGCTGGTGGTACTGGGAATGTGAGACCACCATTTTTTCCTTCTCTCAATCGCAACAATGCCTCAGTAGGTAATTCGGAGGTTTCTTTTTCTTTGGACTCTCGTCTTGATAGCAGATTATTGTTTAAATCTGGAGATTTTGGTGATAATATAAGTAATATTGACGACGCCATGAGTTTTTACAAGCAGATGGTCCGAATGAGACCTCTGCCTTCTGTTATTGAATTCACCAGATTGCTTGGCCTCGTAGTTAGAATGAAGCAATATTCTGCTGCTATTTATATATATAAAGATATGTGTTTCTTGGGTTGCATTCCTATTAATCATTATACCATGGGTATTGCCATTAATTGTTACTGCCTCTCGAATAGGATCGACTGTGGTTTTTCTGTTTTGGGCTCATTCTTCAAGCGGGGTTATGTGCCCAACATTACCGCCTATACTGCATTACTTAAAGGGCTCTTTCGAGCACACAGAATTCCTGAGGCACAGGAATTATTTAGGAAGATAATATATGAAAAACTATGTGACCTCGATGTGAAAACATATGGGACTATAATAGATGGGTTGTGCAAGGCGGGGAACACTAGCAAGGCCGTTGAATTTCTTAGGATAATGGAAAGAGGGGATTGTAAGGCAGACACTATTGCTTACACTACTATCATTGACAGCTTGTGCAAGGATAGGATGGTTGATGAAGCTTTTGCCCTTTTCTTCGTCATGATTGATAAGGGTACTCCTCCGGATGTCGTCACCTATAATTGTTTGATTCAAGGCTTATGTAATAATGGCAGGTGGAAGGAGGCCAAAAAGCTTTTGGATGGGATGAATGATTTCAATATTTCTCCAAATGTCTATACGTATACAATGATGATTGATGCACTTTGTAAGGAAGGAATGATCAAAGAAGCAGAGGGCCTAATCAGCATCATGATTAAATGCGGTAAGCGTCCTTCTACCGTCACCTTCACTGCACTGCTGGATGGATATTGTTTGCAGGGCCGAATTGATGACGCCAGAAAAATTTTTGATCTAATGAATGCTGCAGGACCCGGTACTGATACTTACAGCTATAATATTTTAATCAACGGATATTTCAAGAAAATGAAAGTGGATGAAGCTATGCATCTCTTCAGAGAAATTCAATTTAAAGGTTTGAAACCTGATATCGCTACTTATAACACAGTCATGCAGGGCTTATTTAGGGTGGGACACTGTGCAACTGCAAAACGAGTTTTCAATGAGATGCAAGCTGCTGCACTAATACCTGATTTTTATACATACTGTGTCATGTTGGAAGGTTTGTCAGGAAATGGACATATTGACGAAGCATTGATTTTCTTACGGAAGATGGAAAGTGATGCCATAGAACTTCACATTTCCATGTTCACCATCATCATTGATGGTGCTTGCAAATTTGGGAAACTTGAGATTGCGCAAAGTATTTTTGAAAGTCTTGCTAACAACGGATTGCATCCCAATGTTGTAACTTACACTGTCTTGATAAAAGGGCTTTGTAAAGAAGGAATGCTAAAGGAGGCTAAAGAGTTTCTTATGAAAATGAAAGAAGATAGCTGTTTGCCAGACAACTGTACATACAATACCATTGTGCGTGGATTTCTTAAAGCAGGTGAATATAATGAGGCAAAAGCGGTTCTTGAGGAGATGATTGAGAAAAGATTTTCACCTGATTCATCCACCTTTTTGATGTTACTGAATTTAGTTCCCACTGAAGGAGACAATTGTGATCTTATTGATACAGTTCTAAAGTTTCCTTCCAAGCCCCATGGGTAACTGTTTTATAATCTTCCAAATGAAGAATTGTATCCTGATGTTGTGGCCTGCTATGTGATGATGATAAATGGCCTTAGTAAAGCGAGATTGCTAAAGGAAATCTAAGTGTTTCTGCATGCTGTGTGATGATGATGAATAGCCTTAGTAAAGCGAGACTGCTATAGGAAATCTATGCATTTCTTATGCAGTGGAAGCTGATGCTTGTCCACCTGATGTTGTTGCATGCAACCCATTTGTTCATGGAGATCTTAGAGGAGGCAGATGTGCAAGGCAAGGATACGTCTTGAGGAAATGCTTGCAAAAGGTTTCTGTCCGCATTTATTTACTTTGCACCATATTACCATATGTGGTTTCCATTGAAGGCAACAAATCTAATCTATTTGATATATTTCAAGATTTACTCCTAAGTCACTTCGATAACTAATGGAAGTTGTAAAAGGATGATTGCAGCTGTATTTTGTTGTCTAAGAATCCCTGAAGAGCTCATTTGCTTGGAAATGGGCATCAATGGCTAAACTGGAAATTTGAAATTCAAAGTTTGAATAGGTAATTTACCAAGGTTTTCTTTTGTCCATCAGCTGGATCGATTTACAGCTGAAAGAATAATTTTTCATTTGATTTTATAGCAATCATCAAATAGTTACTCAAGTTTTACATTTTAAGTGTCAAGTGTAATGGCTATCATATTGTAGCATGTGGTGGAATGGCTCTTCACCAACAGAGTCATCCTACTTCACCACATTGTTTTTGTACTTCTTCATTTCCAATATTGTTTCTCAGTCAATTGAAACAACCACTTTGCAGGATGTTTCCTCCAGATGATGGCACTTTAGTCTGACAGCTACTGTGTCACAGGCCACCTCAACACTATGCCCCGTCACCTGCTAAAGACCAAGGAGTACGTTGCCCAAGACAGCACACCGTCGCTGATCGCGCCCGTGCGCTCGGCCAACCTGCACCCGGAGTCGTGTGGTCGTTGCTTGGCGCGTCCGTGTTGCAGGCCTCGTGCCTTATCGCACCCGTGCGTCCCTTCTTATCGCACTCGTGCAATAGCCGGTATAACCTGCTGCACTCCTGTCGCAGCCGCATGCCCAGCACAGGACTTGCCGATGCTTATCGTGACTCCCGGGAGGACGGAGTCGCACGCCCAGCATCACCAGCACCCAGGACGCCTAGGACCACCGGTCGCCGATCGGTGCGATATTTGAAGAGCATGAAGAACCAAGCACCAAGAGTATAGTGATGTAATTTTAGGTGCTAATTCTTCTTGTACATGTAAATAGTTTAGTTAGTGTATTTTTCCTTTTATACAGAAAACCAGTGTCTACTCCTGTCACTTAGAGTTTTTTTGCCAGGACTACTATAGGGGGTGATAAGGAGTTGGACACGAAGAACGGTTGTAAAGCGAACTTGTATTCTTTGCGATTATTGAATGAAATTTCATTTCCTATTTTACCACTGTGTCTCTAAAGCTTATATATGCATTAATTTGCTATATTTGAGATTGCGACACACAGTCGGTTAGTAGGCGGAAGTAGCGTGCGAAGCGTTACTTGTCCTTACACGGCTCGTTACGTCAAGAGGTAAACGAACGACCCGTGACAGTTGGTATCAGAGCGCTGGGAGAAGGAACCAGGCTTACAATAACGCAAAGATGGCTTACACATAAAGCACGGATTGAGCCTTAGAGGGGGCAGTCAATCGACTTTCTTCTATCTGTTTGGGTGACGGAGGTGCTGCTTCCCCTGGACCTGCGAGTGGGGCAGGCGGAGTCGGACCTTACCCATTTGAGTGCAGACCTTGAGAGGGAACAAGGGATCACTCAAAGAATTGCTGAGGACACCCAAGCTCTTGAGGGAGGAGTCGTGGGGAATAGAAATGCAATTGCCGAATTGCGTGAGATGATGACGGAGCTCCGTGCAGAGGTGCGGATTCCTCCAGTTGGCGGTGGCCAACAACAACAGCCATGGCCCATACTCCGGACATGGCGAGGGCTTTCAATAGACCAAAAGTCCCCGAGCCAAAGACGTTTGGCGGGGCAAGAGACGCGAGGGAGATTGAGAACTTCCTCTTTGATATGGAGCAGTATTTTGAAGGCAACGAATGTCGGAGACGATGCCGCAAAGGTGACGACTGCTTCTATGTACTTAGTCGGGTGATGCCAAAGTATGGTGGCGTACCCAGAAAGGCGGAAATACAGGCTGGACACCTGCAAATCAACACGTGGGATGAGCTTAAGCAGAGACTAAAGCGACAGTTCTTTCCACACAACGTTGAGGAGCAGGCTCGTCGCGCCTTATGTGGGCTGAGACAGACGGGCACAGATACGGGAATATGTGAATAGCTTCCAAACCCATCTGCTCAACATTACAGATATGTCGGAGAAAGACAAGCTCTTTTTCTTCAAAGAGGGCTTGAAACCATGGGCTAGAGCAGAATTGCAACGAGCCAGGGTTGAGGACCTGGACTCAGCCATTGCCCAGGCCGAAGGATTGGTCGACTATCAGCTGGAACTGAGGAGAGAAACGAAACCAGCGACCAACCAGTCTAAAGGGTCGGGTAATAAATTCAACAAGGCCGAATGGGGAAAAAGGTGGGGAGATCGACCCTCCACATTAAAAAATAATGCACAGGCAGGACAACAGAAGGGCCGAGGCCCAGAGCACTAGTAACAGTGGGGACCAACAGAAAGCAAGGGTGCTATATTTGTAACGGTCCTCACCGAATGGCTGAATGTCCGACGAGAAAACTCGTGAATGCACTGATTAGAGACAACAACCTCCTTGCCAAGAAGAACTGCCTTCAGAGGAAGACGGTGGCGAGGAGTTGGGTGACCAGGAGGAAGAGGATGCTATGGGGGCATTCTCCTACTGGTGCAATGCACTCAAGAGCTCTACTCAGAAGACAGAGGCCAAACCAACATTAGAGGAGAAAATTGACATGGTGATTGCCAAGCTTCAGGCAAGGGCACCCACCAAGCAGAAAAATCGTGCTGTTGCAAAGTCAGGTAGCCCGATCTTGGAGGAGACGGCTACGACTACTTTCGAAGAGGAAGAGATAGAACAGGTCAGGCCTATGAGAGGCAAGAACAACGGCCTAATGTACGTGGACCTGAAGGTAAATGGGAAGCCGATTCGAGCCATGATAGACACAGGAGCGACCCATAATTACCTCTCCATTACTGAAGTAGAGCGATTGGGCTTAGTATTGGAGAAGTCCACGGGCAGAGTGAAGGCAATTAACTCTGCTGCGCAACCGATCGTGGGGGTAGCCAAAGGAGTGTCCGTGAAAGCTGGTTCGTTCACAGCGCGAACTAGTTTTTCAGCAGTAAAGATGGACGACTTCAAGCTCATCATTGGGCTTGGAGTTCTTAAGGGACACCTCGGATTGCAATATATCCTTATGGCAACTCTCTCATCGTTTTGGGCGACAATCCATGCATGATTCGCACCTCAGTAGGGAATGCTGGAGGAACGAATCTCTCTGCAATGCAGCTGAAGAAAGGCCTAAAACGAAGGGAAACAACTTACCTGGCGCATCTGCGTTGGGAAGAAGTGGAGGAAAACTCTGGACCGGTGCCACAACCGGTTAAACGGCTGCTGGAGGAATTCGAAGACGTGATGCCAGACGAGCTACCAAAACGTCTTCCACCAAGGAGAGAATTGACCATGAAATTGAGTTGGTTCCTAGAACCAAAGCCTCCAGCTAGAGCCCCATATAGAATGTCACAGCCAGAGCTGGCTGAACTTCGCAAACAATTGACAGAAATGCTAGATTCCGGCATAATTGTCCCTGCGAAGTCACCGTACGGAGCGCCGGTGCTGTTCCAGAAGAAACATGATGGGACGCTTCGTATGTGCGTGGATTATCGGGCCCTGAACAAAATCACGGTGAAAAATAAATACCCGATTCCACTTATTGCTGATTGCTTTGATCAGCTTTGTCACGCAAAGTTCTACACAAAGATCGACCTGCGATCGGGATACTGGCAGGTTCGCATCAAGGAGGGAGATGAGCACAAAACAACTTGCGTGACTAGGTACGGGGCATACGAGTTCTTGGTGATGCCGTTTGGGCTAACCAATGCCCCAGGCCACTTTTTGCACTCTTATGAACCAAGTACTTCGGGATTTTCTTGATCAATTTGTAGTGGTGTACTTGGACGACATTGTGATCTACAGTCGCACGCTGGATGATCACTTGGAACACTTGAGGAAGGTGCTGAACCGGTTGCGAGAGCATGAATTATATGCAAAACCCTCAAAGTGTTCATTTGCACAACAACGAATAGAGTTCTTGGGGCACATCATTGAGTCAGGCAGAATCCGCATGGACCCCAAGAAAGTACAAGCTATCAAGGAGTGGAAACCACCAAGCAGTGTCACAGAACTTCGGTCGTTCCTTGGCCTAGCCAACTACTACCGTCGTTTTGTGAAGAATTACTCTAAGATAGCCTTGCCACTGACGGACTTGCTCAAGAAAGAGAAAGCATGGAATTGGGACGTCCATTGCCAAGGAGCTTTTGAACAACTAAAAACGAGCATGTCCACTGATCCCGTGCTTGCACTGCCCGATGTGACAAAACCTTTTGAAGTGCACACGGATGCTTCTGACTTTCGCCTTGGGTGGAGTGTTGATGCAAGAAGGACCACCCTGTAGCCTTTCGAGAGTCGAAAACTGAATGGAGCTGAACGAAGATACTCTGCACACGAGAAAGAGCTACTCGCGGTAGTTCATTGCCTACGCCTTTGGAGGCATTACTTGCTGGGAGCACCATTTGTGGTAAAAACAGACAACACTGCTGTGAGCCACTTTTTGACACAACCCAAGTTAAGTAGCCGACAAGCACGCTGGCAAGAGTTATTGGCAGAATTTAACTTCATGCTGGAATACCGAACGGGAAAATCAAATCAAGTAGCGGATGCACTAAGTAGACGATCTGAACCTAGCAACGATCTGCTACGCCGCTGCCCTGCATGGGAGTCAAATTTCTACCAATATCAAAGACCAAATACGGAACCTGATACCGACAGATCCTAGTGCACAATATTTGGTCGAACTCGTGAAACAGGAGAAAGCTAGACAGTTTTGGCTCGATGATGGTCTCCTGTTAACTAAGAAGAACCGTCTTTATGTCCCAAAAGGCGGAGAATTGCGGAAAACCTTGATCAAGGAGTGCCATGATACTTTGTGGGCCGGACACTCCAGGAATGGAACGAACATTGGCTTTGGTGCAGCGAGGATACTACTGGCCGCAAATGCAGGACGATGTGGATAGTTACGTGCGGACTTGCCTCACTTGCCAACAAGACAAAGTCCGACCGTCAAAAGAAGGGTGGGCTACTTGAGCCGCTTCCGGTTCCCTCTAGACCTTGGGAAAGCGTATCTCTGGACTTCATCACCGGTTTACCGAAAGTGGGAGACCTTGCAATAATTCTGGTGGTGGTCGATCGCTTTTCCAAGTATGCAACGTTTATTCCCGGCATCCCGGTTTATCTCAACTGAAGAGACTGCTCAACTCTTCTTCAAGCATATTGTTAAATACTGGAGAATTCCGAGGGAGATTGTCAGTGATCGTGATCCGCGGTTTACTGGCAATTTTTGGACCGAACTCTTCAAAATACTTGGGTCCAAATTGAGCATGAGTTCCTCGGCACATCCCGAGTCTGATGGCCAGACTGAGCGATTCAATGGAATGTTGGAGGAATATCTCCGACACTTTGTGACGGCCAACCAAAAGAATTGGGTGCAATTACTGGATGTTGCCCAGCTATGCTTCAATGCTCAAAAGAGTTCTTCAACTAATAAGAGCCCTTTTGAAATTGCTTACCGGACAACAACCCTTGTTACCTTACACGGTGGATGCTGCGAAAAGTCAAAGTCCCGAAAGCACAGAGCTTCTCTCAAGAATGGAAACGAAATGTTGAAATCACTCGCAGTTTTCTTGAGAAAGCTAAGAAGCGCATGAAGAAATATGCAGATCAAGATCGACGCTTCATTGAATTCCAAGTGGGAGACAAAGTTATGGTGAAGTTGCCTAGCCAACACCAGAGCCGGTTCATGCGAAACAGGGATGCTCGCTTACTACAAAAGTACATTGGCCCTGTGACCGTGCTAAAGCGGATTGGTCAGGTAGCCTATAAAGTAGAAGTCCCAACTTGGTGGAAAGTCCATCCAGTCTTTCATGTCAGTCTTTTAAAGCCCTACCATGAAGACATGGAAGACCCCTCGAGGGGACAGAATGCGCGAAAAGGTCTCAACATCCAAGCTCAAGGAAAACGAGTCGCTGAAGCTATTCTTGATGAATCGAATGATAAGACATAGTCGCAAAAATCATCAAGAGTACCTCATAAAATGGCAAGGATGTGGGGATGATGAAAATTCTTGAGAACGAGCAACAAACCTCAAGGACCTTTCAAAATATGATTGATGCTTACAATGCTTCAAAGGCTTCGAGGACGTCGCCAAATCAGGTGGGGGAGGAATGTCACAGGCCACCTCAACGCTATGCCCTGCCACCTGTCGAAGACCAAGGAGTATGTTGCCCAAGACAGCACACCGTTGTTGATCGCGCCTGCGCGCTCGCCCAACCCGCACCCAGAGTCGTGCGGGCCGTTGCTTGGCGCGTCCGTGTAGCAGGCCTCATGCCCTATCGCACCCGTGCGTTCCATGCTTATCGCACTCGTGTTGTAGTCGGTACGACCTGTCGCACTCGTGTCGCAGCCGCATGGCCCCACAGTGCTTGCCGTTGCTGATCAGGACTCCCGGGAGGACGAAGTCGCGCACCCGACACCACCAGCGCCCGGGACTCATGGGACCACCGGTCACAGATCGGTGCGATACTTGCCAGGGATGAAGAACCAAGTACCAGAAGTATAGTGATGTAATTTTAGGTGCTAATTCTTCTTGTACATGTAAATAGCTTAATTAGTGTATTTTCCCTTTTGTACAGAAAAACAGTGTCTACTTCTGTCACTTACGGTTATTTTCCAGGACTACTATAGGGGGTGATAAGGAGTTGGATACGAAAACGGTTGTAAAGCAAACTTGTAATCTTTGCGATTATTGAATGAAATCTCATTTGCTATTTCACCACTATGCCTCTAAAACTTATATATGCATTTATTTGTTATATTTGGGATTGCGACACACAGTTGGTTGAACAGGCGGAAGTGACGGTGCGGAGCGTCACTTGCCTCACGGCTCGTTTACACTGAGGGAAACAAACGACCCGTGACACACTGGGAGATAATGGATGAGCTGTATTTAGTTGCTGATGCAAACTCACCAAGATAAAATGTATTTAAAAAAAAAAATTTCCATTTTGTTGGATGGTCTTGTAACTGAACGAGTATATTTCACATTTCAGTCTGTGATGGTCACCAGATGGTCAGTCACTCAAGTTTTGCATTTTGAGTGTAATGGCTACTCTATCATACCAGCTAAAGTTTATCAACTTTTGTTTAAAGCCATTTCTACCGAACTTGATGAGTTACAAGATTCAAGCAAATGAGTGAAATGGAATTCCAGCTTGATATACACCATATTCAGAAATAATTTTGAGTAGCATGAAAGGTCTGGTGCTTGAATTCTTCTCTATTCTACCCTGTACTCGTGGACTGGTTAGTCCCTCCAATGTATCCGTGGGGAATAATTAAATGCATTTCTAAGTATCCGTTCTCTCCTGAGGCACGTCTCTATATTCCGTCTTTCCTAGGCGGTCTAATCATGGGTATTCCTCCATATTAGATCAAATTGAATGGCTTGCAATGGTTTTTGGACTTTCTGAAAGAACCACTATAATGTGGAAGTTCAGATTTTTGATCCTGCATGACATTGGAAAACCCTATCTGTAATACCAAGGTCTTCTTAGGGATCATATTGTAATTTTCGACTTCTGGGGTGATTAGATGAATGGTAAATTTTTGGGGGACTCATTTGCAATTTTGGGAAAGCTATTTTCTTTACCAAAGGCTAGGGCATTTTATTTCTTCAATTTCTTTCTTTGTCTTCTTCTTCAAACTCTCTTTTTCTCTCTAAAGTTTCACTCCACTTCTTCCTCTTCTTGAAGAAGCAATTGAAGAACTCAACTCTCACTCTCAAAGGGGGACTAGTAGAGGGACTTTTGAAGCTTTTACTCCAACCTCCACCCAAGGTAAATTTCTCTTGAGCCAATTCCTTTCCTTTGGTTAAATTGCATCAATGATGGGTAGATGGATGGTTGGTTTGAGAAGTCTAGGGTCTTTATGCTTTTGAGTATGTGCTTATGTTAGTGTGTGTGTGGGTTTTGATGGTGGAATTGTGATGAATGTGGGTGAAGGACTTTGGAATATTATGTGTGTGATTATTATTGTGTTTTGGATTAATGAGTATCTTGAGCTTAATGTGGGTTTTTATTGACTTGCTGTGCTATTTTGAGTCTTGGATTGATGTTGGGATGGAATGGATGGAGGAATGGGGGAGTGAAGGGTTGTTTTGCAAAATTTCGCAGGTGAGCCGTGAGTGGTGTGTGCTGGGACGTGGCCAAGGCTCATTAAGCCTTCACCCGTAGCAAGTCTCTACTTGACGAGCCTTGGGTGAGGCCATTGGAGCCGCGGCTGTAGCTCGAAGCAGACATGGTCGCGTTTAACTTCAGCCCGTCGAGCCACGGGCAGAGCTAGAGCCCGTCCCAGAAAGAGCCCGTGGATCGGCCTCTGGCCAACGATCCGCAAGTTAGCGCTTGGTGATCCGCGAGTGCGGATCAGGGTCCTCCACCCGCGGATCACCCATTTTGGGGGGGGGTTTTGTTTTATTTTGTGCTTTGAGTCTAGAGTTAGTTTTATTATGTTTTATTGGTAAAATTAGAGTGTGATTAAGGGGGTGTTTGATAACATGACTTAATGTTGAAAATTAATAAATTAAGTATTTTTTGAATTCAGTGTGTTTGATAACAAAATTTCTATACCACTTAACACATTAAGCACTTATTTAATTTGTACATAAAATTTTAAGTGCAAATTTTTTACTTAATTTGCTGAATTTTGATACTCTTTCCCTCCTCTCATTGCACACACACATACACACACTCACTCTCACACACTCACCCGTGCACACACATATGCATACTCTTTTTCAGATACGTGCACAATCTCTCTTTCTCTCTCTCTCTCTCACACACACAGCTACTTTCACACAAATACATATATTCTCTCTCCCTCTCTCTGTCACACACACATACACTCTCTCTCTCTCTGTCACACACACATACACACACACACACACACTCTCTCTCTCTCTCTCTCTCTCTCCCCCCCCCCACGCACAGTTACTTACATACTTTCTTGCACATATACTTTTACACACACATACACATACTTTCACATATACATTTTCTATCTTTCACATACATGTGCACGTATTTTAATTTTTTTCTTCTTACATACATACGTTTTTTCATATATACATATACTTTCTCTCTCACACACTTTCTCATACATAAATACATTTATTCTCTATCTCTCACAAACAAACAATATATTTCTTTCTCATATACATTATTAATAAATTATTTTAAATTTTAAGATAAAATAATTATATTTATGAGAGGAGATATTTAAATTCAGTGCATATATTTAGTTAATCATCAAACATGTAAAACTTTTTCAATTCAGTAACTTAATACTTTCAGCACTTAAATTTCAAATTTCAAACTTCAGATTTTAGATTTCAGTTTTACCAAACAGCACCTAAGTATTTGATTATGTGATTTAGGTAAAGACGGTGATCGTTTCTATTTGGATTAATTGGTTTAGCTTGGACCGAGGCAAGTGGTACATATATTCTTTATATTTTTGAAAATGTATTTGTCACAATGATGTTTTGTAAACTATTTTGCATATGTTAATTTGGCATGAGTATGAATATGTTAATGATTTGCCATTGATATGTAAATGTGGTCAAATGTGAATGAATGAATGTTTTGTGATTGAGTTCTAGTGTAGAGTAATTATTGACGGGACTAGTTCCTTAAATTTGGTGGAGGAGATATAATCTTTGACCGCGCTAACTGGGGGATGTTAGCCTATTGTTTTGAACCGCGTTAACCGGATTGTAGTTAACAACTGATATCCAGGGTCAATGTGCTTTATTACTTGAGCTCTCTCTTTAGTATCTATATGAAATGTTATGTGGACCACATTTATTTATATGAATTATGATTAAAGTGATGATTATTTGAATGATATCGTGTATATGTAAATGTAATATACTCAGGTCAATAAAGTGATACTTGTACTACTTACTGGGTGAGTTTTCACTCACCCCTTTATTTTGATACGCAGTGGCAGATGACTTCATAGAATAGGTTGGGACTAGCTCGTGTAACTAAGCGATCGAATTGAAGAATTCATGCTTAGCGGTGAATCTTGTTATATTGTTTAGATTAAGTATGTTGTATCATGATATGACTTGGGAATGATGATCGTAGTATTTATCTTGGGTTGTAATTATAGATTTAAAGATTATTGAGTTGAATGATGTAATACTGAAGTTTAATGTTTATGGATATTAGTTATATGATTTTGGGATGATTTATTATATGCTTTGACCTTTTAAGTCTTGTAACTCAGCTTAGGCTGGTCACGGCAGTACCACGTCCCGAAGCACAGGGCATGACACTATCTCTAACTTCTGGTTCTAGAGCTTATGGAATATAAAGATTTTTGTAATTGCATTAGTATGTAATATATTGATGGGTCAGTGAATTTGATGTCCGGACAATACCTTCTAGGCATTTATAAGAAATGTTTTGAGGGTCGAACAATAACCACGAATCAGTGGTTTAATTGTCTCTTTAACATAATCATATTTAGGACTTTCCCTAATTGAATCACACTAGAGATGGCTTTAAAATCTGGCTTCTTTTGTAACTGTGTTCACTTGGAACGAATTTGGTTGTGGAACTTTTATGCATTTAATTGCATTCTGGGTTCTATCTGCAATCCCCGTTTTGACAATGAAGCATGGTAGAAGTATCACATAAATCCATGACTGCAACTTTGATCAATTCTCTTACAAGCCATATATTGGATTTGTAAGCATTGGTCAAGCATACTTTCGTTGGAACTATAAGAAAAGGAAATTCTCTTGTAATGGCTTATTGCTTCTGTATGAATTGAGGTATAATGGTGCAAGTTGTATTTGTGCAACAGTTTATAGCACTTTGAGAATTATGTGTTTCATGTTTCAAAATCAGAAGTTAAAAGCGAGTAAAAAAAGCTGTTGAGAACATGCTCTTAGATAAGTAAATAGTTGGCTAATTTATTGTACTAATGGGATAAAAGAAAAGTAAAGCTCAATGGTTGATTTGCAGCCTTTATCTTCACTCATATGGGTTGAATTCCTGGTTACTTGATGTTTTTATGATGAGAAGATACCGTAAGGAGAGAGTATAATTTTTTCTTGGATGACAGGAAAAAAATGACTATAATATGAGTTGCAACTTTCTAGTTGTGTTTTGATGGAATTGTCTTGTACTTACCATTAGCTTGATAGGTACCAATTGAAAGTGTAAGAGCTCTCCACTTCTGGTTATGTACTGGAGAGCATTCATGTTCATGCACTTTAGTTTTCATGCAAGGGGGTTTAATGAATAGAGATCTGCCGCTTGCAGTATTATCTTCCTATCGTTTCACTTCGTTAGAGAAATCTGATCTCACCTAGCCGGGCGTAGGCATGGATGATGCGCGAACAACAAGGGGAGTGGGCTTATAGGCTCCCCGTCTCTTCCCCATGCCTATTTGTTCCCCTAGCTCGTAGAGATGCAGAACTCTTTTTTTTTTTTGTTTTTTAATGAATAGATAAAGCCATGATACATTTCGGTATATCAAAGGTAAATAGACTCTTTTCATCCCTTTTCCGATGTGCGTGTGTGCGTATTGTAGATTCAGACATTATTACAATTGCATGTAATTTGAAAGTTTTTGGTCTTGAATTTTCTTTGGCATCTTCAATTGTGTATTGTTGACTAAGGAAATTTGTCTACTTGTAGGGAGTCAAACCCATCCATTCACGTTTTTTGGGCACCTAAAATTGCTTTTTCCCTCTAGCTGTTACTATTTTTCCCACAACATAGGGCTTAAATCAAAATTATTACCCTTGGGAAAGACAATAAATTTATTTTCTTCAGCAAAATGCTACCAACTTTACCTTTGAGATATTAAGATTTTCACTTGTTTATTTAAATTCTTTGGTCCAGGTATACCTTTTGTCACACCCCGCGACACAAGGTGCGGCACCTGCCATGCCCTAGATTACGCTAGAACACAAGACTAAATCTATACAAAGTATCAATAATAGTTCATAACTTAAGTAATACACAATATCGACCCCAAAAGAGAATCATTTCATTCATTTAATTTCAAAAGATACACTATCCATTTACATATTCTTTCTCCATCACAAAATAATTGGGGTCACATGTATAACCTAACCTATATCAAAATATGGCTATACATCAATTAATCAAAAATAATCTCATCCAAAGTCTATACTAATCTATAAACTATGAGGCCCAAAAGTCCTACCAGTCCTCCTCTACAAAATCATCTCCTGCGAAGTCAAAGAATGGGGTGAGTGATAATTCACCCAATAAGTAGTAAAAGATCTCTTTGGGGCTTAAGACGGTTACACATACACATATAATTTTCATTACAAACCCATAGTTTATCACAATTGTAAAGATATGTAGTCAAATCATAAACAAGTACAATTCTAAGCATCATCATAAATCACTTCAAGGAGAGCTCAAGTAGCTAGTGGACAAATGACCCTGGATATCTAGTTGTTAACTATGACCCGGTTAATACGATTCAAAACCAACTACTACCCGGTTGGTTCGGTTCAAAACTAACTATCAGCTGATTAGTGCGATTCAAAAATTTTACTACAAACACCAAAATTAAGGAACTAGTCCTATCATAATCCATTTCACATACAAGAGCTCATAACCAAAGTTATTTACATAACAATCAGACCACATGTGTCATTTTATAATAAAATCAATATACATCCAACTCAAGCCCACTTATAAATAAATTAGCATTTCAAATCATTTAAGTTGTCAAAATTACTTTTCAAATAGCAAAGAGATACAAGTATTACTTACCTCAATCCGAAGGCTAATTCAAGTAATCCGAGTAGGGAAAATCACCGTCCTCGCCTATAACACGTAAATAATGCTCAATTATAGTATTACTCTATCAATAAATCTTGTATAAAGCCTAATCCTAGATTTATATACACAAAATAAAACAAAACCTCAACAAAAGTGTGATTCGCGGGTGGACCAGAGTGATCCGCGCCTGCGTATCACAAAGAGCACCCGCGGCTCCCTTTAGCAAGTTGAGCTGCGGGTGAACAGTAACGAGCCGTGGCTTGCATCTGCAAACCGATCTGCGGCGCGGATGACACCTCGGATCCGGTCAGAGGATGAGGCCAATCCAGCCGCAGTTCCATCCGCGGCGCAGATGGGGGTTGCGGCTGGCATCAGAAAAGGCCCAAAAACGACCTACAACAATCTAAACTCACACCCAACACTATTCGTCTTCATCTAGCTCGAACCAAACACCAAAACAACTCCAAAAATGGCATAATATAACAAGGAAACACTACATTTATACAATTTATAACATATATCGTAAATCATACTCAAAGATCACACAAAAATCCTCAAGATTCTATACCCATATTTCATCAATGCCAAGAAGCTCCAATACTCACACACTCACACACTCTATAACTCAAGCATAAACCCTTAGAAGCATAATGACCCAAAGACTTCAGACCAAAATCAAAAGAATCAAAACTAAGAAAAGGAAATTAGACTTTGGAAGAGAGAGTTACCTTGAGGAGAAATGGGTATAGAAGAGTCAAGACCTCCTCCACTTGATTCCCTTTGAGAGTGATTCCTTCTTCAAGAAATGGAGGGAAGAGTTTAGATGGAGAGAATTGGGAGAGAAGAAGAAAATGAAGAAGAGACAGAAAAACCCTAGTCTTTGGGGTTAGAATCAAATTTAGCAAATTTACAATCAAGTCCCCCAAGAGTCTATAATTTACATTTTCACCCAAGGAGTCAAAATTACAAAAGGGTCCTTGGAGGACCTTGGTATTACACCTATGCAGGAAACTCCTTGTTCTCAATTTTTTCAGCTACAGGTAAGGGGAAAGTAGTAGAAGTAAAAACCTAAACTGAGGTCATGTACTTGCTGGAGGACTGAGGAGGAGCCTGACTGACAATTGACCACATTGCAAACGAAGACTAGTTTTCTTGCTTTTAATATTAATGTGAGTGTGACATGGAACGCGTTTTAATTCTTTCTGATGAAGTTATCGACGGAAGGAACTTATGCTTGATTTTTTTGACAAGTTTTGGGTAACAAGAAACAATGCCTGTTGAGAATACCTTCAATTTTTTTTTTTCTTGGATCCCATCTTTGACAGATTCTGAAGGAATTGCATTTGTTATTGAGTTTGTTCTAGATTTTTATGGTTTGGTTCTCCTTTTTAGACTATCAAATCATTGAACATTGAATTTGTTACTATTACTTGTTCTTAATTGATTTAACTCTTATACTATTTACTTTGAACGCTTGATATCTGCCCTATCTGGTAATTGGTACACTTGTTTGCTTAATGCCCTACTTTACCTTAAATGGGTTTCCGTAGTTCTATGAATGATTACTTCGAAAGGTACACAAATTATTAGTTTGCTTCTACTATTAGGCAAAGGTGAGATAAAGTTATTAATGCCTTATTATTATTAATTTATTATTTATTAGCTTCCCTAATTCTATGTGTGATTATTTGTTTGATCATGATGGTCATTTGGGGACCAACTCCTGTGTGACCTCGATTCTATTTTTCAAGTTGGATGATTTTCAAATTCAAAATATATTTTAGATGTTACCGTCTTTCAATTAACTAAGCTCTATTTTATTATTCTATGTTACAATGATTATTAGAGGTTACTAATTTGTGACTAATGATCATGTATGCTCTGTGATGTTCCTAATTTCAGCTTTCAAAGTAATTACCAATTTTGTACTCGTGACATGGGCTTGCCTTTCCACTTAAAACATCCAAATCAGAAATTCAATGGTTGCTAATTACTGTCTCAGTTTACACCGTCAAAAAAAATCTCATCAAATGTATGAATAAGTCTAGTTAAACTCTCAGATCAATGGTTCCAATTGAATTGTATTTTTTCTATAGTATTAGAAAAATAATATTGTAATACTTCTTGATATATGATGCAACTTGTTGACCGCAACAAGCGTTGCCGGAAGGGGTTTTGGAGCTTGAATTGGTGATCAATTTTGATGTTTCAACCCACAATGAGGAGTGTGCTCATGGTGCTGGTTTGGCCGGTCAGACTGATAAAAAAAGGTTGTGCTGTTACGTTTATTTTTGAGGAAGATGCAAGATACGCTCCAAATCTTGTCGTAGCCTTAGAATTTTCTAAGCAACTTGTCTATGATAATTTGATAGCCTTCGCTAATGGTTTCATGGCAAAAGTGAATTAATGACTTGAAAAAGCCCATTGAATAATCAAGATTTGTAATAGATATTGTTATGTGTTTTTTTCAATCAAGAATGCATAAACAAGCTTTTTGATTTTTTTTCATCTCATGCTGGAACTTTAGTGTTATAAGAGATTGTGGCTCCATCCACTGCTGCATCCAATATTTGCTGTTCTTTGGTTTTACTTTTATTTTCCGTTTGTTTTTAGCTATTTTTTTATTACCATTCTTTTAAGTGTTGACTTTTCTTGAATTGTTGAGTCGTGTTTTGATTCGAACATTTTACATTGCCTAATGACTTTAAGATAACATTTTTCCAAGCGAAGGCTGCCGTATAGGAAGAGCTTCTTGTAAAAAGTAGCAATATCACAAGGGTTGAGTATTTTTTCTGTTTCTTTTTTTAATTGGAATTATTTATTGTATCAAGATTTTTGTCACACGCAAGTTGGGATAAGCCTTCCAATCTTAAACACTTCTAAAGTAACAGCCACACACACTCTCATCTAAACTAAACCCCTAAGGTTGGGGTCTGAACCCAAACTTGACAGCAGGAAATGCCTAAAGGTTTTTTGTTTATGATACAGATGTCATTGTTCATTCTGATTTACCCTTTTTTTCTATTGTTTGAAAGGAAATCTTTGCGCCTGGATGAGTGTTTTTTGAAATATTTTTTAGAAAATATTAATGTAGTTATTTTAAATATTCTCCTTGGTAAATGTGTACGTGAGATAAAAAGGTGATTGAAAAACATATATGAAGTTTCTAAAAAACAATAACAAACAAACAAAGCCTTTTTGTAAGGGGCAGAGTATCCTTAATCCCCATTTAGTAGAGGATAATATGTATGAAGATGACTCCGGGTAGTAAGTAAAAGTCTAATACTTGCTCCCACCAAGTTCAAAATTTATCTGATAATCATTGGACAAGTATTCGTACGTGTTATCAAGACTTCATCTTTTTTTCTTTTTTTTTTTCAATGAATTTAACCATATAAGTTGAGGATTAGTGCTACATTCTTTGTTGTATTAATAAAACTTTTGCCCTTTTTTGTTCCCTAGAAGTTTAGAAGACTTGTCTTTTATTCTTCGTGAGAAATCTCAACTCTTTTGCAATAAATTTAAACAGAATCTTTATATATATATATATATATTGGTTGGCATGGTTTATAATCTTTTATAAACATCATTCTTCCTTCTGATATTAATTAAATAATTACAAATGATTATTAAGTTAACAATGCTTCAAAAAACAATTGATTCTTTGTTCTAAACAAAAAAGCATAAAAAAATTACATCTTTTATTTTCTTCTTCATTTTAAATATAGATAATTTTATTTTACTTAGCCGAATTTTACTACAATATAATCTAGTCCTCAAAATCAAAACTCTAGCATTCACCTTGCAGTAGTTTATTACAATATGAGAGTGCTTCCTTTAGTATTACAGATGCAACTCACCTGATTAACTTCACAATAGATTAATTAAATTTCAGTAAGAAGAATTATAACCGTATGAATAACCAAAACATTAAATCAATGTGATTGAGTGACTAAAACGGGCAAAACCGTCATTTGATTATTTGGAGGGGGTGCGAATCAAAAATAATTCATGCCTTTACCTATTTTTTCCTCAAATTAATTCTTTTCTTCTACTTTTATGATTTTTTTCGTTAATTTCAATAGTTTTTCTGCATATTCAATGCTTTTTTCTTCAAGCCTTGTATCAAGCATATGGTCTAAATCTTCGAAGAGCATTTTGAATAAAAGGAAAAATCTTTATTTTTAATGGACTTGAAAACAAACTCAGACCTTCCATTTTATGATCTTTAGTTGGAGAAATTTGATATAGGTTTCAAATTGGGTCTATTGGTATTAGAACCGTAGTCACACTAAGATGTGGATATAAATTTTTACAATATTTGTTCAGCCATGCGAGTTGTTTGAGGGAGGATTGTGTTAGTGTCATGCAAATTGTTCAAGGAATAATAATTTAGGACATTTCATGTGTAACTATCACGCCCCGTACCCCCAAGACGTCACACTCGCCATGCCCTCAATTACGCTAAAACACAAGACTACATCGATACAAACAATAACCAAATCATGTCATAACTTAATGATTGCACAATCATAACCAAAAGTTTCATTTCATTTCTTCAAAATATAACCATCATTCATTTACATTTCCATTTCTACCATAACAAAAGAATTGGGGTCATTACATGTATAACCTAACTGGTACAAAAGAATATGGCTATACAATCATTGAACAAAATAAAACCCTTAACAAAATATACCCCACCACAAAAGTTTTCACTTCAAAACCTAAATCAAAAGGTCCACGAGTCGGTCCAACCTTCCTTTATAAAATCCTCCTCCACTGTGATACAAAATAAAGTAGTGAGTTACAAGTCACCCAATAAGTAGTATAGAATCTCTTTGTGGCTTAAGATGGTTATACATATACAATTTCAAGCAATGAATCACATTTCATAGATACTACGCAAAATACGTGGTAGAACACATACATTTCACATGCACAAATCAATTATCAAAGAACATGACGAGCTAAAGTAATAATTTGACTAATGATCCTGAATATCCAGTTGTTAACTATCACCCAAATAATATGATCAATTTCTGAATCTACCCAGTCAGTTCAGGAAACAAAGCTAACTATCCCCAGTTAGCACGGTCAAAAAACAAGTACAATCACCAAATTAAGAAACTAGTCTCGTCATAAGTCATTTCACCCAAGAGCTCATTCAAATCATCATTCGAACAATTACAATACCATGTATAATCATTTCATATCACAAATCATAAAATATTCCAATCTTAGGCCAAATGAAATATTAAAATAACATTTAGAAGATTAGGCTCTAACAAATCTCATTTCAAATGGACAAAAGATTCATATACTACTTACCTCGATTCCACACTAATTCAAGAGTCAGAGTATGGATGATCACCTTCCTCACCTACTAACACATAAGTAATACTCAATCAAACACTAAAACTATCAAGAGATCATAATTGAGGCTTATATCTAGTTTAAAATGCAAAACGGAGCAAAAAGGAAAAAACTAGCGTAATATGCAAAGTGACGTCGCGGCTCACAACAGAACCCTAGCTGCGGTTCTAGCCGCGGCACAACTATTGCCACGGCTCGGGTCAGACACAATCACACACCAACTTTCAAGATTCTTCGCCCAAAACCCGTTATAGCAAGGTAACCACTCTACTCTCCCCACACCCTCTACACACACTAAGCACAAACTCAAGAAAGCATAAATAACACTAAAACATTTTAATCAAACCATCCATTTACCCATTCTTGACACAACTAAATCAAGGAAGAAGAAATTGAACTTAAGAGAAAAAAAAACCTTGAGGAAGAGTTGGGGTGAGAGATTCGAACCTTCCTCTACTTGCTTTCCCTTGATATTGAGGCTGTACTACACCTTCTTCAAGGAGATTAAAGAGATGGAAAGAAAAGTTTAGAGAGAGAAGGAGAGAGAATTTGGGAAAGAAGAAGAAGGAAATGAAGAGATAGAAAATGCCCTAAGTCTTTTTGGGGATTAAAACAAATTTATACAATTTGCAATCAAGTCCCTCATGAGTTGACAAATTACATCATCACCCAAAAGGTCAAATAACAAAAAGGCCCATTGGAGACCCTTGGTATTACCGTAACTATCCGATAGTCATAACTCACAAGTCACAAGATGAAAAGAGGGACAAATAAGTAGACAGAAATAGCGTTAACTCAACTTGATAATTGTAGAGACAGAATTTACCCATTAAATCGGGTAATATTGATTGAGAAGTCAAAATTGACTAGATATGATTGATGTGATATTTTCTTATGCCACGAGTCTCTATTTAACACCGCCGACCTACCTCAACTAGGTTTTTCAAACTAGGGCCTTAGCCCTCAGTTCTTCTCTCTCCTCCCTCAACTATAAATACCCCTCATGGGGTCTCATAAAAAAAAAAAAACCTCACAGGTAAGCTTTCAAGCTAGCCGGGCTCTTCTCATTACTTCTTCGTTTTAATACCTTACTGACTTGAGCGTCAGAGGTACAACGAAGAAAGAGCTCCACTTCGACCTCATACTTTTATGTGTGCAGGTGAACAGTGTGACTATGCATAAGCTAGAAAAAATGGTTTTTACAATAACTTTACAAACTTTTACTGTTTACTTTTATTTTCAGTTCTTTATTTTATTTTAATCTTACGAATATATGTCCATGTAGATTAACCTAAAAGGTAGCTAATTATCAATCAATGTTCTCAACTAATCTTTCAAATAATAGAAATTGTAAGGTTATATAAGGAAGAATTTTAAATACATTTGTTGAAATATACTGATTTCCCCTCTCTGCGTAATATTTCTCTCACTTATCACAAATTCCCGAGATGAAGGTCTGACGGACTATTATCTTTCATCCTTTTTGTATTATATTATGATTATATGTTTTTTTCTTCTCATATATTGACTTTATTCATAAGTTTATGTCTCTGTATGTGTAGATATGTATATATATATCACTAAAATCACATCCATGTTGGCGATAATGTGGACAGTCTCGCCTCCTTCTTATATTTAGATTCATACTAATAAATAAAACAAACAATTTAATTAAGAAAAATGTAATCCTAATAGTCCATTAAAATCTGTCTTTATCTTAGTTCTTTCCTTTTTTATAATAATATATATATTTATTTCCCTATCTATCCGGTTATAATGATATGTAAGTCATTAGTTCTTACTAAAACGTTCCTTAGTTATCATCCCTTAATTTATTCCAAATGATTTTTGGACTAATATTCACGTATACATTTAAGTAAATAAGTAAAAAGTCATTATTTTCTTTATTATCATATATATATAAAAGTGTACACTATGCATTTTATTAATTTATAAATCTTTTATAGTTATATTTTTGTATAGTTTAAACTTTCAACGTAAATAATTTTTTTATTATTGTATTACACTTTTTAATTTTTTATAGTTTTAACTTTAGAACAATATTTGAGTAATAATTCATTATGTTTCTATTTTTTGAGTATTTCATTTGAGTACGTGTTTATCATAATTAATCTTGACAACGAATTTTTAACTAAAAATTTAATTCAGGTTATTATTTTCTTAAAGGATGCCATCCCCTGCATGATGCACTAGTACAATGCTAAAGAATTTAGATGTTTGATTTTATAAATGTAGATGAGCAAAATTGGGTTTTTGCCTAAATCTTGTTCTTATTTCATTTCTGCCTGCTGCTACAGCCTGTATATTACTGCATGCCCATACGGCCTTCCATATTGTTTACCTAATTTCATCTACCGACAAATTAAACATCTCCTCGAATTTCTTCTACTGACAAATATGTAAAATTCATTAAGATATTTGAATATGACTCTATTCTTTTTCCCTAATAGCATATCACAGGGTTAATTATTTTCAACCAGTACAAATTTTACTATGGTCATAGCTGTCTCTTTATTGAAATGGCATGCACAAATTTTAAGTTAGACGAAATTGGTGCAATTTTTCTAAAGATCTAAAAAATATTGGCATGAAGAAGATAAAAGAAGAATAAAATGTTTATAGCTCAAGCTATGTAAAAAATTTTAAAGCAGTTGATGAGGGAAGAATAAAGTGTATACATATTTGAGATATATCAAATTTGAAGGTATTTGTTAGGCCTTGATCTGTTGTACAACATGAAAATGGCCAGCCAATGTTCTTTCAAAAATTCAAGCACCTATAGATACAACTATTGAATATGGTATGAGTTTCTTTTTTGACTAGCATAAAATGTTAGAATATACAAGCTACAATAAAAGGAAAAGCTAATGCTTTTTGGCTTCTTTGAATGAAATGCTTATCACTGACCTTAGATGCAAGATCATAATTCAAGGTTAGTTACCAATATTTCTATCTCCTAAAAATTGGCTCGAAATTGAGCAGTTCCACCTTAAATGTTGATGGTCCAATTTTGGTCTATGGAGAATTTCATGCATCTAGTTTTTCTTGGATACATTTCAAAACCTTGCTATATTTGGGAATGGACTAGGATTAACTCATTGTAGGTTAATAAGAGCTGATACTAACAATTAAAGTGAAAACAGTCCTTAGATTAGAGCTCATTGATATCAAATTATTACCACTATTAAATTAAGTATTCATCTTCATTTAAGAAACACTTACATTGTTGTATACAAATTCAACTCATTAAATAAAAATAAATAATAAAAAAGAAATTGATGTAAGTCTACTTTCTGCCTGATATTTTTTCGGGGGTCCATTGAAAATGAAATTAAAAAGATAACAAGGTTTTTTCTTAAAAGATATGTGAATATGATATACATATACACATCTCGTAGTTAAAAATATTTTTTATTTTCTTTTTTAGTACATTTTAATTTCTTCTTCTTCTTCTTCTAAAATTTATTTTTTGATTGCTCATGCATTCATCTTTGCTGTCTAATTTTGGTTGCATATGCATCACTTTTCGACTTCATTAATAGCACATGGTGTCCTTAAAAATTTGAAATTCCATTGAACCTATAATTTTTTTTTTTTTTTTTTTGAGAATTCCATTGAACCTATCTTAGGAAGAAGTTTCACCTAATAAATAACATCGATGTGTGTGAGAATTACATTTGAGTTATTATATTAGTTCCTTTCGATTACATGGTATAAAAATATCCAATGGATAGAATTCTATAAGATACCTAGTGATGAAAAAGTGCGGTGATTTATTTGTAGAATAAATGTTCTACAAAATGATCAAATTTTGTGAAGGTATGTTTTGATCTTTAATTAATCATTGTCAAGTTAATTATTATTTTATCTTTTTTTTTCCTTGCTAATGCCATTATTGCATATCCTACGGCATTATATGCTGTTACAGTAATTTCTCCTTTGCAAAAAAATTGTAATTTCATCAAATATTTACCAAAATGCACAACTTATAATAGAGAACAGGAACACTGTACTCGTTAATAATATGAATCAAAACTATATAATGAATGAGTGATTTGGATTATCTTATTAACTGTAATACACCCGTATTGCACTAATTAATCTAATGTTATGCCAATTAAAATACGTGTCACTTTTCTGTTTTTTTAGCAGAGAATAATTAAGCTTTTTTTTGTATTTCCAGTTCTCCTCTCTCAATTATAGGATCCTAACCGCTTAAAAGGTAAAATCGATTTGGGCAGTTTGCATTCGCTGGCAGATTTCGGATTCCACTGATAAAGATGAGGAGAAACTTTGCTTCCTTTTCAATTGCAGCTGGCGCTACTGGGAGTGCGAGGCTACCATTTTCTTTCAATCGCAACGACGCCCCAGGAGTTAATTCTGAGGTTTCTGTTTCTTCGAGGTCTCGTCTTGATGGCATATTATTGTTTAAATCTGGAGATTTTGGTGATAATATAAGTAATATTGACGATGCCTTGAGGTTTTACAAGCAGATGGTCCAAATGAGACCTCTGCCTTCTGTTATTGATTTCAACAAATTGCTTGGCCTCGTAGTTAAGATGAAGCAATATTCTGCTGCTATTTATATATACAAAGATGTGTGTTTCTTGGGTTGCATTCCTATTAATGATTGTACCATGAATATTGCCATTCATTGTTACTGCCTCTCGAATAGGATCGACTGTGGTTTTTCTGTTTTGGGCTCATTCTTCAAGCGCGGTTATGTGCCCGATACTACCACCTACAACACTTTACTTAAAGGTTTCTTTCTTGTACACAGAATTCTCGAGGCACAAGAATTATTTAGGAAGATAATATATGAAAAGCTATGTGAACTCAATGAGAAAACATATGGGACTGTTATAGATGGGTTGTGCAAGGCGGGGAACACTAGCAAGGCCATTGAATTTCTTAGGATAATGGAAAAAGGGAAGTGTAAGCCGAATACTATTGTTTACAGCACTATCATTGACAGCTTGTCCAAGGATAGGATGGTTGATGAAGCTTTTTCCCTTTTCTCTGAGATGATTGATAACAGCATTCTCCCAGACGTCATCATGTATAACTGTTTGATTCAAGGCCTGTGTAATAGTGGCAGGTGGAAGGAGGTCAAAAAGCTTTGGGATGGGATGATTGATCTTAATATTTCTCCAGATGTCTACACGTATAACATTATGGTTGATGCGCTTTGTAAGGAAGGAAAGATCAAAGAAGCAGGGGGCCTAATCAGTATCATGATTAAATGTGGTAAGCATCCTTCTACCCTCACATTCACTGCATTGCTGGATGGATATTGTTTGCAGGGCCGAATTGATGACGCCAAAAAAATTTTTGATCTAATGAATGCTGGAGGACCCAGCACTGATATTTACAGCTATAGTATTTTAATCAACGGATATTTTAAGAAAATAAAAGTGGACGAAGCTATGCATCTCTTCAGAGAAATTCCTCTTAAAGGTTTGAAACCTGATATCGCCACTTATAACACAGTCATGCAGGGCTTATTTAGGGCTGGACATTGTGCGACTGCAAAACGAGTTTCCAATGAGATGCAAGCTGCTGCACTAATACCTGATTTTTATACATACTGTGTCATGTTGGAAGGTTTGTCGGGAAACGGACATATTGATGAAGCATTGCTTTTCTTACAGAAAATGGAAAGTGACAGTATAGAACTTCACATTGCCATGTTCAACATCATCATTGATGGTTCTTGCAAAATTGGGAAACTTGAGATTGCGCAAAGTATTTTTCGAAGTCTTGCTAACAAAGGATTGCATGCCGATGTCGTAACTTACAATGTACTGATAAAAGGACTTTGTGAAGAAGGAATGGTAAAGGAAGCTAAAGAGATTCTTACGAAAATGAAAGAAGATTGGTGTTTGCCAGATGACCTCACATACAATATTATTGTGCGTGGATTTCTTAAAGCGGGTAAATATGTTCAGGCAAAAGTGCTTCTTGAGGAGATGATTGAGAAAGGATTTTCACCTGATTCATCCAACTTTTCGATGTTACTGAACTTAGTTCCCGCTGAAGGCAACAATTGTAATGTTCTTGATGCGCTTCTAAATTTTCCTTCCAAGCCCCATGGGTAAATGTTTTATAGACCTTTCAAATGAAGGATTGCAATGTGACCTGCTTGTGATGATGATAAATGACCTTAGTAAAGCGAGACTGCTGAAGGACATTTAAGTGTTTCTTGTGCATTTGGAAGCAGATGCTTATCCATCTGATGTCCTTGCATACAACCCTATTGTTCATGGATATCTTAGAGAGAGGTAGATGCGTGAGGCAAGGATACATCTTCAGGAAATGCTTGCAAAGGTTTCTCACTGCATTTATCCACTTTGCTCTATATTAATATATGTGGTTTCTACTGAAGGAAACAAATCTAATCTGTTTGATATGTTTCAAATGTTGCTTACAAGTCCTCCGATAACTAATGGGAACTGTAAATGGATGATTGCAGGTGTATTTTTGCTGTCTAGAGTCCCTGAAGAGCTCATTTATTCAGAAATGGGCATGAATTACTAAATCAGAAATTGGAAATCAAAAATTCAAAATTGGAAGAGGTAATTTATCAAAATTTTCTCTTTTAATCTAGCTGGATCGACTTACAACTGAATGAATATATCTTTCATTTGATTCTGTAGCAGTCACCAGAAAGTTAGTTACTCAAGCTTTAAAGTCTTGAGCAGTGTAATGTCTACCATATTGTGGGATGCCTCTTCGCCAACAGAGTCATCCTACTTTACCATGTTGTCATGGAGGTACAAAAACTTCTTCATATCCAATATCGTTTCTTAGTCAAGTGAACCAACACTTTGCATAGTGTTCCTCCAGATGATGGCACTGTGATCTGACAGCCACCTCGAGATAATGGATAAGATGCACTTAATAGCTGATGCAAACTCACCAAGTGAAAAGGTG
The DNA here is from genome assembly GCA_024721245.1 of Mitragyna speciosa. Lineage (NCBI taxonomy): Eukaryota > Viridiplantae > Streptophyta > Magnoliopsida > Gentianales > Rubiaceae > Mitragyna > Mitragyna speciosa. The sequence goes on along the minus strand of CM045556.1, from coordinate 4,844,834 downwards.
TTTTAGCTCAAAAAGAAAATTTTTTCCTTCTTGCTGGATCATCTTATAATGGAATGAGTATATTTCACATTTCAGTCTGTGGTGGTCACCAGATGGTTAGTTACAGAAGTTTGCATTTTGAGCGTAATGGCCAATCTATCATACCTGCTGAACTCTGATTTATTTTTGTTTAAAGCCATGTCTACCGAACTTGATGAGTTCTATGCTTCAATCAAATGAGGGAACTGGAATTCCAGCTTGATAATACACTATAGTCAGAAATACGTTTGAGCAGCATGAAAGATTTTGAGCTTGAAGTCTTCTTTGTTGTATCCTGTACTTGTGGACTAGTTGGTGCCTTCCAATGTATCCGTGGACAATATTTTTGCTGACTTATTATACTTTAATGTTACTTTTACTTTTTATCAATTATAATGTGAATATTATATAATTATTATTCACATTTATAAAAGTTTTTGAAAAATTGTATATAACTAAGATATATGTACGTATATAATAAATAAATTATTTAAAATCCATCATAATCATATATCATGTTTGTTATTACCAACTACAAAGAAAAGCTGTAAACAAAAACTAGTTAAGCAAAAAATAGTTAACAAAAAATAGTTAGGTTGTATCCAAAATACCAACCAACTCCAAGAAAGAGTTATAATAACTAACATGTTTAAACAAGATTTTAAACGAATAACGAGGCATTGTTTTACAACTTTAAAGAAGTTCAGGTAATAGGCAAGCTTTAAGAAAATATAAGCACAGACATCTTGAAAAAAATATGATAGCACCCTTAAACCAACAAAAATGTAACTCATCCACCAAGTCAAAACTTCACAACAATGGTCACCAGACAAAAGGTAATTAAAAAAGGGATTCACAACAACTATCAGGACTCAACAAGACCATTCAAGAACTTTTATGAGCTCCAAGAACCATCTCCTACAAGCATTGATGGATACCCAAGATATATATCTACTTGATCTTCTTCTCTGGCCTCAACTGCAATCCAAAACAATTAAAGAGAATTAATCAATTAGATAAAAGTATGCCTGCAGTTTATACCACGAGGATGCAGACAAGCATAACACCTAAAGAAATAAATATTCTGATCATTCACTACTTTCAAATGCTGACATGGAAGAAAGTATTCACGATTCAATCCCATAAGAGATGCAAAGAACTAACAAACATCTAAAGCCTCAATTACTCGAAACACAAAGATTTCAATTGAAAACTTGAAAACTCAAAGCATTGGTTCAACTAGGAAAATGGTCACGTTAACTGCTCAAACCACACAAAGATTTTGATCGACAACGAAGCCATGAAAATTTGATAGTTAACAGTCCCACAAGACATTGCAGCTAAAAATGTTAACGATTAGAGGAAAACACAGGGGTGGCTTTTATAATTTCAATGATGACAATGGTCCATCCCATCACAATAGATCTTCCTGCTCGAGATCATCAATTTTATAGACTAGGCAATTTCATAGCTTGATTGACATTAGGATTCAAGCTAGAAAATAAAAGGTCATACATTGACATAGGAATACTCGGTTAGGGAAATCAAAGACGAGCTTATTGTGTCTCTCTAAAGTACAATACAAAAAGTATCAACATAAAATATGTTCTTCACAGATTCGTAATAATACTAACACCATTGCTAGTAGATAAACAAAGAAAATGTTATGAATTGTCTTTGCAACAAATTGATAGCTAAGGCAGTCGCTTTGCATCAGTATCACAAATATTATAACAGAACATTAATAACGGATATGAGGAGAAAGTGTAAAAAGGAAAGTAATAATGAAAGAAAGAAGAATACATTGCTGCGTATCATCTTGTCTTGATTGTACTTCCTAGCCAAAGCCATCAAAGAAAGCTCAATAATTCCACCTACAAAGCCTCAAGACCAGATGCAGTGTGGATTCATTCTAGATATTGTAGTCAACAAGGGTTCTTCCATCCTCCAACTACTTTCTAACAAATATCAACCTTTACTAATCAGAGAAAAGAAGCCTTATTTGACAAACTAAAATCTGTCTCTGATATAGTATTCTCTGATATAGTATTGTTCAACCATAACAGATACATTTAGCAGCTTCTTTATGGCTAAATATTGGTTTCATAATATTAATATCATAACTACTCAGCTCAGTAATATCAGTAGTGAATTATCTCTTGTATTTTTGTAAATTATTTTGTTATTCAAAAAATAAAATTAAATAAATAACAAATATAAATCATTTATCAATTTCTCCCAATTCCTTCATTTCAGGATGGCCTCTACTCCGCCACCCCACTGCATCTTGACCGTCGCTAAACCCTAGCAAAACCACCCCCTCCACCAGCCTTTAGGACCACCATCCCCACCCTTACCGCCGAAAATAATTAGGAAAACCCTAATTTCTCAAAAATTGAATTAGCAACTATGGCAATCCTTAATCTCAATCCACATTCTCCAATTTCCATCAATTTAGCAACCAATAGAGATTTAAAAAAGAAAAAGCAAATTCCAGGAAAAAAATTCAAACTCACCTTTGAGCGGAGGTTCGAAATGCGATGGTCAAAGAAAGTGTGAGCGCGTTTTAGAGCTTTCGTAGCAATCTGACTTCAGAAAGCTTCAGTCGTCAATGGAGGTCTTCGCAAGCTCTCTTCCCCCTCCGATCTGTCTCCACAGCTCGAGCTTTCCCTTTCTTTTTCTTCTGTCTATTCTTTCTTTCTTTCTTCAGAGAGCCATCAGGGTGTTCTCAGTTTTAGACAAAAGCACACGTCAAATGCTGTGCTTTTTTAAAATGAAAATAACCTTCATTAATTTAAGAGGGTAAGTTATTTTCCACCCTCTTATGTAAAATAATTTACCTAAGAAAACATTTTACTGGCTAAAAATGGGAACCAAACACCTGAAAATTCTGAAAATATTTTCCAGAAAATATTTTCAGTTCCAAACAAACACACCCTAGTCCATTATATTTTATCCTTATCTTAGTTCTTTCCTTTTTTTTAAAATATTATGTGATATTTCCTTATCTTTCCAATTATAATGATATATAATTCGTTCAACTCTTAGAGAACTTTCTTTTTTTATTATCACTTAATCTATTCCAAATTATTTTTGTACTAGTATTAATGTATTTATCTATGTAAATAAGTAAAAATTCATTATTTTCTTTATTACTCATACATATATAAAAGTGTATATAATATATTTTATTAATTTATAAAATTTTTCATAGTTTTTTAATTGTATAGTTTGAACTTTCAATGTAATTATTCTTTCGATTGTTATATTACACTTTGTAACTTTTTTATAGTTTTAACTTTATAATAAGATTTGAGTGGTATTTAAATATTTGTCTATTTTTTTGAATATATCATTTGAATATGTGTTTGTAACAAAATAAATATTTAACAACAAACGAAAAAGAAAAATCAAAGCTGACGTTTAATGAGAATTGCTGGATAGGGGCAAAGCCAAAGTAGGGGATAGGTCATAGGGATGAGTAAATTAAGTGAACAATGAGTGAGGGTGACTTTTTTAGGCAGAGTGAGAGACGAGAAAGAGCACCCTTACTTACTTATCTTTCCTAAAGTAGATAAAACGTTTGATATATTGTAAAAGACCAAAAAAAAAAAAAAAAAGATTAGTTCCAAATTAATATTTAATTTGAACCTTAAATTTTTAACTAAAAATCTAATCTGGGTTATTATTTTCTTAGTAGATGTGATCTCCATAATGTTGCATTAATTTAATACTGGTTCAGATAAGTTTAGATGTTTGATTTTATAAATGTGTTTGTGTGAAATTGAATTATAAAGTTTGCTCTTATTTCATTTATGCATTTGCTATGACATGTATATTACTGCATGCCGTACAGCCTCCCAAGTTGTTCCCCTAATTTCTTCTACCAAAAAATATAAAAATAGTATGTCCCCTAATTTCTTCTACTGAAAAATATGTAAAGTCCATCAGAATTTACCATTATGTCTCCATCTTTATTTCCCGCAAAATATCATAGATTTGTTTATTTTCAACTCATCTACAAAGTCTGCAATGCTCATAGCATTTATTTATCGAAACAGCATACACAAATTCTAAGCTAGGTGAAATTGGTGCATTTTTTTGCAAAAAAACCGTGAAAATATTGACATGGATAAGATAAGAAAAAAATATAAAAAAAAAAACGTCAAAGATCTTAAAGCAGTTGATGAAGGAAGAATGAAATGTATACATATTTCAGATTTATCATACAACATGAAAATGACCAGCCCTATTTCTTTCAAAAATTTGAGCATTTGTAGATCTAACTATTAAATACTGTATCAATCTCTTTTCTAACTAGCATAAAATGTGAGAATGCACAAGCTATAATAAACGGAAAATCTAATACCTTTTAATTTCTATGAATGAAATACTTATTGTTGACCTCAAATAAAGGATCATAAATTAATGCAGTTACCATCAATTTTATCTCCTAAAAATTAGCTCAAAATTGAGCACT